>OZ010577.1:77496422-77721422 GCA_963932145.1 Acanthosepion lycidas | reverse complement strand
AAACTTAAAAACCAGAAGATGAGAGCGAGAGAGAAAAGAAAACAGAAAAGAAAAAAGGGAGAAGAAGAGGGGACAACTAAAACCCAAGGGCATTTATAAAAGAGCTGCTGTGCAATCATGAAAATTTGACAAAAGTAATATCACTTACAGGTTACAAATTTAATATAAACATATAAAAATTAGCGAATATTTAATCTAACAAGAACGTACTATGTCTATGCCCAAAAGCACATACGTATATACACACATACACAACAACATATTTACATTTGCACGTACATACATACATATACACGTGTACATATATATATATATATATATATATATATATATATATATATATATATCCATTCCCGCGTATATATATATACATCTACACACAATACATACGTACATACACATACGTACACATAAACATATATACATAAAATCTTACACACCTCCATGCATTTACATACACCCACACATCTAAACAAATGTACAACGTATCTCTCTATCTCTATACATATACACATAGATACATATATACATACATATACCCATACACATATATACACCTATATACGTATATATATATATATATATATATATATATATATATATATATATATATATATATATATATATACACACATACATATATAAAAATACACTCACACACACACATATATATATATATATAGTATAACGTAAAATGTAAAAAACAAAATAAATCTAAAAAATTAAAAAAAACACCTCCATCGATATATACATTTAATATATAAAAATAGATGGGTGGAATTAAATTAATTTTGTACTTAAAGAACACTGAGGAAGAAACGTTAACAATATTAAAAACGCACGAACTGATTAACGCGTATCTGTCTCTTAAGTTTACATATATTTATAGGTATATAAATATATAAAAATATCAGAAATTTTGCATATCAGTTATTTAGGAAAATTTTTATCTATATACCTACATACGCATACATCAACTCATCAATAATACTTACTGACCCAAATTAGATTCAAAAAATATATAGAGCATCACATAAACATACACGATGATACATATAGATAATCATAATTGTCATTCCATTTAAATGCCATGTCCGATGTTAGTGATCCAAGATCAAACTGTTACAGGTAACAACACGTTATAAATAATGTTTATATTTTAAATCGTTTTTTTCATATCTACATTTGTTAATGATCTGACTTCCAAGATTTAGCAACTCATCTTGATTTTTATCTTTAATAATAATTCAATTCGTGGATGTTATTAGTGGTTCTAGCTCTTATTAGAATGTCCATTCGGAATGCAGGGTTAGTCCGTTATCCACCAGATCCCAGTAGTGTTTAGATAAGGAAGTTTGATATTTGAGGTATCGATATTTAAAAGAGGGCCTATGGTTGTATAGTAGCTGCTTCCAATCACCAGCGGATACACCTATATATCTTTTTTTTCTGGTTGATATTTTCTTCGGGGAATATTGTTGCGTCGTATACTACATTCTCATACATACATACTCCCCCGATTGGACAATTGTCTTTACTCCTACAATTGCAGGTGGGGCTAATAGATCGAGTTTCATTACTATGGTAGTTTTTAAGCATTTTAATATTGTAGGAAGATATAATTTTCTCCATATTCCTTACACATAAATGACGTATTTTCAATGTCTTCCGATGAAATTTGTTTGTAGTGTATATATATATATATATATATATATATATATATATATATATATATATATATATATATATATATATATATGTGTGTGTGTGTGTTTGTGTGTGTGTGTGTGTGTGTTCACGAGTATATGGGAAGAAAGGTCGAAATTGATGACAAATGTTGCTTCTCATTTGCGAACTTCGTTATGGTATTTTTCGTCAGTATATTTAAAGATATTTTTGATATATAAAAAGCCATGTAAAAATGTATGCTACCAGAACAAAGAGAATTGTCACATCCCTATGACATTATCTTTTGTGAAAATGTGTCATTTTGCTGTTAATTTAGTAGAAATTTAAGTAGCAATATATTTCGACTTAATGACAACAGTTATTTTAAAAGATATATCCTCTGTGTATTCAATTTCTAAAGTTTTAGAATCTGAATTATCAATCAGAAACATCAGTAAAAGGAAATATAATGGGAAATTACTCGTCTATCTTCTCTGTCTAACAAGATAAAATATCTCTATGTGTTGTAGTAATTTACTCTCAATACGTATTAATCAGAATATATTTCTGTAATTTAATTACTGTACTGAATAATTACATGTAGTCGATAAAAGGCGGGAGCAATGCACATAGTACAGAAAAATAGAACTGATGTACATAATTAATATACATTAAAAAGATTTTCGTGGATGATCTCAAACATTTACGCATTCCTTCAGATCACAGAGTTCAGATGAAGCAATCTTCATTCACATATTTATGGAACAGAAATTAAAAATACATACAGTTACACGTTTACAGAATATAATAGTGAATGTAAGAAAATAACTGTAATGAAAGCGTAGTAGATAAAGAGATAAATATTCTGGCATAAACTAAGTGAATTACGATAGCTAAATTGATAAATAGATAGAGAGATAATTGCCGCATATTTATAGGCATTGGTAGAAAATTGCAAAATATAAAAAAAATATATATATTAATGATGTACATAAAAGATTATTAGAAGAAAATCAAATGTAAACACAAGCTCTCCCACTCAGACATTTAAACAAACAAAATATTTTATTTATATATATATATATATATATATATATATATATATATATATATACCTATATATATATATATATATATATATATATACATATATATTTATATATATATATTTATATATATATATTTATATATATTTATATATATATATACATTTATATAGTTATTTATATATATATATATATATGTTATATATATATATATATATATATATATATATATATATATATATATATATATATATAGTAAGTATAAAATATAAAATTTAAACTAAGCTAAAATCTAATAATATAACATAAACTGTGAGCACAAATATCAAAGACAGCAGAACCAAAATATAATAAAATAATATTTCTTCCTGGTGTTTGTTATCATATGACATTGTGAGTAGCATATATTTGTGTTATTGAATTAATAATAATAATAATAATAATAATAATAATAATAATAATAATAATAATAATAATAAACATGATAATAATAATAATAATAATAATAATAATAATAATAATAATAATAATTCCCTTCAGCTATGGGTAAATAGCAGAGCAGACTGGGTTCCATAGCCTTGCAAGAAAACTGGTCTAGGAGAAGGACAACTCTGAATTCAAAATCTGCAGTGGCTTGTTTGGAGACCTTGTGGCACGTAATGCACCACGTCTCCGCATTCGCCACTTCAAAAAGTGCGGTTGTTCCTGCACAAATGCTTCAGCACTTTAATCAAATCATATGTGCTGATTTCTGGCTGTTGGTTCCTATGAACATTTTTTATTGTTATTCTTAATTTCGTGCATGCGCATTCTTTGTTTTGGATTTAATCGATTTCACAGTATATTAAGGTCAACTGGGAACCGTCTGTGCGAAAAAGACCATCATGGCAAGATTCACTCCGAAGGACATCTGGAAAAGATATGCTGTACTGCTTGACATTCACAAATGAATCTCCAAGACCGTTTGGATGTCGATCTGATGAGAGTACTGACGATTCGAAAAGAGTTGGATGAGTATAATTGTGATTTATTGTGCTTCAAATTCAACACGGAGAACTACATCAAATGCCTTGAGGAGATAATGCTTCACTGGGTTAAGACACTGTATTCACTGGCCGGAAGATACTATATCAGGCACCAGGAATCTGCACCATGCCACACAGGTATCAGAACCCAGTCATGGTTGTCAGGCAATTTCTGCGACCACATCACCCCTTACATCTGGCCATCTGAATCCCCACACTGCAACGACCATAATTATTTATTAGTTAAGCGAGAGACCAACAAAACTCATTGTAACAGATGAACTGGAGGCAAGGATTATGGATTAAACACGAAAACCATCCAGGAGAGTTGTAAGAGATTCTGAAGTCGTCTGGAGAACGTGTTTAAAGGCAATGGCGATTTTATTGAATAAATTTATGCTTTCGTATTTCAAAATAATTTTTTGTGTAATTTTGGTATTTATATCTATTAAAATGAGATGTCATTGTTTTTTTCATATTCGCGTAATTTGCAACAATTTACCACAATTCATCCATCTCACACTATATATATATATATATATATATATATATATATATATATATATATATATATATATATGTGTGTGTGTGTGTTTGTGTGTGTGTGTATATATATATATATATATATATATATATATATATATATATATATATATATATGAGTTAAATTTAGGTAACATGTTTTCATTTACGTAAATTCTGTTGAATATCAGGGAAAGATCATTTCTTAGCATTTTCATTATTAATATCTTATAAAGAAAATTTTCTAGTTACCGGGAAAAAATTTGTAACAAAAATTACTCACTTCATTCTGAACGATTTCGCCGTACATTAAGCTATTATCAAAGTGTTTTATTTTTGTCTTAAAAGAATTTTCCCAGTTGTATTTTTTTTATGTATTTTGAATTCATTAAATAATATAAGTTCATGTAAAACGAGAAAAGGATTTAGACATGTTTTTTTAATGATATATTTCACTTAAATATTTTTTTTAAATATATATAAATTAGTGGAGGTAATTCATTTCGTATGCTACAAAAGTCATATTCTTTCCAATCAGTCAGGAGTGTTCTTTTTCTACGGGCTGTTAAACAGAACGCAGATTTTCTACTTGAGATAATTTTTAATCTTTAATTTATCATTTCTTATACAATATTGAATATCGTATTAAGAAACTTATTTAAGTAAACCTTTGTATTCCCTGATAAAGTTCAGGCTTACGTACTTATAGCATTTCAGCAGCGGTTCCCGTAAATAATTGAATTTAAGCAACGCTGAATCTGGACACTACCTGAAGGGGTGACGGCTTGCAAATAGCAGGTGCTTTAAGCTTGGATATACGGGAGGTGTAATGGATCGAGATTGTTAATAGGAGAGCCGAGTTCCAATTTCAGTTTCCTTACGTTTAGGGTACAAAGATGTGCATACATGGGCTTACGAGAAATTTTATCTGGCTGAAGAAGTGTGCTTTCTTTAAAAAGATTAACGTAAAAACATACTGGTGAATGACGCACACTTTCTATTAAAGCAATACGGATCAAGCGATGGTTTCTCCTACAAAGTGTTCGATTCCAGCCTGAGAGCATATATTCTTTGTTACGTTTTCTGAAATATGCCGACCGATAGGCGCAGTATACACCTTTTAAAGAAAAGAAAAATGGTATCGCAATTACAAATAGGAGTATACACTATAGTAATGCTTAAACAATATAAATACTGGAAGCTGTCGATATATTGTCATCACAATTACGAACAAATGAAAATATCACTGACATCTCATTTTAATATATATATATATATATATATATATATATATATATATATATATATATATATGGGGGGGTATATGTGTGTGTCAATCTTAAAATACTAAAGAGTAACCTTATTCAATAAAATCACCATTGCTTTTAAACAAGGCCCAGAGATGGCTTCGGAACCTCCTGCAACTCTTCTGGACGGTCTCCTTGTTTAATTTTGTGAAAGCTTTCATGATCCTTGCCTTCAGTTCATCCTTTGTGCTACAAAGAGTTTTGTTGGTTTCTCGCTAAACTGCGCACAAAAGATAATAAATAAAGTGGATGCAATTTGGGAAATTAGACGTCCAGATATAGGGAAAAAATAGTCTCAGATCCTTAGCTGGATACTTCTGCTTTTGCAGCATGGTGCAGAGTTCTATTGCCAGACATAAGCGTCTTCCCCCAGTCACCAGAGCAAAACTACATCCTCAAGTCACTTGATGTCGGCCTCCGTGTTGAGTCCGAGGCTCTTTTGGAAGATAAATGAAGGCTTAATGTCCCCATCAGTCATCATCAATTTAAACATCTTCTTCATCATCATTAGAGTCATCCAACCCTTACCGAATCCTCTAAACTGTCCTCAGATTGACACGCAAAATATCTTAAATGTTCGTATTGGAGCTTCCAGTTCGATTGCCAAGCAGTATGGCATGCTGTTTTCAAACTCCTGCCGCAGTTAATTCCTTCATGTTGCTCTTTTTACACACACACGTTGCTTAAGTAATCCTACTATACTTTGCAAACGACAAAATCAAAAACAAACAACACGCATAAGTGAAATAATTATAAAATGACGCAAATTCATCCATCGCAGCCTTTTTGTACCTGTCAATGTGGGTGGTGTGCAGAGGTGTTTCTGCGTGTTTGCCAAAATACGACAATCGACATGCAGTAATAAATAAAGGTAATGTTTCCTGTTAAAAACAATAGCCCATGCCATTTTCGGGCGTATATATGCAAGTATTTCCTACTCTAATTTTATTCTTATTTGTTTAATACCGCTCAGCTCTAGATATGTTCTTCAGGGTTCTTGCTAATGCATAATTTTATAACCTCGGGAAGGTTACTGAATAGAATACTTAGGACACCAATAAGACATAAGATCGCGAACGTAAAAGAAGTAGTGAACTGCTAGAAGCGAGTCAAGTGAATTCCACAATGAATCTCCATCTGCAGGATATCTACCAACCGGTCCACGCGGTCAAATGGAGAACAAGGCCGAATTTAATATAGGGTACCTGAACCCGTAGGCTCGGCCAGAAATTCCTCGTAAACCCTGTTTAAAACTTGGTCGGGTAGCTGTTTCCTGAGAAGAGAATCTGCCCTCCGACATAGCCTAGTCTGTGGATACTCTATGCACGGAGGCAGAGATTTTGACCAGCACAGCTGGAGACGAATGTCCAATGCAGACCAACATACAGTATTTACTACTGTATTTTTATGAATGGGGGCATACCCATTATCTTCTGCAGGTATAAAATAAAGCAGCTACAACAATAATAAAGATATTATTAGGTTGGTGCAAAAATAATGACGTAATAATGTCGTTTTTGACCTTAAAAATACGTCGAAAAGCGACATTATTACGTCATTGTTTTTGCACCAACCTGATAACTTATCTAGAAAACTGAGGAAATTTTTTATCATCCCTGTCATATTTTTCATATTTTTCATATTTCACAAATTTATTCTTTAAGCTGCGGAACATATAATATTTCCATAAACAATGTGTAGTTGGTTTCTTAAATATTTGCACGTTTTCCACGTGGCTTCTGCTCGGTTTTCGAGCAATGAACAAAATATTGTATTCCTACTGTTTATCGATGTCTCTTTTTATTTGGGAAAAAAAATCTCTAACATTTTTTTCCATTTATTTTTGTTCTAGTTACAGCTACGTTTCGGAATTGTGTTATATATGATTCATCCAATGAAATACTAGCTCACGGAACCCAATTTAATGATACACAAGAAAATTGTTCTAAGAGAAGTTGAGCTTGTTTTACCCGGGTATTTTCTGATACTAAAGGATTTATACTTTCTGTTACACTTTACCATCAGATGACCCAGCTGTAGCAGAGTGTTGATCTTGCATAGAATCGTACATCGCAAGATACTATTAACTGCTGCTAACAATAAAAAATTATGGCCGTGTCAGCTGAATTTAGGATTTGTACACGTTCGTGAACCTGAAGCATAAATTTATATAAGCGCTCTATCTTAGAGGGAAAAGCAAAAAGTCTCCTCAAAACTCGTTGGAAATATATCCACGCTCGACGAAAGCTCCCTCCATCAGATACCCTCCCGCTGAAAGCAACTGATGCAGTAAAAAATGAAATAAAAAAATAATATTACATGTAAAATAATTATCTTATTCGTCTTTACAAGAATGGCATTAAAAGGATAATTGTTTTTAGTCGAGTAAATTCTAGTAATAAGACTCTCAATGCTGAAATCGTCCTGGATATGACGATACACTGTATCCAGCAGTAAGCCCTATGACTGGGAATTTTTGAGAAGCGTGGAACCACCTCTACTTGCTGTTGTTCCCCGGTCCATCCAAACCCGTGCTTTTAGCTCCTTTAAGAGTCGCAGTTAATGGCAAACAGCGAACGTTCAAACTGGAGTCAAACAATATGAAAGCATATAAATACATTTTTATAGTAAAAATTTCCAGCAATATATTTTGATAGTGAAAAAACTTACCTAAATTCCCACGAAAATTAAATTTCATCATCAAATGACTCATAAGGATTTTATATACTGTTAAACAAACCACACCAAAGCAATGCTGAATATATAATAAACGTGTCCATAAAATTATTTTAATCAGGCGATATAGATTCTGCCATTGTTTTTTTTTTTAAATTCTCCAACTTTAAAGTTAAACCTTACTAGGCAAAACAACTATATAAATCTCTATACGAACTTTGGTACATTAGTTTTCTCAGAGGCAAGCTACAAATATGTTGGATTTTTATTCAGGATTTAATAAAATTCAAGGACAGAAGCATTTAACACTTTTTAGTGGTGGTAACTGCAATGTTAAATCATAGAGACATGTAACCATCGAATTTAGTTCCAGACCCTTGAGAGAAAATCCAATTTCCTTACTGTGCAACACCTATGCAAATCAATGACATCATCTATAAAAGCCCCACCGTTAAAGCTATTATATGAAGAAAGACATGTTCAGTTATTGCCACGTTATTGCTTGCCTGAACCCTGATTAGGATTGCCTTTTTTTTTTGAATATATGAAAAAGTGTTCTCCATTCAGACAAAGGGCCGATGTTACTTCAGTCTATCAGTAGAAAGTTATATAATGAATCGTATTTTAAGGGGAAAAAAGAGTCGTTGACATCAAGTATCGATGAGTAGAAGTTTTATTCAATAGACTTTCCCTTAATAATGGGAGAACTTTATACACCATCATAAGTAACATTTGTACATATATATATATATATATATATATATATATATATATATATATATATATATATATATATATGTGTGTGTGTGTGTGTGTGTAATCCAAATCAATGTGTTGCACTGAGCTGCCTTTGACATTCATGAAAAATTAGCCGACTAACAAAATCAATGGAAATGCATTCAGATGTTCACCTTATGTTAGGTGCTATTATTAAAGCAAATAATTTAGTTGTATTTAGGTTGTTAGCGTAAAAAAATCGGCTTCTCCTAGTCACGTTCTCTGCTAATATGAAGTTTAAAGACACTATATTACATCCATTGCTAGATCAGCTGCTAAGAAAGTAGGTTCAATGTAACGGGCAAGAATTTTTTTTCTCTCCGGAATCAATCTTACATATCTATAAGTCTCCCATTTTTCCATGTTTAAAATATTGCTGCCACGTATGCCCCGGTGCACCTTCAGCTCCTTGATAAAGTCCAAAAAATAATCAGCAATATTCTGGGTCCTGATCTGGCGGCTTAGATTCAGACACTTTCCCACCACAATAAGGTTGTCTGTATATCTATTTTCTGTATATACTTTCATGGTAATGGGTTAAATGTGCTCTTCGCTATGGAATGTAGAGTTTTTGAATTTAAATGAAGAACGAGACTGGCTTCGAGATCTCGTCCATTTAGATTCGAACTGGATAGATGAAACCGTAAATTCTATACTAAGAGTTTCTTCTCTCCCACTTCTCACTTGTGGAACTCTTTTCTCGCTCCATGCTTTCCAGCTAAATTTGTTCTTAAAGAAATTAAATACAATATCAGTCGCTATTCTTCTGATTACTCTTTTCCTTTTATACTTATTATTGTTTCTATTCCTGATTTTTTGAAACAATATAACGCATTGATTTTTAGTGATATCATTGCATTGCATCAAGTGATACAGATTAAAATCTAAGAAAAACTTGTAATGAGAATTGACCGTATTTTAGAAAGGAATCAAAATTCTTGATAGAAAAAAATTTACTGTTGTATTTATAAACTCTATAGCTTTGTTAAAAGAATATAATTCCACAACTTGTTCAGATTACAGTTCTTATTTTTTTGTTTTTCTGTTAGCACACGATTTCATCTTCAACATTCAAACACACACACACACACACACACACACATGTATATATATATATAATATTTCGAATATTACTCTCAAAAATCTTTAATAAACGCAATGAATCGTATTATTTCAGAATCTCAGGCCACGAACATATTGTGATATTGTGTGTGGTTAATGTGCGTGTTGAATGTCTGATGGGTGTGTGGGTAGCATAATAGTTGTCGCCGCGGGAATTTGATCGAAGTGTCGAGTTCAAATTCCGGCCGTATCTGTTAGCTACACATTTCCATATATACCTTTGTGAAAGTTAGGAATTTATCACTTTCCCAGCCACTGATTTTCTATTAAATAGAATGTTAGTCTTAGATAGCAATCTTTCTAGTAAAAATAATACTCTTAATTCAAAACCGCAATTAAAACAAGAAATCTTGGATCCATAGTAATTCTTTAAAAAAAAAAATAGCCCAAGTAAGTCGATAATATCACTAAAATCAAGGAGTTACAGGGAGTAAAAAAATGAGAAATCTTTATTGAGAAAGTTCAGTTAATGAACAGGATTCAGGAATACAGTAGATGTCGATTGGAATTCGTTTTTTAAAGATTGTACGTGACAGGAAAGCAACAAGCTAGCCGAGATTTCCACAAGCGAGAAGATGCGGGAATAACTAGTAGAATATGACAGTTCCATCTAGATATTGCAACAATAAAACGATGCGATCTAATTACGAAACTGGTAGTATGCTTAAAATTATGCGGTCAAGGTACGAATTAGGAAAGACTATTATTACAACTGCATTAAAAATATTAATAGAAATAAAATACAGAAACAATGGGGTGCAACGAACGCTTGTTAACATATTCCGTAGGTAGTAATAAAACATGCTTAGAAGCATATATTATTGAAGTCCTTTCAATCTGAATTTATAAAAATAAAATCAGTATTAGTTTAGTATGCTAAACACTTCAAATACCTCGGTGTATGGATCAGTTGAAATAAATGAACGATATAATGAAATGGAACATAGAATAGTTTGAGTAGGTGTTGTTTTTTTCAACAATGCAAATTGCTACAAAATCAAAACATTACTATAATACCACGAATTATGCACTTTAGCAGTTTAGTCAGATCAAATCATTTATATTCATAACATGCATGGCGCCAAACGCATTCAGAAATATCTTGTCAGTTGTATACAATGGCTTTCTCAGGCCAATTGTCAAAATGGCCTAGAATGAAAGGAACCAGTAGGTTTTCGCCAGGAAAATAATTCTTTAAACCTTGTAAACTGATGCTATACAATGACACAAAATAAATGTACAAAATAGTAGGAGCCACATCAACTGCAGACTATCTGCCACAGCAGTATGTAAAATGGATGTAATATATATATATATATATATATATATATATAGATAGATAGATAGATAGATAGATAGATAGATAGATAGATAGATAGATAGATAGATAGATACACCTAGTGAGCCAGACAAACCTACCTAGGTTTCACCTAAACGGATTATCAGGGAAAGTTCGTCCGAACTTTCCCTGACGATCCGTTTAGGTGAAACCTAGGTAGGTTTGTCTGGCTCACTAGGTGTATCTAGGTCTGCTCTACTATTGTATTGAGCTCTTTAGTTCGTTGTTAACTCGTATGGGTTTTTTTTTTCTTTGGGCTTCAGACCTGCATCTGTGCGATTTTTTTCAGCAGTAGTTCATGTTTGTAGCTCTTTTTTTTTTAAACCTTTTTTTCCCTCGAGATTGATTTGATTATTGGCAAATCAAAAATTCGAGGATTTTTCGAAACGAGTCTAGTTATCTATCTATCTATCTATCTATCTATCTATCTATCTATATATATATATATATATATATATATATATATATATATATATATATGTGTGTGTGTGTGTGTGTGAAAATCGTAGAAAATAGGAAAGAAACTGGTTTGGTAAGTAATCCAAAGTTCCTTAGTATTTTATCTAAAGAGATATAATAAAAGAATAAAATAAAAATAAATAAATAAATCTCCATAGACGCTCAAGCCTGACTATGAGAAAATTTAGCCACCCCCACCTTACCCTGACCCGGCATCTATGAAAGTAACTCTATATTGATACAAATTATTAACACCCCACCCCTAAACAATCCGCCCTTGATGTTACCATGGAAATTTTTTATTTCAATTGTGACTATACTATTAAAACTCGTAAATTTCAGAAATAAGTCATTCCCCAAAAAATTTCGCTTGAAGATGGAACAGAGCCTACTTTAACTGAAATTAATTCAAATATTATTTTGAAGTTTTCGGCTCTTGTTTTGAAACATGAGACATCTTATGTAGCGAGTTGGAATCATATTTTTAAATAAATAATTATATATATATATATATATATATATATATATATATATATATATATATATATATTCTACCTCTTGCATAATGTAATCTCTTCTTTGTTACGTTCGTTAGGGAAAGCCCATATTTTCCCAGGAGTGTAAAACATCTTCCATTGTTGTGTGTGTGGAGTGGGCGTGTCATTTGTTTCCAATTCCTGGTCAAGGCAATGACTGTTTGAACTCCGTGGAAACTGGGTGGGTAATAAATGAGCAGTACTAAATAAAAATTAGACGAAGCATAGCAAGATATGTGCAGGGGAACGGCAACTGCCTACACCTGGAAAACTAAAAAGTTCGAAATCTTTTGTAGGTTACCTGAATCATCATACAACTAATGATGGCGGAAGATCTCATGCCCCACAATGGTGAGAGAGCAACAACAAAGATGAAGACAATGTATATAATTATAACTCCCCATCTCAAAAATTTAGAGAGGTATATTGTAGTTTCTTTAATGGTCAGATAATAAAAATTGACTTCAGGGATGTAGTTTATTTACGGTCATATATATATATATATATATATATATATATATATATATATATATATATATATATAATGGATTTAATGGATAACCTGAAGAGAAAATAAAGACATAATCAAGATATTGATTTTCAACTGGAAATCAATACTAGAATAAGTGATCATTTTTCCTAATAATCAGACGAAAAGCACTTTAATTCTTTATCTTTTCTTCCTCTTTTTCATTTCTCCAATTGCAAATTTATATACTTATCTCTTCTCCATTCGTAGTCTTTCGATAATTGTCAAAGTCTCTTTTTCAGAGAGTTTTCGGTTCTCACTTTCCCAACATATGTATTTAAATTACTTTTCAATTCCAATCTCTTTAACTTAATTCAGATTCCTTTTCTTCCAATATGTCAATCTCCCACTTATTTTAGTCATTCTGTAATTAGTTATTCTGTAGTTAGTTATCTCGCTTTTGTTAACGTCTCTCAAGTTTACTTACTTTCAGTTTTTTTACCTATTTCACTTACTTCCATATACTTCTCTATCCATTTCGGTCTCTTTTAATTTTTTCTATCATTTTAGTTTCTTTCAGTTCATCTTTTCTTTGTTATCTCTCTCTTTAACTATCTTGATATTGAAATTTAAATCTATTTTTAATTTCTTTTTTTCATATAATTCGATTCCTATTTTATTGAATGTCTCTTTCATTTTGCCTCACTTTCAACTGCTTTCAATGCTAAGTTCTTTCAGCCCCTCTATTTAAGTTAAATTCACTCTAAATGAACTCTTGTGGCAAAGTCTTTCTTTACTGTCAATATTAATTCCGCTTCTTTTTTTTTCTTTCTCGAGGGATTTACAAGTACTGAAAATGCAGCTTTCACTATTCATCAACAGAATTGATGCCACGCTCTCGAGCTCCTAGATAAATCGTTTGCAGGAATTTGTGATGAATCAGTCAGATATTAGCCATGCGGGATACACGCCTAGGCGATCATGTATCTTTTGTTACATGACTGACAAGGCAAATTTTTCCCGCAGTAGATTGTCGTTTCTTTCTGTGGTAGACTAATTGCCATCCAAGGCTATAGTACACGGTCTGTCGTGCTCTTTACCCATAGCTGATGGTGGGGGAGAAGAAGAGTATTCATACCTTTTCCACGGGTATTAGCACGTAAGTGAATTTCAGTCAGTTATATGCCATGCGTGATACACACTAAGGCGATCTTTCGATGAATGACGAGGAAGACTTTTTTTCCGCAGAAGTTTGCGATTTCTTTCTGTGGTAAGCCAGTTGTCATCCATGGTTATAGAACCCGGTCTGTGTTCCTATTTCCCCATAGCTCGTGGGGAGAAGAAGACGATTCAAACTTTTCCCAAGTCTATTAGCACGTAAGTGAATATAATAGATTTGACTGGAATTGTGTTGAATACAATTCAAAAATTATTTAGGGGTGATATGCAGGTTCATTTAAATAATCCCCGGGCCACATACATTGCAATCATCAACAGCAAAGATTTCGTAGGCAAGATTTTGGTACTGCTATAGTCGAAAGAATTCACGGATTGAAGATGCTTAGGTCAATAATTCCCTCATATTTTACATGCGTTATATGCATATGCAAATCTCCACTTTATAAATAGCAACTGATGCAGCTGGATTCTAAACAAATCCTAACCAGTGACTATGATTTGTATTCTTTGAATATTAGGCCGAGCTTCAGGGGTCTTTAATTCTAGTTCTCTTTACTCCTCCATCAGTCAGGGACTGGGTTTATTCCCCAGTGTCTAAGGTGTCTAGAAAAGTGGAAGTTCCAAGGCCCTTGGGGATTTTTGAGTGTTATGGCCGTTTAACCAACTTTAAACTCGATTTTGTGTCACTCCCGATGTGGGTGACATGGTAAATACCACTAATCTTAATCTGGATGAAGAAACCACTAAATAAATAATCGTGAATAGAATAACTTAAACTATAATTAGTTTTTCTCCCCGGAATCGATACTTCAAATATACAAATCGACCATTCGCCCTTGCATGGAGTATTGCTGCCATATATGGTCTGGGGCCCCTTCTGTTTACCTCGGAGCTCTTGACAAGATCTAGAGACGGATATGTAATATAATTGGCCCTGCTCTAAAATCTCGTCTACAGTCACTCTCTCACTGACGCGCCGTCGCCTCTCTCTGTCTTTTTTGCAAATACTTTCATGGTAATTGCTCAGATGAGCTGCTTTTACTGGTTCTCAGTCTCCATTAATTCAAGCGCCCTACGAGGCTGGCATCCCGGTCCCACCCTTACACTGTAGAAACTTTTAAATGTAGCCGCCTCTTCTACTCCAATAGCTTCATACCTCGTACATCTCGCCTGTGGAACACTCTTCCCAATTACTGTTTCCCTGAGAGTTATAATCTCCAAATATTCAAATGTAATGTCAATCGACATCTCTAGTTACCTTGATCTATCCACTATCCCTCTCCTCATGCTTTCTTCTATCACTCCTATCTGCTCTCGCACCAAATCTTCTGCGACCCTCTGCATCCTAGTGGCTTCACGCCTTGCTCGGGGCGTAATGCTTAAAAAAAAAGTATTCACTACTGTTGCTCTATATTTGGCTTTCCTGCTGCGTTGAAATGTTCTTTGAAACCTGCATTTGATTTATAGTTTTTCTTTCATTCTATCTGAATATTTTTTTTTATCTTGCATCTAATTATTGTGTTGAATGCTAGTTCCGAAAATTACATGTACCCATTTTAATATTATTGCCAACAGTCACTATATTTCAGTTTTGTGGCCATATGGGTCTTGTGGACAAAGGAAAGCTACAAGAAAGGACTAAATATCAAAGAAGACAGAATTCTTTAGTAAAAGGAACAGCGTAACATGCCAATTATAAAATGGAAATACCAAAATCAAACAAGGAAAATAATTTAAATATCTGAGAAGTCATTTTAGCAGAAGAGAAAATGGAAACAAATATGGCAATTGTATTTAACATCATGTAGTGGAATTTTCTAGAGTACCTTATGAGAAAAGAGGGCGTGGAAGATTTGGTAATTACAGGAAAGATTGAAGGCAAGAGGGATAAAGGCAAAATGCCTAACTTGCCTGGCGATCTACATAAATGGATGATGGAGGAAAGTTTAAGAGAGATAAAACGACAAAAAATACTTATAAAAGTAGCTAATGAGGAGCCATCATCATCAAGCAATGAATTGACACGACACATAAAATCTGAAGACCTCTATTCATTAAACTCATAGGCAAAAATTCCCTCCTTTAACACTCTCCAGAAGATATTCAACAGAAGCACGATAAAAATTCAACTATATTTGCACTGAGAACATGAGACAAATAGTAAAAAAACACAATTGAAAAGCATAACCAATAATTAACCAACCTAAATAAATCTTAGTTGCAACTGTCTAGTAAAAAATGGATGGCCCTTAAATGGACATTGCTTATAAAGAAATATGATATATTAAACCACCGTAAATCAGCAATTAACAAAGAACAATAAATACAGAAGTAACTGGAAGCTCCTGGAAACGGATAAACTAAGCACACAAAGCATACTTTACAGATAGTAAATGCGCGAACAACACAACTGCCAAAATACAGCCAAATATCAAAGAAAATAGCGAAAAAGAGCACCAGCCTACAACAATAAAAGCGGAAAATGTAACGACTGCCTGGAAGAGAAAATAGCTATAATCACCTTACCAGACGCAAATAAAGTACTAAATAAACGATCAGAAATTATCTCCAAATGTAAACACGAAAACACATATTTTACTACGAATACACATCTAAACACAATTATATGTAATATTAATCAACGGTGAATAATTAAGTAATCAATAATAAATAATGGGTAAATATAATTAACAACATTATACAATAGGCAGAACTATGTGCATTGCGATCAACAATTATTACTGTTCAATAGCCGCTAGAATAATTTTTCAAAAATGACAGTTTCTGCCTATCCAATAACTATTAGGTTAATACAATATACAGTAGGGCCTGGTAGTAATATTGCACCATTACACGAATAACTTACTTTTGAAAATAGCATTCATGAGAATTTTTGTATCATAGGACAAGTAAAAATTCGTAGTAAATGGAAGCATTGCCAGCTGACGCCATTTTTTTTTAAAGAAACATGACGGTCAAATACAAGGTGAAGCGCATCTGTGAACGACTGACGTCCAGAACATTTATTCATTTTATTGGAGAAAATTCTTCGAAATACTTAGAGATAACTTCACCTACCAACGCTAACGATCACCTCCATTTCTCTTTAGCTACCGACCACCACCGCGCTCAATTCAAGTATTCATTTCGTAGTGGTAACATCCCGATTGTTTGATGTCAGAGTATTTTCTATGAAACGTGCAGTTTTGGGTTGGTTAACCATAGATTCAAAGTAAGTAAGTGTTCAAGATAGCGGTAAGGAATAAAAATCTAACAAAATTGAAGAAATATATGCAAGATAGGAGGTCGTATAGTGGATTTGGCAGGACGATGTTCACCCTCCTGAAGCAGAACGAGGAGATAAAGGGTGTTACACCAGCAAAAGTCATCTCCAGACTGTCTAGTCAAAAGAAGATGAAGAAAGCAGTCTCTTTATGCATCATTTGGAGAGCCTCCGATTATCCAAGGCTCATAAGATCAGGAAAAGGCAGCTGCGAGTCATGTGGAGAGCTGACAATAAGGCCTGGGACACAAAGCAAATGTTTATTGTATGGATCAACGACGTTTACTGTCCTCAAGTCCACACGTTCCTCAAAAAGATCTGTCTCATTATGAGGGATTTACTCATGCTCGATAATGCTCCTGGACCAACAAGTAATTTACAATTTTAAGAAATTGTAAACCAAGCAAATTTTTCTTCGGTTCTTTGATGTTACCGAGAATACAAAACTGGATGTTTGTGTTTTCTGGCCGAACTAGGATGTGACGAGGAGGAATGTGAATTCTCGGGTTCGAACCCAAAGTCCATGAGATAGTGTCTTTTGGCAAGACTTTGGGCCTCGAGTTTGACGCGGGCGACGTCGACGAGCTCATCAACGAGCACGTAGAGGAGCAAGTAACAGAAGAATCTCAGCTGCATCAGAAGAATCAAAACATGTAGGAGGTTACGGCTCTAGCCTATGAGGAAAGCGTGTCGGACGTTACACCGACGAGAGAGATCAAAGACGTCCTGGCATGTGGACAAAAATACAAAATTTTGTGAAAAAATACCACGCACAAAAATTACGTATAAATCGTTCGGCTGCTTTGTTCAACGAACGTTGTGTTGACTATATTCGTGGCATTTTGAAATAAAGAACGAACCAGGTTTATATTGATAGGTTTCTAAAGGAAAAAAGTCCTTAAGTTCTCAGTGAAAACGTGAGAAACATTGTCGTGAAATTTTTATTTTTTCTTTCTATTTCATCGTGTTCATATTTCATGTAAAGTTTGTGATTTAAATTCTTACAATTCGTTTTCTATATTTTACATTCTAAAATAGACTTTTTGTATTGGGGGAACTAAAAGGGAATTATTGATCTTCAATTATTTTCAGTGGAAAAAATATTTGTCATACGTACAATTTGCGATAGGAACTCGGTCTGAATAGAAATTAAAATCGCACTGCGAGTTACTCTTCTACATTACTCATTATATACAATTGACCAGCATATATAAATAATCGAGTAAAAATACCGCATATAGCCACAAGATTAAATTCAAACATCAAATCAACTGTCGCGCCTCGGTGTTGACGTCATACACAGCTACAAAACAAACCAACCAACCATCCACTCAACCACACACACGAGGCCGACGCACTAACAGGAACGCGCGTTTATATATATATATATATATATATATATATATATATATATATATATATATATATATATATATATATATGCTAAGTGTATGTATGCATGTGTGTCTGTTCATATATATATATATATATATATATATATATATATGTGTGTGTGTGTGTGTGTGTGATCCACATAAGGTTTTAAGTTATGCTATATTTATGGATAAAATTGTACTATGCCAGAGATAAAGTCTATGCAAATATAAATATAAAAGTAGACATTAAGGTACATACCAAAAGGCGACAGTCTGTATCATGCTTGAATGCAATATTCATTCATATATATATATATATATATATATATATATATATATATATATATATATATATATATATATGTGTGTGTGTGTGTGTGTGTGTGTGTGTGTGTGTGTGTGTGTCTGTGTGTAAATATAGATTATATATTATATTTCATATATATATATATATATCTTATATAATTTATTTTATTTTATTTATATGCATATATGTATCATTATATATTATATTTTAGACACACAAGTATATATATATATATATATATATATATATATATATATATATATATATATATATATATATATATATATATATATGTATGTCTATACATAGATAGGGACGTATATATAGATATGAATATACTGAAAGAAATACTAATCGGAGTAAAATCGTCTAAAGTATGCATATTCTTACGAAAGAACTAAAATCAAAGAAACAAAGAAAGAAGTTACGTTTTAATGGTTTACCTTTGGGAAAACAAGCTAAAGCGAAGCGACATTAAGCGAATGATATACAAAAAAGAGGAGAAGTAAATGAAGAAATTGTTTATCTCATAGGTATATTTCTACGAAGAAAAAAATAACTTCATGAATATCTAAGTTATTCCCTTCACATTACTTTGAAGTCATTTTCTTTCTCCTTATGTGGTGGCCAACCTTCCTGATACAGGGAATAGGATGCAAATTAGAATCACCAGTTGCCAATTTCATATGCGGTGATATGGATCCAAGTATGTCAAAAAAGCAAGAATTAGGAGACGGAAGATTTTATAAATTAAATAAGAAAAAACATTCCTGATATATACCCGAAAGAAATATATGCATATATACATATATGATTGTTTCTGATCAACATAATTTCAGTTAAGAGATAAATAAAAATTATATATGTCTCTGTGCGTGTGTGTGCGTGTGTTACTTATATTCTGTAATGTTACTTTCTCTTTTACGGTTTAGAGAAACAGGGACTTTTTATAGGTAACGGAACTTCTACGTATATTGCGGTATTGAGAGCATCAATAAACTACATGAGTTATTTATTAGTTGAAGTCAATTTCGCATATTAGCGACAAATCGATTTCCCCTGCAATATCAATTCCTCTAAAAAAAACTAAAAAAAAAAAAAAAACTTGACCAATATCTAGATTATCAAATACTGATATCTTGTTTGAGATAAAAATAAGAAAAAAAAATGCTATAGCACAGCTCATTTTTTTTTTTATCGTGTGTTATCATATAACAGTTTTTGCTGGCTCAGAGTTTAGCGCTAGTCAAATGCATGGAAACAATATTAAAATGCAAAATTATGGTTATTCCAACCGGGCAAGCTTGGGGAAAATAACACTATAGGATGAAATCTAAAGCTTCATTTGAAAAGTATTTTCGCTATTATATTTATTTATAAATATGGATAAAAAAATAAATGTTAATTAACTCAATTAATGCAACATTTTCAATCCAAATATGCAAGAGTATGTTACATTAACATCTAAAGTTCTTATATTTTACATTAAGAAAGATGATAATAAAAATCAGAAAAAAAGACTTTATTTTTTTTTTAAGCGTTTCATCCCAAGCAAGGCGAGAAGCCACTAGGACGCAAGGGGTTACAGAACATTTGGAGTAAGATCAAATAAGAGTGATAGAAGAAAGGATTGGGAGAAGGGTAGTGGATAGATCAAGGCAACTAGAGATGTCGATGGACATTACATTTGAATAGCTGGAGATTATAGCTCTCAGGGAAACTGGAATAGGGAAGGAAGTTCCACAGGATAGAGGTGCGAGATATGAAGCTATTGAACTAGAAGAGACGTCTACATTTAGGAGTTTTGACAGTGAAAGGGTGAGAGCGGGATGCTAGCCTCGTAGGGCGATTGAATTCATGACGTCTGGGAACAAGCGAATGCAGATCCGCGGAGCAATTGCTATGTAAGTATTTGTAAAACAGACAGAGAGAGGCGACGGCGCGTCTGTGAGAGAGCAACTGTAGATGAGATTCCAGACCAGGGCAAATTATATTGCATATCCGTCTCTGGAGCCTATCAAGAAACCCGAGGCAAACAAAAGGGGCTCCAGACCATATATGGCAGCAATACTCCATGCAAGGGCGAATTTTTGATTTGTAGATCTGGAGGATCGATTCCGTGGAGAAAAATTTCCTGGCGCGGCACAAGGAGCCAACTTTTCTTGCGGTGGACGAAGCAATTGACTCAATGTATTTGTTCCATAAAACTAAAACTAAAATATATAGTTGAGGGGATATATTAAGCATTAACAACAATTTGCAAAGCAATTAAAACAATTTTATCTCTTTTTTATAAATATTTTCATGGCTATTATTTTGATGATCTTTACTCCTTGTTGCCTCGACAGCATTGATTTAAGCTACTAACTAGGTCTCCTCTTTTTATGTTGAAGTCGCTAGATGCAACCGCATTTACTATCCCTTTCTCGCACTTGACGAACTCTTTTCCGATTTCTTGCTTCTCTGCCACCCTCTTCTTCCGTTATGGGTCGGCTCCCTTGAGGACGTTGCCAATCATGATTCTCCGCAGTTTCTTGTCACATATAAAGTGGGGGAAATCAAATATACATACACACATAAATTTTTAATTTATTGTATTTCCAACTAATGAATAAATATACTTTTCATATAATTAAATCTGCACAATGATGCATAATAACTAAATATGCATAGAAAAAAGAAAGAATTCGATTTAATAGAAATCATTTCCATTTACCTATTTTAATCGGTATTCGTAAAATACAAATAGAATACATAATACCCATTTAATGCTTTGTAGAATAGTCACTGTTCACCTTTACAGCAACCAACCTCTCCTTGTAGTTCTCAATTAATACTTTGAAAATGTTGGTATTTTCTTCCCCTTCTTTCTTTCCTTTCTGCATATGGTCTTCAGATCAAGGATGCTTGTTGGAACACGCTATTGTGTTTTAATTTTCAAATAACGCCACAGATTCTCAATTGGGCTTAAACCTGGAGACTGACTTGGCTGTTTCAGGAAGTCATTTCTTCGTAGATATTGCAGTATGATTAGGGTCGTTATCTTGTTGGAAGATCCAATTAGGAGGAAGTTCAAGTTCTTTTTTAACCGAAAGCATTAAATTTGCTGCCAAAATATGTTGATATCCTGCGGTTTTCATTCTACCATCTATTAAAGATATGTTGCCTGTACCTTTTTGCCGGAAAAGAACCCCAAACTATAAGGCTGCCACCATCAAATTTTACTGACGGAATTGTGTTCTTTTGTTTGAAGGCATTATCTTTCGTCCATACATAATTTCTTGAATTATGACCAAACAACTCAATTTTGGTTTCGTCTGCCCATAATACTCTATACCAATACGATTTTTCCTCATCCTTATGTTCACGAACTAATTCCAACCTGGCATCTCTCTGTCTTTTCAACAGCAATGGAGATTATCAAGGAGAAAGTGACTTTAAATTGTTCCTATGAATTTCATTAATTATTGCCCGTTTAGTGACACAGATTCCTGATGAAAGTAAATCCCCCTGCAACACTTGATTAGTAACCCTTGGATTTAGTTCAATTTTCAGTATTAATTTTCTCGATGATCTTGAAGTAATCTTCATTAGAACACCTGTCTTTCTTCGTTTTTAAACAGTTTCCAGTTTGTTATACCTTTCAATGAATTAACTTGTAGTAAATAGTATAGTCACGTTAGCTGAGATTACCTGCAATTTTTACCTTCTTTCCAGAGCTTAACAATCAGTTCATTTGGCGAATTTGTCAATTCTTTATTTCTTCCCATGATGATAACCTTCTTGCACGAATATAAGTTACATTTTTTTTTATTATTATTTTTAGGCAAAAATACCTACTGGTAACATTATTGGAACATTCAAGGATGTTCTAATTGAATAATCTAGTGTATTACAGAAATATGAATGTTTTAAAATATGGAATTTGCATTGTACGAATACTTTTTTCACCCACTAAAATGGATTAATGGGATTTATTTCTATTAAATCATTCTTCTGTTTTCAATGTATATTATTTATTGTGCACCTGTGTATAGTTAATTATATGAAAAGTATGTTTATTCATTAGGTGGAAATTCAGTAAGTAAAATATTTGAATGTGTACAAATATTTTTCTCCAACCACTGTATATGTATGTGCGAATATATATATATATATATATATTCACTTTAAACCTTATTTTAGCTACGTCTGTTTATTAAAGAGTATATTCATTTGTTTTCGAATATCCGAGTAATTGCATTGTTGAAAAATGTGCGCTCTCCGGCAGGGTTCGAAACTGTGTCCGACATTTCAGAAGAGACCTCCGTTATAACCGTCGTACTTTAGACCGTCTAACCCAGGGAGTGTGTCGATAATCACGCAAACTTGAATAGTTCCTTATAAACGCAAATCCTTCACAGTTTCCTTACAGTACATATCTGTTCAGTTTCATATATGAACAAAACAATTTCTAAAGAATTAATGGATTTGTAATTGTTAATATTACATATTTTATCATTTAAAAAGGTATTTTAGGGTTTACTCTTATTTGAGTAGACACTGAGGTAATTTATTAAACAGCTTATTTTATGTATTTTCGTCTACGTGCCTGAATATTCGTGAAATATTATTAAAGAAAAATATGAACTCAACGTCAGGATTCGAACCTGCGTTCTTCTTTACAGAAAAAACAGTCGGTATATCAAGTAAAAACCGACTAGTGCCTTATAAATTCAAATCGTTCCTAGATTATCAAAAGTTCATAGTTGATCTGTTTCGTATCCGAACTTAAAAATTCAACTTCTAAGGAAGTAATAGATTTCATATAATTTATTAAGTTATTGTCCTAGTAAGTTTACTTAGATATATCTTCTTTTTTTGATCTACCTACTTCAGCATATAGGCGATTGGTCTAGTCTCAAATACCTATCCCTTTTTCGCCCAAAGCCGTTTTTTCCCTTTATTAAGGCTCCCATCTCCCATTTCGCAATCCATTAACACAACGCTGCATTTATCTATCTCTCTTGATTTCATTATATGCCCTGTGTGTTTTAAGTGTTCCAAGCCGGCATTCTTTAATATATTTCCAACAAATGTCAGTTATCTTCCTGATTTTGAGTAGAAGTCTTCTTTCTCATGCCATTTTTTAAGACTTCCTTGTGGTACTCGTTTCATCAATATAATTCTCAGTATCCTTCTGTATAACCACATTTCTTTTGCTCCAGTTTTTATTCCGATCACTGTAGAGATTATCCAACATTCACTGCCATATAAGAGAAGTGATATGGCTTAGAACATCCCACCCATCTTTTCTTTGTTTCCAACATTTTTTTTTCTTTTTCTATACACCTACCATATTTTTCGAAATGCTTCTTTCACTAATCTAATGCGTGTTTGGATCTTGCCGTATTTATCACCCTCTAAACAATTCCCAGATATTTAAGCTTTTCAACCAGTTGATGTTGATATCTTCCATTTGTAACTCATAACATGTGCCTTTTCGCTTGCAGATGACCATAATTATTATCTTCATGCAATTGAGTGATAGCCATTTCTTCAACTCACCTGTCTGGGTCGGTCTGTAGTAATCTTTCCGAGTCAGCCAGCAACACAGTATCATCTCCGTATCTGATATTGTTTATATCGCGGTCATTGATAATAAATCCTGCTAGTGGCCCCCTTTCATTTACGACAGTGTCGCTGTAAATGTTGTATAAATCCGGAGAGAACACTTTTCCTTGTATCACCCACCGTTCTAGTTTTCTGTAGCGATTTAATTCAGGTGGTCTGTTTCCTGAAAATATTCTGGATCATCCTAACATCTTTCCAAAAAGATCTCGTTTCCCTAACAGTTCCAACAAATCCTTGTGCCGTGTCTTTTCAAATGTTTTTACGTAATCTATTAAAAAGAGGTGCATATTCTTCTGAATTTGTAATGCTACCTCCGATATCATTCTAATCATAAATATCGTAATTCTTTTCCCAATGTCCTGGAAAACACTGATGTATTCTTTTTCTATTTCCGTTCTAAGTATGATTCGCGCTCTATTCATCAGGATACGTATCATTAGGTTGGTTATGTGGCTCATTAAGCGTTTTGTCCGATGGAGTACGCAGGTTAGGTTACGAAAATGGATGTAGTGAGGTCCTATGAAACCTAAACATCAACCAGAAAAAATCGAGTCACGTTCTTAAATAGACACGTCATATCGTAAGGATGTAATGCATAGTAGCAAACTCGCTCAGACATGTCTAAACTGAAAGTTGTATATAACAACCTAAGATATATGATTAAAATGGTTTATGATCGAGTACAGACTGAGTTGATTTGCAATTATCATCCTTCTTCGAACATTGCAAACCGGTGCGAAAGATGTACCAAATAACAGAAACCCCATCACTTAAGGTCAACCAAAAAGCAGCAAAAAGCAAGACAGATAGCAAATGTATATCGAACCGAAAATAATTACATAATCTAGATGTTAGCCTTCCACACGAGTTTTAAAAAGAAACCCACATCAGTAGTGGAAAGAACCATAACAACTACTGAACTTGGGAAATCTATTTTCCTGAATAATGCGTTTTAAGAGAAAGATTATATAAATTTCAAACGAAACCAGTACTGGCTGCACTGTTAACTAATATCTTATTTGCAAACTGCTTATATTATCATTAACATTATGGTAATTATAGTGTATTCCTTGTATTACACATACAGACACTCACACACACATGCATATATGTGTGTGTGTATGTGAGTGTGTATGTGTGTGTGTGTTATTGTTTGATATTTCGTGAATATTATGGTAATCCTTGTATATTTCGTGTATTACACCTGTGACCTTGTCGATACCGAAATCCTCGAAAGTTGAGAGTGTTTCTGTTACGATCGCAACTAAGACATACAAAGAGGCAATATTCACTCTAGTTAACTCAGATAGTACATTTTGTATAAGGTGAAATCGGCAAACCATAATTGCTAAGTGTGTGTGTTCACCTGCGTAAACAATAAACTATCTTAGCCATTGTATTAGTAAACATTTTGATCAACCAAATTTTGAAAACAATGTACATATTTGTATATTGTTGTCTGTAGATTGTTGTTTTGAGATATATATATATATATATATATATATATATATATATATATATATATATATATATATATATATATATATGTATGTATGTATGTATGTATATATATATATATAACTGTTGTATAATGTCATCTATATTATCTCATTAGGTAAATTACCAATGAGTATTGATCCAGACCCTTACTGGATGGGGCATAGAGCCATATCATTGTAAATATTTTATAATCGTAACTCAGTGTATAAGATAATTATTAATGAATAAAAATAATAAGACATTCTGTGTATTTAAATATCTAATATCTTAGAAGTATCATTTATATAAATTATTTCACCCCAAGTAAGGCAATAAATCAACTAAGACGCAAGGTGGTTATTAGGTGTTAGAGAGTATCTGAAAAATAATACTATTAAGAAGAGATTAAGAATTAAAAGATACATGACAATGACTGGCATTAAATTTAATTTTTAAGATGCCCGATGAAAGTTCCATAAGCGAAACGTGCAATACAAGAAATTTAAGCATAGGTTACATCTGTACAATTATGGCACATAGGAATGTTCTATGACATCTGTACAATTATGGCACATAGGAATGTTCTATTACATCTGTACAATTATGGCACATAGGAATGTTCTATTACATCTGTACAATTATGGCACATAGGAATGTTCTATTACATCTGTTCAATGATGGCACATAGGAATGTTCTATTACATCTGTTCAATGATGGCACATAGGAATGTTCTATTACATCTGTACAATTATGGCACATAGGAATGTGCTATTACATCTGTACAATGATGGCACATAGGAATGTTCTATTACATCTGTACAATTATGGCACATAGGAATGTGCTATTACATCTGTACAATTATGGCACATAGGAATGTTCTATTACATCTGTACAATTATGGCACATAGGAATGTGCTATTACATCTGTACAATTATGGCACATAGGAATGTTCTATTACATCTGTTCAATGATGGCACATAGGAATGTTCTATTACATCTGTACAATTATGGCACATAGGAATGTTCTATTACATCTGTACAATTATGGCACATAGGAATGTTCTATTACATCTGTACAATTATGACACATAGGAATGTGCTATTACATCTGTACAATGATGGCACATAGGAATGTTCTATTACATCTGTACAATTATGGCACATAGGAATGTGCTATTACATCTGTACAATTATGGCACATAGGAATGTGCTATTACATCTGTACAATTATGGCACATAGGAATGTTCTATTACATCTGTACAATTATGGCACATAGGAATGTGCTATTACATCTGTACAATGATGGCACATAGGAATGTTCTATTACATCTGTACAATTATGGCACATAGGAATGTTCTATTACATCTGTACAATTATGGCACATAGGAATGTTCTATTACATCTGTACAATTATGGCACATAGGAATGTGCTATTACATCTGTACAATGATGGCACATAGGAATGTTCTATTACATCTGTACAATTATGGCACATAGGAATGTGCTATTACATCTGTACAATGATGGCACACAGGAATGTGCTATTACATCTGTACAATGATGGCACACAGGAATGTTCTATTACATCTGTACAATGATGGGATATAGGAATGTGCTATTACATCTGTACAATGATGGGACATAGGAATGTGCTATTACATCTGTACAATGATGGCACATAGGAATGTGCTTAAATTCGTAAAGTCTAGATATCACAGACGAATGTTCATTAGAGCATTTACAATATAAGTATTTATAGAAAAATCAGCCTGAAACAAAATTACGGCGGTGGGGAATTGACAGAAGCCGAGATACCAGGTCAAAACGATTAATATTGCATATTCTTCTGCAGATTTTATCTTGAATCACTAAAGGTATAAGAGTTGCAACAGATGTGGCAGCAATATTCAATGTATGGACGAGTGTTCAACATGTAAATATGTAAAGTAGATCCTGGAGAGAAAAATTCACAAACATAGAGAACCAATGTTCTTACTAACACATCTAACAATTGCGTCAGAATAAAATTTCCACTTCATTTAGGCACAGCGAGTCAATCTCATGGAGGTTAGCATCAGCCATACTGATGGAATCCATAAAGCGATCTCTTAAATGATTAACAGAAATGAAATTAACATGGAGTGGCGTCTTAAAATGTATGCTTCGTGGATATCTACTTGTTAATTGGAATAGGTAGAATAGTGTTAGATTTTCAAATATGAACTGTAATAAAAAAAAAAGTTATACGTATCTAATACGCTGAGAGATAAATGCAACATATCCAGATACACCTGCAGATATACCATTGTAAATAGTCATTATAATTTCAGGTATTAATGGAAACAAAACTGAATGGAATTCGACAATTTACACTGTAGTAATATTAGACATTTCATTTTTACTTCTTAATGGAACTAATTATGTGCGAGAAAGCAACAATGCAACGAATATCTAAGGATACCTGTAAAAATGATTGGTGACATTATAATAGAAATTCTTTTTGTATTATCATTGTTAAAAGTTTCAGCAAAACGTATTCGAATCTTCTAAAGGTTTCTCTTCAAATATCAATGCGATTAATTAATGGGAATGGAGCTAAGCTGTCGCTAGTGTTGTGTAGTTGCAGGTGACGACAGCCTGGGAGAACATTGGGGATATTTACAACATTGAAAATGTCAACGTTATATAATTTCTGTTGATTCCCGCTATAGAAAGACAGCTTTTGAATGGTGATTATGTTTAGGATAACAGCAACGTTAAAATATTACGCTGCCAAGGAGAAAAGATCGTGATAAAGTCGATTTACAATAAGATTATTATCAACGAACACCTTGAAATAACGAGTTAGGATTGAACCATTTATTTGGCTACTAAAGTTTAATGTTATTAACCTTGGGATTTTGCACCCGGCATAGAAACAGAACCGACAAAAAGAACGTATTCTAATCGAGGTGTCAGTATCTATTTTACTTTTACGTAAATGCAATTATAGCTTTTTCTTTTTCATGTTTCACAGCTCGTCTATCATGTAATTAGCATAAAATCATTGTTGCATATAACAACGGTTTAATACATTTATTCTTCATATTGCTTTATAACTTTATATACTCTCCACTAACTCTACGCCTGAACTGAAATATTATTGACTTGTCAATAGTTTAGTTCAATTGCTTTATCAATATATACAGTTGTTATGTTTGTTAAGTGTATGTGTTTTTCAGTGATAGAAGTTAGTTCGTTATTTTCTAATGACGTTCTATATTAAGATATTTGCAGTATATATATATATATATATATATATATATATATATATATATATATATCGCGTGGTCATGTGTGACGACATGAGCTGCGGTGCGATTTTCGCTTCTAGCGTCTTATATACACATGTTTATCGCTGCTTGGAAATCATCCATGTAAACAATAACAGACTATCATCACTGTCTTGTCCGTATATTGCTCAATATATTGTACAGTAACTGAGATCATTGATAATGGCTTATGTAAGCCTAAAGCTTAGATTAGATTAAAAAATATGACTCAATATTGTGATTTTCTTTCTTCGTTTATTGATAAAGTTATTAAGCTTATAAGACGTTATGAAAAAAATTTACATAAAATAGACAACACTTACCTATATTATTTAAGGAAACATATATATATATATATATATATATATATATATATATATATATATATATATATATATATGATTGGTACTGTCTATATCTCTGAGATGGGGTAGTATGGTCATTTACATTGTTTACATTGTTAGGACTCTTACCATCATCTTCATTGACATATTCACAATGTTTCTGCTGTTGTACGCTCCGACCTTCTTCAGGTGACTGGAATTTCGAACAGAACTTTTATTTCGTCTATCATGGTAGAGTGTTCAAGTTCCACATGTCATGCCTCTTCCGGCTGTCTGTTATTTCCCTTTTACTCAACTGACAAAGTTTTTTAGTCTTGAAATCACAACTCTTTGGGTCTATTCACTGAATCTAACCCACCGCTTTATCCACTGGGCCATGTTTTCCTGAGAACATCTATGTATGACCTTCTAATGTCTCAGCAACCGTTTTTACCAGGGTTCATATTGCAAATTTACCGATATTTTCATCACATATTTGCAGAATAGCTTATGTTACAATTTTGTATTGTTATTCATTGCTTTTCTCATACACTCCTTATTAATGGTTTCCATATTGTACTCATTTCAATAACCTGAAGAAAATCGGGCCTTAAAACGGCAGAAACGTTGTGAATATGGCATTGAAAATGAGGATAACACCCCGGATAATGTAAATACTGTAAATGATTAGCTTTATACTAAATTATCATAAATGCATATAATTGTTATTTCACGGATTACCTAATGAGCAATTTTTCTTTATCCTGCATAAGTATCATTTATATTGTTTTCTGAGATAAAAACCTCACTGGTGCAAGTGAATATGCATACGAGTTTGGTTTTATGTAAGGGATATATAAACTTCCAAAAACTTGCAAGTTCTAAGAAGCAAGTTATTCTATCACGCAATACCTGCAAGTTAATACGAATTTGAAGGAGCGATAGGAAGCGAATCTCATTATTTTCTATGCCATATTTTCCACAACTCCCTGGTTTTTATTGCTCTAACTCTTGTCCATTTATAACCGCTATTATCTTTAAGGTAACATGCTCTGCCAACAATTTACTCAGATTAATAAAATGATTAAATGGTGTTAAGCCCTGTTTCGCTTGTCTTCAATATCAACTATGTGTGTTAAAATCTCTTGTTTTTCTCATTACGTCTAATCGATCTTTCAGTTCTGACTGTTACGATTGGATTGAACTTCCTCTTTTCTCTCATGCTCTGACATCAGAGTTTTCAACATTCGTCAACTCGTTAAATATATATATATATATATATATATATATATATATATATATATATATATATATATATATATATACTATTTTTCACGAATTCAATGATTAAATTAAAATCAAGATAGATTGTAAGGCGCTATAGTGATTGATTAAGGGTTGCATCTTATGAAGAAATGTAAGTCAGTTAATGGTTGACCATAGTTTTTTTTTTCAACGGACTTAACCCTGTAGAAATCCCAAGAGCCAGTGAAGGTAAACAGAGTAAGAGTCATGATTTACGTGAATATACTGGAAGTAGCGATCAGAAAAGCATCCACACGAAAATCTACGTTCCACATTGTAACCTTTCTAGGGAGAAACTGTTTGAGTATAACGTACTCCATGTGAATAGGATATGATGGGAATGCATGAGTGAGTCGACTTAATGTCCGTGGCAGGGCAGATTCTAGTGGCGATTCTTGACACTTTGAACCTACGATGTGAAGCGATTTAACAGCTATAGTATGTTGAAAAGCGTTTGGTTGAAGGAAACATATCATCCTAAACAAAGGCGCAGAAATGTTTTTGAACAAGATCGACACTAGAAACTAAGTATTGGCCATTACTGCTAGATCAACTAAAGTAGATTTCGGTAGATTGCGGATTAGCCACAAAATGGCTTAGAGTGTAGCGTCTATATTTTTCCGGGAATAAATCCTACACTCACAAATTAATGTATTCTGTTGACATTAAGTCGAAAGATTGGGATTCATATAGTTTTAATCATTTCACTGTAGAAATGCTATTAGTATGCAGAAGTTTAGCGAAAGTGAAAGTGAGAAAAAAAAAGATTATAGGGAGGATTGAGCGAACGACAAAAAATGAACGGGATTCAAAAAGGTAAAAGATGGTGATTGATGTTGTATTTCATTTTTAAGATTGTAGTTATTAGGGAAGTAAGTAAACTGAAGGGAGTTTCAGGAAAATTTTGAGTAGAAATAGCTGTTGCATTTAGATATATAAACATTAAACGGGTGGGATCGAGATAGCAAACTAGTATGCATAAATTCCTTCAGTCGAGTTACCAGGGGAAAAAGTTCGTCAGATCAGTTTTCGTAAAAATATTTGTAGAAAAGACAGAAGGGAAATAACGCCTAGTCGGTGAGAAAGTGACTGATGCCCAGATGATATCAGTAAATAATACTAATTTTCTAATATAATTTAGTTAAAAATAAGTTCTGTTTTTAGGAATCTATTCTAATGACTTGTGTATGCTCCTTATTAATCATACATGGTAGATAATGCGTAAACTAACATAGCTTAGGTTTTACCCGGTAGTGGCAATGGATAGAGAGGATTAAAGGAAAATATGTTATTTTCCTCAATGTCAGCGCCAAGAAGGAACAACTTAAGGATACTTTTAGGAACACAATTTATTCGACCTAACGTGACATATATATCTGCCTTTCCCCGACCGATTATTATATATTACGCTCGCTGCTAAAGTCTTTGGTGGGAAAAACGTTCTCTGACTGAAAATATTTGGTTGGTGCAAAAATAATGACGTAATAATGTCGTTTTTTGGCGTATTTTTAACGTCACAAAACGACATAATTACGTCATTATTTTTGCACCAACCTAATAAAACGTGTGGAACTTTCCTCAAAAATATCGAAAAGATGTCAGAAAATTGTCAAGAAGTCATCGCAAAAAAAGGTAATATATATATATAATAGAACAAAAAGTAAGTGTACATTTTTTGGGGAAGAATGAAAATGATAAAAAAAAACGGAAATTATTTATTACTCAGTATAATATTTTGTTGCTAAATCATGCAAGGAATTAGAAGTCGGACAGATGAGTTCCAACCCTTTTCGTCAAGATTACTTTTCTATAACATTTTATTAAATGAATTGATTTTTACCTTAGTAATTTTTTATTACATTTATAGATGTTTGTCTAAACAGAAAAATCTAAAAAGTTTTACATTTATGCCAAGCTTCAATATTATTTCTGGTTAAATCTTCATTACATACTACGTATAGAAAATACATATATTTGAATAAAGCCTTGTAAATTTCGAGTTCTACGTTTTATTATTAATATGTTTGTTATTTTTTATAACACGTCAAAGCGCAAAGTATTCAGTAATTATCTTTAGTTAATGAGTTTTCAGTAGATTTTAATTATTTCTTTTTCTTGAGAAGCGATAATTCGGAATTGAAGTTTAGCTGTAACCGAGCCCGTTAATTTATTTAGCATATGTATTTGTGGCAGCCTTTTATCAGTCAACTGCAGAATTCAGACATTTTCTAATTGTATAAGGTACTGAATATAATGTGTGTTTGTGTTGCTAAACAGATCTTTTGAATTCAGTTTCCTCTTTCGCAATTAAGAAAGTTTGATTTCTAACTTATACATCCGTAGCTAGCACGAAAACATAAGTATTCATATTTGTCTAAGACATTAGGGCGATTTAAACGCATCAACTTCAGAATTGAACTCCAGATGGACATTTTCTTTTCTGTGTCCTTCTTTCCGATGCTGAAACGATATAGTAACGAGCAAGTCTGGATTTTTAAATATCTGATATTTGGTGCTTTATAAGATTTAAAACGAGGTTATGGTTCAGAATATTCAATACATTTTTCAGTTTTTGTTTATTTATTTCCGAAATAAGGGGAATTATTGATAAACAATTTAGCAAATACTTACATTCTACATTCTCTTCAGATACTTACTCAAATACCAGATAGATGTGAATTAAGTTTGTTTCTTTTCTTTTAGTAGAGATCGAGAAAGGCAATAAAAAAAATAAGAAAAATTTAATGTCAGAATGTTGTGACTACAGGGGAAGATAATTAGGCACCTGTACACAGAAGAGAAAACTGCATGTAACATAAATATGGTCCGACAGAAGGATGATAATAATTCTATAGAAGGGAAAAAAATGACAACATAAAGAACATTTCTACAATCTGAGAAAGCGACGACAGGAATTTATTCGAAATTTCAACAGGAAATGTGTCTTCTGACCTCACAGGTCATTTTCAGGACAAGATATATAGGACAAGGCATCGAAGCATGTGCCTGATTGCAAGTTTCTGTGAAGGAATAGCAGAATGGGATTGGGATGTTTGACAAACGAAGAAAAAAACTGCTATGGATCATATGTGCCTGACATTTATGGAGAGACTTCATCATCATTTTCTGAAGGGGCGCGGCAAATACGAAGACTTATAATTTGATGACAATGTATGCATATTCATTATATACATAATTGGAGTGAAAATTCAAATCCAAATCACGGCATTTTTACTAGCCTCGAACGAAAACAGGTGTTATTGGATATATGTATAGTGTTTAATACAAATGGCGCAAGTATTTTCCTGACAAAATAATTATTCAAATATTAAGTTGGTGCAAAAATAATGACGCAATAATGTCGTTTTTTGAGGTGTTTCTTAACGTCAAAAAACGACATTATTACGTCATTATTTTGCACCAACCTAATAAATACAAATCATAATTATTCATTTATGAAAGATTCTGTTTCTTAAATGCTATATTTCAAATAAACTGTATATCTTTTCATAATATAAAGATTCTAGTTTTGATGTGTCTAATGCAGTGGTGGCAATTTTCATACGCGGAACATGCTTAAACGATTGATAAGACAATGTATTTCGGCATGTTTGGACATTACTCCACATGTGGAAAAAACGTTGGCCCATGTTTCCTAATTGTTTCATTTCATTTTGCAGTCGGATTTCGAACGTGGCCAAGCAGGATAATCACCGATCAGATTAAATGCTCAAATTATTTATCTTATTTCCTAACGCTACATTCAAACAAATTAATTGTTTACTGTAGTTTTTCAAAGTGACAGCGGGAATCACAAATAAAGAATCATTTTTCTGTCTTACTGAACAAAAGAAAATACATTTCAGATAGATCTCTAAACTAGCTATATTCTCTTAATATCGAAATTATTAAGTAATATTGTAATAGTTTCATGATTTCTACTCAGTGATTCAAATGCAAAAAGTTATATATATATATATATATATATATATATATATGTGTGTGTGTGTGTGTGTGTGTGTATAGAGAGAGCGACAGAGAGAGAAAAGTGCAAGTATTTGATCAATAATCAAATATTTTAAGTAGATGCTCCGTTGCATAATGTGTGCCGTCATTTGTTTGCATTTGGCTATGCATCGAGCAGATATGAATTTACGAGAGAAAATCATGGAGAATTATAGTATAAAAAAACAGCAAAATTGACCTTGCTAAACGAAACGCTCATCTAGGGCTAAATCGGTAAAACACGTGGTTTTGTTATTTATGTACGAGATCAATATTTTTTCATCGGTTCTAGTAGAGGGTGCGAGAACTGGTTGGTGGTTTGAAGCACAAAATCCGCAAACATCAAGAAAACTTCTTGCTGAAATAATGACAATGGTGAAACACTGGTTCGGATCTCAACATGCCCGATTAGTCAGGAAGGTGAATTCTTTATGTTATGGAGTTGGGAAGATGATAACAGCCTAGAGCTCATACATGCATACATACATGCATATATACAAGGAACATTGTTATGCAAAATTTTAAGAAATGTAGATCTTATATAAGAGAAATTGTCAAATTTACGATACCACAGGAAAATATGTATATGTGTAATAAATAATAGCACACACACACACACACACACACACACACACACACACACACATATATATATATATATATATATATATATATATATATATATATATATATATGTGTGTGTATGTGTGTGTGGATGCGTGCTCTTCTAAGTGGGCGTGCTAGAACGTTCTCTGTCGGAATGAAAGAGAGGATATAGAACAGCTATAGTCCAGACATTTCGATTATAACCCACGCAGTCCATCGTATATGTCACAGCGCCTGTCGTTTGTCAAATTTGCATAAAACATCCTACCAAAATCTCCTATTTGCTAATAGGAAATCTGGTCTGGCTATTTTATCAGCCTGAAAATGCAATATATATATATATATATATATATATATATATATATATATATATATATATGAATGGTCAATTGTGTACAGTACTGCAATCTATTCTTTGCATGATATGCAGTATTGGTACTTTTGTTGTCAATTCTAGTTTTCCTTTATATCTTCGAATATCTCTGCATGTCCACAGAGGCAAGAATTATTTAATTCCAATTGTGTCGTAGCTAGCTTACAGAGTCATATCTACAATGATAAATTTCTCGCCTAGCTGATAAATATTCGTTGCATTAGACGAATATCCGTTATCTGATGAAACCTAGTTTGCTGATATATGAAAAGGGTTCACTGTACGTGTATCACAGACATATTTTGGTTAATGTTTCTATGTAGGACGACGTTATCATAATCCGAACCGTTACAAGATTTTATCGTTCGCCACAATGATAAGAATCTGAATTTAAGGCCTTATATAACTGCGACTTCAGAGAGGAAATGGATGAGAAAGATACGATAATTTTAAGAAATGAAAACTGATTAAATTATTTTGAAGGAAGTTCTCTACTGCTTCCTCTAGAGACGTGGATAAATTGGAATGGTTTAAAATAAGCGGGAGGTTCGGGTTGAATAAAGGGAGGCCGTGGAACCTCTAATGAATTGTAGTATTCGTTATGAGTTCTTCACTTTGAATGAAGAATGGCATGTAAGCATACTTCAAATTATTTATTGGGAATTAGAACTAACTTTTATCTCAGAATTACTAAACTTCAAATGATTGTATCTAACGTCTTTCATGTTTATTTTTTTCAACAGTAACTATACTTTCTTTTGTGTTGGTATGGCCTGTTTGAGTAAAGGCATGAAAAATGTTAAAATATCACACTCGTCAAGCCCTTCAAATATTCATTTCGCAGCCATATATTTTATATTTTCCTATAAAGAGAAAAGGTTCAATATAATACGAAAAATTTGATTGAATTAATTTTTCGGCTTAAATAAATTATAATTGGTAATATATGAATCTGTATCAAATCAGTTTCGCAATTCTGAATAATTATTTTCTTATCATTAGAGGAACTTTCTACGAAAATACATAGCTGAGGGTAGAATAACAGTAGACATTTTATTTATATTTTACTGTAATTAATATTCAGCGATGTACAGTTATTACAATCATGAAAGTGCAAACAAATAATAATTGCATTAAATAACCTAGAGAGTAGAAAATGTAACTAAAGAAATTATAAAGACAATTATAAACAAGAAATATATCAGAGTTTATTATATATCTTAGATTACAAAAACAGAGATTATTGATTTGGTGTGTGGAGAGGGTTGGTCGCTACCATCAAACTTCTCTCGAGAGCATCACCAGGAAAATAAAATACAGCATTCAAACCAAACCATGAAATGTATATATATATATATATATATATATATATATATATATATATATATATATATATATATATATATATATACATGACTGTATCTGAATAAAAGCTTTAGGTTTTGAAAAGTTGACTGTCTGTTCCACTAACGGTTTTCGTTTTCTTTAATATATATATATATATATATATATATATATATATATATATATATATATATATATATATATATATATAGTCTCAAATAAAACCGAAAATACGCAGAAACGAATGAGAAGAAAAAAGACCTAAACCAAACTTACCTGCTAGAAGCTTAAATTACCTAGACTGAACGAAACCTTGACTGAGTTTTATAGGTTTCTTTTAAGTGCCCGAAATATTTCAATTGGGACATATATATGTATATATATATATATATATATATATATATATATATATATATATATATATATATATATCTGTGTTTGTGTGTGGATCTAATAGGCCGGTTAATTAAATTCGTGGATTAAATGACAACTAAATTATAAAAATATTTTCAATAAGATTGGTGATATTTATTTTATATTAATAGGATCTTTGACTAAGCCGTTGCCCAAAGGGAAAGAATTTAAAGCCGGAATTTTCGGACACGCCTATGAATTTTCCAACGAAATGAGAAATAAACAATGAAGGCTTACACAGAATATACGGTTTCCAAAGTGGTCCTTCTGAAAACTATCCATAACCCTAGCCTTGGCAAACTTTGAAGCCCAAAATATAAAATTTCTTAGAGTAATATGACACATAAGAAAAATAACAAACAATAACATCAACAAAACTATTCCACGGAAGAATAAGTCCTAATTCATTATTTTCTTCTTCATCTTGAATAGAATTCAGTTTTTTTTTTCAAAACGATATCCCTCTCAAATGTATCTGATTTAAAAAAAAAAAAAAATGTCGCAGGTGTGTGTCTCCGTTGTGTGACACCTGTATGCACTCGACTCTTTGAACTCACTGCATTCTGTCGAATTATTTTTCTGTGTCACTCTCAAACACTGTCTGGGAACAAGTATAAGTGTTAATACGTCACAATGTGGCCGAAGTTTTCAAAGAATTTAAACTAATGTCTACTGAAATCCAGAAACACTATCAGTCAAATGAAAATGCATTAAATGAAAAAGTTAGTTCGAAATTCATATAAGTTTAATGAGTGCATCGGAAAAGTAAGAGGTTACAGAAATTGCAATTGAAACATTGTGCTTGTTAAAACGTTGATGAGGCTACATGTGCTAAAAATCAAGATATATTGCTAATTCATAATGAAAAGGCATTCAGCTATATAATAGTTTTTTCTTTTGGTAATTAACCAAGAAAGCATATTAGTTCAAATACTTTTTCCAATTTTTCCATATTGTCAAATTCCGCCTGGTAAATTTCATATAATAATATTATTTATGACGTGATTTAGTTTACTTTTATTGATACAATAATGGATTAAATTTGAATTGTTACTTTAACTAAATGTTTATCTTTTTCAGCAAGATATGAGAAACCCTGAGATGAAAAAAACATCCAGCTTCTATGATGTTACTATACGTTAGTATGTTTCCGCTATACTCATGCCCAAATTTTTGTTGTTAAATACTGACAAGAAGCAGACAAGATTGCTACTCCCAGTTCCACTAATAACTTCTATATATTATCTAGATTCCACTGAAAAACTTTGACTTACAGCAATAATTTTATATGATTAGTTAATATAATTCAGCGAACATATCAGATAAATATAAACGTTTTGACCACTGAAATGGCAACATTACTGCGTTTTGTTTATAGAATATCAACTCTGGTCAAACATTTTAAAGTTTTAAAACATAGCGCATGAAGATTTATGTAAATATTATTACTGATTAAAGATTATTGGATTAATCCAACAAAAATCATTGGTTTAATATTAATCCATATACATTTATATAACTAATCTCTGCTTCCAGACAAACATGCTAGTTGTTTAGATTCTAAGCTTTAAGCCAAAAAGAAGATTTCAAAATATTGGTTACTTGAGCGTAGTTGTTTCATGATTCGAGGTTGATCCAAGGATCTGCTAAAAGAAAACACTGGTGCCGATATTTATAACGTGGAAATATCAAGAATCATCTAATTCCTTACAATCTTGTAATATACAGACAGGATACGAATTTTGGACATTATTCTGATGTATTTATAATATTTTTTCCAAGATTATGAAATCAAGATTTTACATAGGTTTTGACCATCTTGGAAAAACGAGAGCTGGGGCTATTAAATACTGCTGCCTAATAATGTATTTCATGAAAAGTATCATAAACAAAATTCATTATATAGACAATAGAAGTTGCAATTCCTTTGATATTTTCGTGTATAATAAGTTGAATTTCCTTTCACAAAACAATTGCTATTAATGATCCGATAATAGAAAAAAGTTTCATTATTTGCATTGCCTTATTTGATCAATACGCCATTTGAATTTCAAATTAGGTAGCCGTTATTAATAAAAAAAAAATAAAATAAAATAATATATTTAGTGGCATTTTGTTATGGAAATCCAACGTTGTTTATCACATTGTCTAGCTGCCTATGTCTCTCTCTTTCTTCATATATATATATATAGGCACGGTGGAGTAATGGATATCGGCTTGGATTGAGGAATCGGAGTGCCGAGTTCGAATTCCAGTCGAATCCATTGCATTCACTTACGTGATAATACCCTTGGGAAAGGTAGGAAACCTCCTCTTCTCCCACCAGCTATGGGTAAAATAGCAGGACAGACTGGGTTCTATAGCCTTGGATGGCAACTGGTCTAGGAGAAGGACAATTCTGAATTCAAAACCTGCAGAGGGTCGTTTGGGAACCTTGTGGCATTCGGTGCACCAGGTCTCTGTATTCGTCCCTCCAAAAAGTGTGGATGGTCCTGCACGAGGCCTTCACCACTATAATCAAATATCATGTGCCTGTGTCGGGCTATCGGTTTTCTGGAAACTGATCTGCTTTGACCCTCATACGTCGAATCTCGACGGGAGAGTCGATCATATATAATATATGTATATATACGAGTGTGTGCGTGTATACATAATAGTTTTATTATTGGTAGTTATTTTTCTAATTTCAGGCATACAAAGTTTGCGATCCTACGCTATTTCTGACTTTCATCAACAATATCTTAAATATCACCAGTTAACATGTAAGTATTTATGCAAATGAAACTACCATTTATTTCTGTCCCAATAGCAAATCCGACATATCCAACAGATCTGACGAAGTAAACCTGGCAGTTGCTTTTGAAAATAACCTCCAATCTGTGGTTTACAAGGGAAAAGAAATTACTTGTAAATTTTAACACCTCTAAAACCTGCTTTCGTTTTGCCAACATACTTTTCGTCATGGCTAGTGCTAGTCTCCAGGTGAGCAAGACACCGTGCCTTTGTGTCTTCACGTTTGCCACTCAATCGAGGGGAAACGACTACATCGAGGAAATAGTTGCATCTACTGCAAAGAAATTTGCTTAACTGAACATTGTTCTCATTAGAATCCATCTTGCCTTTTTTCAAATCAACCTTTCGTCCCTGCGTTCATTACTGCTGCCATATCTGGTCTGGAGTTCCTGCTATACCTCTCGAGATTCCTGACAAAATCCAAAGAAAGATCGGTAATATAATCGATCTTGACCAGGCATCTCGACTTCACACACTTTCTCACCGATGTGACGTGACTTCGCTGTGTCTTTGCTACAAATATTTTCATAGAAACAGCTTAGACGAACTTTTTCCCCTGATGACCCTAATACATGATTTTAAACCTGCTACTAGATTAGCCTCAAGGTCCCCCTTTTGCCACATGCATCTGCTACTTCTACGCCAACAGTTTATTTTCTCGCACTTCTCACCTGTTGAACTCCCATCCTTTTACTTGCTTCCCTGATAACTACAATTTCCAAAATTGAAATGCACTATCAATCGCTATATTTCGTCTTCTTGAATCCATTTCATCTTTTGTCCTTTCCACAATCCTTCCTACTCTCAGTCTTCTCTTTCTTTTTTACTCCCTGTAAACACATGTTTACTGACGTCATTCCCGCCTTGTTTGGGGTGAAATGATTAAAAAAAATTACAATAAACTAACTAGCAAAATGTAATTTGTAATAATAGATGTTACGCTACATTGATTCATGGTGATAGACCAGAGAAAGGTTACATCCTTTACCAAAATTCTCAGCCAACATAATTTTAAAATCACCTGTCCGTGGACAATATTTGCACTCAATTGAATATAGTAAATTATTACAGATCACTTCAAATTTGCCTACAGTGGCAAGAGATGGGAAGATGTATGTAATAATAGAAAAATATACGGTCCCAAAATATATATTTGTGACAATATAAACTAAGGTTAAGTATGTTATGGTCGAAACAGATAAAACTTGCGAGCTGGACTAATACATTATCAATATTAAATTCCTCTAGTCGGGTCACCAGAGAAGAAAGCTCGTCAGAGCAGCTCTTATGAAAAGATTTATACAAAAGACATTCTACGTTGGTGAAAAAGAGATTGAAACTGAGCTGCCCGGTCAAGATCGATTACATTACAGACCCTTCTTTGGAATGTGTCAGGAATCTCGAGAACACAAGAACACCAGACCAGATATGACAGCAGTGTTCAATGCACGGACTAATGTCAGATTTGAAAAGATGCAAGATAAGTTGAAATGCAGGGACTACATCGATCCGACGCATTTACTACGAAAATGTAAGGTTAATGTGCCGTACCAGAAATTTTGACCCCTATATCTTAAACAAATTTGAAATGACTGAAGAATTTTGGTGTAAAACCGACATTTTTGAGCCAGCATTTTTCAGTAACGATTATCTATTTATTACTTGATTATTTTTATTAAGATGAGTTGTTGTAAATGTCTTTTGATAAACTTTTGTTCTTCCTCTGAGAATATATGATCAGATAAGATAAAACTGGATCTCTTGGGACATAATATGAGAAAGAAATTTCCGGCTTTTTGTAAGTGTTTGTCTGCACAAAGAACTAATAGCGTATTAATTGTTTATAGTATACTAAAATCGAAATTTACTGGCAAATTTATGTCAAGTTAAATTCAAAGTGTTTGTTAGCTGAAATTGAAACTGATATAAAAAAAAATAGCTTGGTATTCTCAGCGTACCATACAAGATAATTGGCTTGAAATCTGGTAAACACTGCTTAGACAGAGAAATGAGCGGGTATGCAATGATCAAATGATTAAAAGTTGCAAAATTAAAAATGCTTGATTAGTTCAGTGCTTAATCAACAATGCATTGTATTTTCATATTATTAAACATGTTTGTTTTTTTCTGTTTTAAGAGAAGCAAGTAAGAGAATCATGGGAATATATGTTGCTTTATTAGAGGTTAACCAGATTCAGCATATCCCACATTATTAGCCAGATTAGTGAAACTCAAAGAAATTGTATTCTGCCACATAATATAATAACTACGATATTTACAAAGGCAAATATTATGAACGAAGAAATGAAACGAGTGATATTAACATGCTAATGTTACCAATGAAACATTAATATGAAATGCCTACTTCATATTCTTCAAGTAATTTCAGACTTCATTCGTCTTTTAGATATTGTAATACTTCTAAAGAAATTAACGACATTGGACCCGGAAGTGCATATCATTGGTAATCTTTGTTGAAACACGCTGCTCCAATAATGTCAATGTTATTCACCATAATACTTCAGAAATTTCAAATTTGGTTACATTATGCGGGTGTAATGGGTTGCGGCTCTAAATATGTATCGGAGAGCCAAGTTCGAATTCTGTTATAAATCTATATCCTGACACGAGCTAAGGATGAAATAGATAAACTCCTATTTGGAAAAAATCAGTTTTTTATTTTCTCGGAAATTGTTTATACAATATTTACTCGTAAAATAATATTATCCTTAGAAACAATATTGTTTTGAAAAAAAACAAAACATTCAATCAACTGGCTTAAAGTCGAGCGAACAAGCCGGTTGCCCCTTTAAAATATTGTAGCTGATTTTTTTTACTTTATATTTTTACTCAAGTTGAAGCGACATTGTCGTGTGAAAAAAACATGTGTCTCGATGTGCTTGCTTCTTGTGTGACCATGATAGTAAGTGCAACGAAAAACAATGTATGTCACAGCTGTCATCGTAGACCATAAGAAAATCGCCAGGAAATAACAATTTCACTATCTATAATCCAACATCAAGCATTACACCATATTCGCTTTGTTAGCTTCGAGCGTAGGAAGGTCTCTTCCCCGACAGTAGGTGTCTATGTTCTGTTCACTCTCTCTGGTCTAACGTCTGTGGCACGACATTTGCCAGTGAAAGTACCAGTTGACAACTTGATGAACATTTATTTTGACGAAAAGGTAATTTGATCTTCCTTACGAATTGGTCATGTTGGTCGATCTGATGGCTTGCGGCTTGATGTAGGTTCCTCTATGCTGTGTTTTTTTTTTCGGCACTTCCTCGTTGTCATAATGCAGACAGCTTATATAGCTTAAATAAAATGGATCTTTTAGTACTCATCATTTGTTTTAATAATTTCGTGTTACACGCTGATGGATTTTTCACTTTCTTGCGTTCTTTTAGATTTCGAATAATCAGAAAATTATCGTCTATTTTGAGATTTCAACAATTAGATTTCATACAAATACTTACTGTTTTATGCATTTGCACAGAATTAACTGGCTTGCATACTAACTGCATAGATAAAAGTTGGTGCCTGTAAGAGTATATATATTTCAATTACACGATTTATTTTGTATAATGAAAAAATATGACTTGATTATTACCGTACTTTACGGCATATAAGGCGCACTTTTGTTTGTGACGTCCCCCCGGTGTCGCTGCGCCAAATGTGACGTCTGTCTAGCCACGTCCGTCGTGCTATTCTGTCCTGTGACGACCAACTGGCTTGGTATTAGTCGCGGCACCAAATGTGACGTTCTAACCTTTTGGTGATTCGGATGGGAATCTGGTTGGATTCGGTATCAGCTTTGTCGTTCCCAGCTCGCCTTCAACGTCTGGTTACCGAAGTAATTGTTTTGATTTCAAGTCTAACCTACCCACGTTGTCCATTGATCTTATGCAGACGAAATCAATCAGTCGCCGGGCCGTAATGCAAGCCGAGTTCGATCAAGGGTAACACCGCACAAGTATATGTTAAAGAAAAAAGAAATAATAACTCGAAAATTTCAAATGTGTTAAAAAAAGGATAACAATATTTTATATCTGGTTGCTGAATACGGGACTGCGTCTTCTTCCCAACCCGCTATATGGATTTGTGACACTTTGTGTTTGTTAGGCGAGTCTTAAAATCTTAAGTTGTTTGTTCTTTAAGAAGCTGGTTCTTGGTCTATCTTCAGGCGATATTCGTTAAACTTTTTTTGGTGGTATGAGTCTAAGTCGTTCTTCAAAAATAAATTGTTCTTGGCTAGAAATTGAGTCGTGATTTGCGTGGAATCTTTCGGCCAGGTTTTTGAAGGGCGGGTGCAACTCCAACTGCGAACTTGAACTCGAACTGGTTTTCACACGCTGCGATTCTGCTTATATGGACACCGACCAAAACCGGGGTGGGCTTGTCGTGGTTTGAGGTTCCTTGATAATTATAAACCCACAATCCACGTCTTTGTTTTCGGTCAGGAAAAGTTTATCATTTTCCATTTTTGGAAGACTTTCGTCTTCTCAACTTCTCCTGTTCGCATATTGGTATCTCACCATGGCCTCAGAGTGTGTCAACGGGTTTCCGCTCTCTCTCACAGTGGCATCTCACACCTATCCCTCCAAGGGGCGCAACAGGCCTCCCCTCCTTCTTCACATGATTACCTCCGCCTAACGCTCATGCCACCATTCAGCCAATGGGTGCTCAGCAGCGTGGGTGTGGCCAGACTAGCCTCGGTTTAAAAAATTTTGCTCAAAGAAAAAACAAATTATCTTCCTTTTTCTCTTCCTTTCCTTCTGCCCTACTACAAACTCTTGGACTTTTTTCTTAGCCAATCGTCACTTGGATTTTATCACCCGGGGCCTTCGCCAAACAAGTGGGTGGTCAATTGGACATATTTACATTCTTGGTGCCAATTACTGATCCGATCAAATAGTTTCGCTATCATAGCAAGCCCTGATAATAACCAGATGCTCCTCTCACTGATATTCTGCATATAGAAAAGGGCTTAATCTTTCCCTCATTATGGTCAGCGGACATTTTTGTTTTTCTCGGACAGTGCGTGCTTAACTAATTTTTATTTTTATCTCTTTAGAATTCTGCGGGAGGTCTCTTGTCCAACTTGAAAAAATCGTTTTTTTATCATTGCCATGGGCAGACTGGATATATCTTACTCGCCGCCCCGTAACATAAATCAGATTAAATTCTATGTTTTACCTTCTCGACAATGGAAATAAAAATCTTACCACTTTTTCTTGTCAGAAAAATAACACCGCTTAGTGTCCTTTTCGTGATGGCTTCCTATCACCTAAATTTAATTCTCGCCTTTCTTTTTTCTTCTTTCTTTCTAGCGTCGTAAATAGTGTCAAATGTTTTCTAAAAAATATCTGTTAAAGTTCCCTTGCATCTTATATGCCATATGTAATTTTTAAATTCTCGATATTCGGCCGAAATTAGCTTCCTGGCAACGCCTATTAGCCCAGACTTTACAGTAACTTCTTATTCATATTGTTATTATTTAAAAGGCTATTATGAAGATTAAAAGTTATAATATTCATTATATTAATATCATCACATTTAAAGTTAGTTCTTTATTTCACTAAAGTTATATGCAATAAATTCGAATTATATATTTAAAAAAATATATTTATTTCATTAATGTTTTTCTTGCGATAACTTCCGGTTGCATTGGTATAAATACAATCAGAATTTTTATATCCTAATTTTTCCAATAAGACGTTTACAAGATGCAGGTTATACAGAACATATAAAGAATATAAAAAAATTCTATAGGCATGTGTTTCTTTTCCCTGTTTCTTTTTTTTTTTCTTTTTCGTTTAATTGTGATCATGGCTAGTTTAACCAAAATATTGCCTCGTAAATATACCCTAGGCTGTAGCATTTATCAATAATTTTGGTATTAGGTTGGTGTAAAAATAATGTCGTTTTATCACATAGTAACATATGTGATAAAACGACATTATTTTTGCACTAACCTTATAGTTACTATATATTTTTTTTTGATTTGCCTGCTGAAATCGGGGTGTGTCTTATACGCCCGTGTTTAACACACTTACTAGCAAACGCCGATTTTCATTAAGAGAATGAACCCGAAATGCGATTTGCTGGTCGGGACAATAAAATCAAGCAGACGAAACAGTATAAATATCTGGGAAGCCTATTGACAGAGGACGGTGGGTGCGATACTGATATCCGTAGACGTATTGAGATGGCAAAGGACACATTCCAAAAACTGAGCAGAGTATTGCGAGATAGGATGATTTCTTTAGTAACAAAGTAAAGAATACTGAACTTTTACGTGACATCTGTCCTTCTTTACGGCAGCGAATATAGGACGATTTACTCAAAGATGAAGAAGTGACTCGAGGTGAAGGAGAGATGTTTCTGCAGAAGGATGCAGAGGATATCATAAACCGAGTATGTGAGCAACCATGAGGTTTAGAGAGGGTGAAGCAAGAAGAAGGATTATGCTTAATATCAGGAAGAGACAGTTGAAATTTCCGCAATATAATGAGAAAGGAGGGCCTGGAGAATCTGATACTCACGGGTCGAATAGAGGGAAAGAGAGACAAAGGAAAAAAAAACGTGTCACATTCCTGGCAGGTTTAAGTAAAGTTAATGATAGAACGTGATCTGTGGGCGGAAGCAGAAGGAAGGAATTTGGTTAGAGCTGCAAGAGATAGAGGGAGGCGGAGAGACATGACGGCCTACGTCCTGAAAGGACATGGCACATAAAAAGAAAGAAAAATAAAGTTCACTCTATACTAAGCCCGAGGACAACTCAATGTAGAGCGTTACTGAAGACGTTTATTGTTTGAGTGTAAGACTAATAGGTAAGATGCGCAGTTTATGATCATATATAGGAAAGATAAAAGTAAAACCAAGACTTGTACAGGTTAATGAGTAACCGAGAACGCAACATCTTAGGAGACGGTTCCACACTTACTGATTTTGGAAGATGCTGTTCGAATGGAACATATTCTCATTAATTCTTCATTATTCTCAAAGGGAACGAGAGTTTTCCGCGGCATAGCAAGTTTGAACATTTTACATGTATACACCGATAGCTGCGAGAGACTTGCAACGATTTGTTTGTGGGAAACGCGCTTCGGGATGGAAAATAATTCATCACCCACAAGACCGCGTAGCTAAAAGTGAAAAGTGAAGACGCGGCAGCATCACAGACATGGCAACAGTGCTCAATTTTCGGCCTGATTGGACCCTTGTAAAAGTAGAGGATATCAGCAGGAGTCAAGTAATTACTGTGGAGTGGTACAGGGAACAGACAATTTTCCGACCATCTTCAGCGATAGATCGTATATACGGTTTTCACTAGGCGTTTAAGAAAAGGAGCCACCTTGGAAGAACAACCGTTCATTGAGATAGCAATGGTAAATAAACCAAGCAAGAAATATGTAAACCGAAGTTGGGCAGCTCTAGGCGGTGTAATGGTTAGCAAGCATGTCTCGCTAGGTCAATTACGATTGGTTCGATCCTCACGGGGTGCCCATATTTTCGCCCAGTGCCACAGCTAAGCTACGCTTGGAAAATCACTATACGAACCCAAGTTCAGGCAATAAAAGGAAGAATGACTTAAAGTAAACACTTAAAAAAATAGATCATTTTATCCAGAGGAAACTTACATACACAGCTACATATTTATTATTACCAAGGCACACATACATACACATATATACGACTGTATGTGAATATGCATATATCTGTGAATACGTGTGCACAATTGTGTGTGTGCGACAATTTTAGTTGGTTTTATGTTCGGTTCATTTCGTAAGATAAACTTACCTAATCATTAGGTGATGGTAAGGAATTTATTTTGTCGAAAGATGATAAAATTTGCAGAGTTTTCCCCTCTTTCCTCATCCATAAAAAAAAAGAAAATGGACTAGAGACTGGGCCTTGTCGTGAAATAAAAAAAGGAGAAAAAATATACTCGACAAAGACATGAGAAACGCCTTTAGTACCAATACAATTTTGCGCTAAATTCTACAGGAGTGTCGAGAGGCAGTTGTTGAAGGTCCGCCATATTTCATACTGCTCAGCTCCTGTAGCACACTGAATGACGGATATTGGTGTCTGTAGCCCGCAGGCGACAGACAAGAGGATCTTAACATCAATATAAAACATAGCGTACCTATTTCAAATTCTGTAGCACGGGACAAGGTAGGAGGCGACGATGCTGAGCTGAAAATGCATCATCGAAAATGGAGGTGTCCGCATATATGTTTTCACTTTCAACGAGATGTAGTTGCCAAAAAGGAACATAGATCAATCTATTTATTCCTGTGTATATCTACCTCTGTTTGTTCCGTCTGTCTCTTTCAACACACACACACACAGAGACACACACACACACACACATATATATATATATATATATATATATATATATATATATATATATATATATATATGTGTGTGTGTGTGTGTGTGTACACGTATATGTGTCTATTTAGAGATATATGTTTTTATTTCTCTGCATACATATATATATATATATATTTATGTGTCTAAGTGTGTGTGTGTGAGAGAGAGGGTTGAGGGAGCGAATGTGTGTGTAATATAATTTTATATTACGATGGAGTTCTCAAGTGTTCTCGACCTGAGCCATTTCCAAAATCGGAACAAATGACTAAGCATCATGTTTTAGTGGTAAAAGCTTCTTGTAAGGGCAGAGAATAAGGGTGTGACAATCCGATCATAATGTCTACTAAGACACAGATTAATGTAAAGGAAAAAAGATGCGCGGATTGAAAACATTTTAAATATAAATTAAGTTTTTAATTTATATTATATAGGAATTCACGTTTCCTTCAGTCGTACGTTCCATACGGTTTCCGCAATAATAATATAGATAATATTATTAATAAACCTAGAATTACATTCAATTATTTCTAATCATTCACCCTAACGAAGCTAAGCAATAATTCAACTAAGACGTAAGAGGTTAGTGTGAGCGGAAGATAAATTGTATATATATATATATATATATATATATATATATATATATATATATATATATATCAGTTCTGTTAAAACATAATTACTTTCTGAATGCCCTAATATTAACGGATTGTACTACAAACAACGATGGACATCGATGAAATTTAATATAAACAAACACACAACTTTATATAGATGTAATGCTCGATGTGTGATTGAAAATCAGAGAAAAGTCTCTGGTTCAATACACTGTGTTAATAACTTGTTTTCTTTTAGCTGATAAATTATTATCCAAATATAGAGGTTATTCCTAAACAAATTCTGATTAAATGACTACTCTTCGGATTACAAGTTTTTTTAGACAGAATTTCTTTGAAAACAACAGATCTGACTCCTTTGGCAACACTATATTGCTTATTCTTCTTTTCTTCTTCCTCTTCCTCTTCCTCTTCTTCTTCTTCTTCTTCTTCTTCTTCTTCTTCTTCTTCTTCTTCTTCTTCTTCCATGTACCATGTGTCTTCAGAACGTTTGCAATAATGGCTCTCCAGAATTTCCAGTACTTTGTACGTTTCAATACATTATATATTTTTGCTAACCCCCTAAATCTTGTTCAGCCGACCATTTATTTAAACTTGTTAGATTCCATCTGTTCCTCTTGTTTTCAGTTTCTTCTGTGGCTATCATATTTTACAAGCCAAATTCAATATTTCAACTGTCTCTTCCTGATATTAAGTACAGCTGTCTTTTTTTGGTGTGACACTGTCTCCAGATTGTCGATGCTCACATGGTGTCTTCAGCATCCTTTTGTAGGTAAATATTGCTTATTCTATTTTTAAATTATATAAAGACTTGAATTATAAGAGTTTTCAAACTTTAAAAATTAGAAAGTTGCGTAAAAATAGATTTCCCTTTATTTATATGCTTAAAATCCGTTTTTGAATGCTACTGAATCACTCAACTCTAAACATATAATAATGGCAACTTAACTGATCAATCTGTCTACAATATACTTTTACGCACAAAAGGGAGATCACTCACGCAGACATGCAGTGTGACCTATTTTCAGTGAAGTAGAGTCGTAAGTATATCTTGCCCCGAGGTTACACTTACTTAGCTATGAACGCAGTTACATTGCGGTTTTCTTGAGACGGAATTTGCAATGAAAGTATGATTAAAACCTACTCAACTAAAGTTATATAAGAACTGAGATGTTTAGCTAACATTTCCATATTAGATTTTAATCGGCAAAAATAATTTTATTCTGCACAAATGTTCCTCCTCTGTAAGTTGAAGTAGCAACATTTGCAATAAAATTTACACTAAAAGTTATACTAAAATTGCTAAATCGACCAATGCATCAAACAATTGGAAGCCAATTCCACACTCTCTGCAATGGGAACAAAAATGGTAAAAATGAGCACCAGAAACCACATGTCAACCTGAAATCAAATCAACACTGAAATCCGAAATTAAACGGAAATCATAGTTGATGAGTTAAAAGAGAAAATCAAGATGGATGATCCGTTAGATATAGCCTTAAATCCTAAAGTAGGATAACATTGAATTTTCTAATGGAGACATCGAATGTTAGGAGACTGGCAAATTGCAAGAATGTGGATGTAATTCCTAGTAATCAAAGGTCCAATGTTAATGCAATCTCTAATAAGATATTCAGAGTTCACCGAGACCCAGCTGAATCAACAGATGATATCAAAAACTTCCATGATCAAATAGCCATCCCTCAGTTATAGTTTTGTGTTTCCTAGCGAACCGGAAAATGATGCCAGATCTCATCAGTTCCGAGGAAATATGGTGCTGATACTTACTTTAAGGTCGTTAGGTATAACCGTGTAGTACAGCTCAAAGTCCATTACCCTACGAGAAATAATTTGTTGACCCATGTTGATGATCCCAAGCGCTTAAACAGGAAAATGCAAATGTACAATCCTATATGTATTGAGTTATAACTATGTTCCAACCAGAAACTTGTCTCTTCAGATCATTTCGAAGCAGTTTAAGAACAAGGAATCTCAGCCTATTATTAATATCCATACGGCGGTCTTCAGGTATGAGAGAACCAAATTGTCTACTTTATTGGTGGTTATGAGTGGAGCAGACATTCGAGGACATGCTCAGACTGTAATACAAAAATTAATGAAAGTAGCATTGAATTAAGTATAAGTATTAATAATTGAGTTAAATATAAACTATTAGTATTATTAATATCCTTTTAAATTAATAAGCTTTTATATGAACTCTAAGAAAGCGTTTATAACTGCATCAGTTATGTAATATGTGAGGTTCCAGCCTATACGAGAACTAATCAAAATATATCCATACTGTTTCTGCAAAAAGAAAACTAAAACACATCAATTCGATATTCAAAGTACTCCCCTTCTGAAGCCATACACTTTATCCAACGTCCTTTCTCTTGGTAGATGCATTCATTTTTTGAGGATAGCAAGCAGCTGTTTTGTCACATTCTCCTTGAGTTTCTCAACGTCTTCAAAACTTGTTCGTTTGAAGTGGGATTTGACTTTTTGAAAAGTGAAAAGTTGCAAGTGGCGAGATATGGGGAATATTGTAGTTGTCGAACATGGGGAAAGTTGTTCTTGTCCCAAAACTTCTGCACAAGACAGTCACAGCTGTACCTTTTGTTGTGTAGTGAGACGACCACACTCTACACACTTTCCTTCCAGGACCATGGACACCATGGAAAAAAAGTACATAAGAACAGTTGCCATGAAAATATTTGTAGAAAAGGCAAAGGACATGACGTCGATGAGAAAGTGAAACATGATGCCTTGTCAGCATAAATTAAATCTCCATATCGATCAATAGCAGTCATCCGCAATTCTGTTATAGTCATACCTTTCCATTTTTACGTTGACATCCTGTCCTACGCCCACCATCAACAGTGCCTTGCATAATGGTCTTGCACAAACCGTCTTGTCCTTTAACATGTCCTCACCACGCATTTTTTCTCTGAAAGTGCCAAGCAATGCTTCCTGGTAGCTCTCAAAGCTTGCAAAGCCTTTTCCGCACAAACTCATCGGTTTTATGTTCGCATTAGAATATTCCAAGTTTGGATACTTATCACTGTTTCTGCTAAAAGTGTCAACCTTTCATATCCATATAGGAGAATAGAGATTATCAGCGATTTGTATAGCCTGTACTTCGGTTGAATGTTGATTTGATCATCCAAATTATTGTCAAATTGCCCATCGCTGTTATGACTGCAGCAATCCGTGTTCGGATTTCCGAGTTTCAGGTACTATCTTCAGACAGGATTGCTTAAAAGTATTTTAAACTGGACATTTCCCGTTCATCGTAATGTTGACACAAGTGTCACTGTTTCTGCTATTCACCATTACTTTGGATTTCTCGGAGCTGACCGCCATTCCATATGCTCCTGCACTTTAAACAAGTTTGTTATTCAAGTCCTAGAACTCACTGTTACCACCTGTTATAAAGTGAATGTCATCAGGAAAACATAGGTTCAGACGGGTCTACCACCGATAGTGTTTGAAGAATCATGGTCATTAAAGGATCGTTCCATTTGTTTTTCGTACAAGAACTGCACTGGAAGTATCTTTATATAAGGCCTGGATGACTTGAATAATTCCGTTATCTACATTGCATTCTCTAAGTATTTGCCAAAGTCCGTCATAGCATAGACGTTCAAACACTTTCTTGAAATCGATAAATTGTGGAACACGTCCTTCTGATGTTGCAGGTGATTCTCTGCGAGGATTCTACAACTGAAGACCTGTTCAATTGTACTTCGACCGGTTTTAAAACTTTCTTGTTCCTTTGCTAGCAGTTCTTAGGCCGTGGATTTCAACCGATTCAAAATGATACGGAGCAGGACTTTAATAGGCTTTTATTGTCCTATAATTTCGACGCTGTCTGTAGCTTCCTTTTTTGGTCAGGGGTACTACCAATGACTAAGTCCACACGTTAGGCCACTTTTTCTGGAATAGTGCTGTTATTGTTATTGTTTTGATGTTTTCTTCACCTCCATGTCTTACCAGTTCAGAGGAAATATTATCCACTACGTGTAACTTGAAATGTTCCAAGCTCTTTATTGCCAACACAACGTCCTCTTTCAGGATTGAAGGACTGGTCTCGTCTTCGTCTGTGAAGTGCTGGTCTTTTTTCTGTATGGAGACGACTGTGTGGAGCTGAAAATTGTATAAATCATCACAGTATTGAGTCCATCTATGGAGGAGCTCCTCATTATCCATCAGCAATTCTCATGCTCTACAACCGTTGCCCTCGGTTGCCTGATATTAGTGAGGGATTTGAGAGTACCTTAGGCCTGATTGTTATTGTTAGTAAGCATATCCTTCTGAATAGCTTTGGACTTATTTTGTATCCACTCGTCTATAGCTGCCCGCATTTTTTGCCTCACGCCACCGTGCACTTCCCGATATTGGGTATAGACCTCGGCACTTGAGTGCTTCTTTATCCTCAGTTCTCTCCTCGCGCGTCGTTAGGTACTGCACAATTTTAAATTTGATCATGTTGGCTCATTTTCAAACGTCAAAAGAGGTAAGAAACTATTGTAATGTCTAAATATAAAAAAAGAAAAACTAATTAAAACTATTAGTTAAAACCTAGATATTTAAACTATTTACTGTAAACATTTTTAAAATATTTGTGCAGTATTCATATTATATTTTATTACGGGTTAGTTTCAATTTTTAATATTTTTTCAAGAAATTTTAGTTTAAGTTTATTGTATTCATGAAAATGTATAGATGTATTTTCAACAAGAAATTTCGTAAATTGTGACAGTGGACAGATGTGTCGTTTTCAATGGTGAGAGATTTTAGATGCATCATTCAAACACAACCTTCGAGACACCGTAGTAGTTTTATGACCAGCATATATATAATTTTTATTTTGGACATAAAATATCGCAAGGGAGATTTAAATTTATATACTTATATTTATAGGTTTTCTACAAAATGTTAGTTGGTTGGGAGGAGTTATTACAAATGATTACATTTTAATTTTGTATAGTATATAATTAATTTTATTTTGTTTCTAGGATCTGTAGTGGATATATTAGCATTTATTATATTTTTAGGTTATTTTCGTCTTTTTTATTATTAAATTATTACCATATAAAAATTAATATATTTAAGCTTAATTGTAGAAATAAAACATTCTATTTGCTTTATGTTAAAATTTCTAATATAACATCTTAATTTTCAGCAATATAATTAGGGAAGATATTATCAGGTCATCCCATAAGTTCTGTCCAAATTTTAACCTTTTTAAAAATGAACGAAATTTAAAGAGTATTTTATAATGTCTAATGGAGCTGAACATTATTTTTTATGTTTAGATGCATGTAAACTGATCAAATTTTATTCCAGATAACAATAAAATTAAATTTTGTTTGATTAAAACCCTGCTAACATAGAAGTACCCAAGAATCATTTGAGGCACATAATGTTTTATGCCTTCAAGAAAGGAAACTCAGTAGCCGAAGCGGCTAGAAACATTCACTCAGTTTATGGAGAGGGATGTGTGAATGAAAGAACTTGCAGAAGATGGTTTTGCAAAATTCAGAGGTGGAGATTTCACCCTTGAAGATGAAGATCGAACGGGACATCCAGTTGAGTTTGATGAAAAGCATCTTGAGGCAGCCCTTGAAGAAAATTCTCCTTTATCATTTGAGGAATTGGCAGTGGTCCTCAATTCAAACCATACAACTGTTCATCGTCATCTTCAACAACTTGGAAAAGTTCCTAAACTTCTAAAATGGGTGCCTCATGAATTGTCTGAAAACAACCTCAAATCCCGAGTTGACATCTGCTCTTCTCTCCATTCTCGCCAACTTCTTTCACCTTTTTTGGATAGACTCGTGACTGGCGACGAAAAATGGATCTTTTATCGAAATGTTAAGCGACGTAGACAGTGGCTTGGTAAAAAGGAAGGAGCCCAGCCACAGCCGAGAAGGGAATTTCATGGGCAAAATGTTCTTATTTCAATATGGTGGGATCGCCAAGGAATAATCCACTTTGAATTCTTACCACCTAATGCAACAATTAATGGTGAGCAATTAGAGCGTTTGAACCAAGTTTTGAGGGAAAAAGACCTGCTCTAGGGAATCGAAAAGAGGTGATGTTTCATCAGGACAATGCGCGACCCCACACAGCAAGAATCACGTCACAAAAGATCGAAGAACTTGGTTGGGAGAAAATTCCTCATCCACCTTATTCTCCCGATCTTTCTCCTTCAGACTACAATTTGTTTGGTAGCTTACAGAATCATTTGGACGAAACAGCTTTTGTAACACAGGAAGAGGTTAAAACTGACACTTGTGAGTTCTTCGAATCAAAGCCAAAAGAATTTTACAGTAATGGAATTAGTAAGCTTGTCATAGATAATCGGGTAAAATACATAGTTGGTTGAATTTGTATTTAAATTTAATATTTGCTCACTTGTTTCTTTATTCAAAATTCGGACAGAACTTATAGGATGATCTGATAGTTAGAACTTGTTTCATATTTTTTAGTTCACAGCAGAAAATATGATTTGTGGACTACTTAATTATTACACGGTTTATTAGTTTTTTTTTTGATAATTGCAAATTTATTGTAATTTGGAATTCAATCTTATAATTAAGAGTGCACCAATTCATGCTCGTAATTTTTGATATGGGGAGATTGTGAATTTATCATTGTTAGTGTTTATCAATATATATAGAAAAATAATTTTATTGATATTATTAAGTTCTTATGTAAATTTAAGGACATAACTATTTTGGAATTGATTTGGAGTTGATATAATTCATCAATATTCTTAACTAATATAAGGATATCATGGACATATGGTAGATGGAGGATTTTTTTAAATTTATTAATTATATTATTTTCAAGATTAGACATAGAGAAATTACTAAAGTTTAGATCCAGAACTGACCCCATCCCTTTGTACATATATATGAATTTATTTCTTACATTTTTTCTTACAATAATAACAATAGTTTCGCTAACTGGGATATTAATCAATAAATTTTCAACAATTATGGCTATGTTTCATTGTTAGGTTTTTCTTTATTGGAAAATGAATTACTTCAGTAGTTGGTTTCATGCTATATTTACTGGGAATGTATGTATTGCGATGAGTTGGTTTGTGTGTGTGTGTGTGTGTTTCTTTTTTGTTAATTGATACACAGGAGTGTGAATGTGAGAAATAATAGGCCGGAGAAGATCGTGATTTTATAGTGCCATATATGTATCTTTGTTTATAATCCCCTACTATTTCAGGAAATTTTAAAATCTATTGTTCAACATTATTAGCTGAGATAAGTTTCTTAATTCTTTAATTTTATTCTTTCTTTATTTGGTTAGTGGGATTAATGTTGATTTTTAAATTTTCGTATGGTCTTTAAGTATTTCTTCTAGCTTTGTATTATATTCCGTTTTGTTCAAAACAACAAAGATTATTGTTTTGCCTGCTTTTTTAACGATTATATCTGGAGGATTTCGTACTTCCATAGAGGGAATTTGTAATGCTTCTGTTAATATTTTTGAAACTAACTGGCATTGAGTAAGTCTTGAATGAAATTATCGTGTCGTTGTGATCAGTTGGTCTTCCCGGCATTTTTCCATACTTTGATATAACATCTGAATTTCAGGATTTCTTTTTTTATTAGAATCTCATACTTACGGTATATATATGGCAGTTAAGTCCCAAATTAAGAAATTCTCTTTGATGCTTAGTCATTTCTTAGTTGAAAATATTTTTAAATTTATCCATTTTGTGTATGAAATTTATATATCCTTACTATAATGTATTTAATTGTTGTTTTTTTTATTTATTTTACCCACTGTTGAAATTCTAATATACTGATAATTACTCTAAGTCTGTATATAATTTCTGCCAGTTAATCAGGTGTAGTTGCATATTTGAGTTTAATGTAGATGTCTTGTTTACTACTAGTGAGAGGGTTTAATTTAGCATTAGCTATTTCTATGCCTTGAAGGTTGAGTTTTTATTTCAATGATATATCTAACATATCTCAACATTAAGAATCAACATCAAGAATACCTGTCCATATTAGCAATGATTACTCCACATATTTTTTTAAAAAATGTTTATATTAGATAGTTGAAATATCTAGGTTTTAACCAAAGGTTTTTAATAGATTTATTTTCAGAAATAATTAGGCATTGTAATTGCTTACTTACCTCCTTTAACGTTTACACGTGAGCCAACATGATAAAATTTAAAATCGTGCTCTATAGCGTTTTTACACTTGACATGTAAAAAAATTAATTGATTTTGAAAGGTTTCCTTCAATTTAATTTTTTGAAAGTGTTATCCACAACACTAAATTTAAAAAAAACATATATAATTATAATAGTAATGTGAATTTTTGGAACTCTGTAGAAACTAATGGAACCTAGAAAGGGTTTTTGGTTATATGTAAGTTTGTACAATCCAATTACATTATTAGAAACATTTTTAAAATGTAAACCTTCTGCATGATTGCAATTATTTTTTTATTTGTAAATTTGTAATTTATTCTATAGATATAAACTGTAAAATGCATTAAAATACACTATATACTATTCAATTACACCATTAGCAAATGTAAAAATAAAGTTTCTGGAAAAATTAGATTGTTTACCCGTATTGCATATAAGGTAAAATCGAAATTTCAGTTCGGGGGTGAACTTTTTTAAGAACTAAAACAAAATAATGCCTTTTTCCTGAGTTTTTAACAAATCTGTATCGATTTATGACACAGCAATAGAGGGATACAAGTAAGTCATAGCCCTTATTGACTCTCTCTCACTCTCTCTTATAGATACATACTTTATATATATATATATATATATATATATATATATATATATATATAGAGAGAGAGAGATTTATGTATATATATATATATATATATATATATATATATATATATATGCCCCTTAGGAAACTGTGATCTTGATCAAACCGAATGCATTACTATCCAGGCGCCTTACATTACACCTATCTGACCACAGCTCTTTTAGAACACATTTATAAAAAGATACAAACTTACCAGATTCCACCCGAAACATAATAGTAGAAACTACAAAATTAATAAACTCACCCACATGTAAAAAATGATTAAAAATAATCGAAGCATTAATATTAACTATAAAAAAAATTCAACACTTAATATTAACTATAAACACGGCCACAATGTGCTGTGTTCGGAAAATAAAAACATCTCTATAACACTAAAAACAAACACACAACGCACACCATTAAATTTATTATCGTCATAATCTTGTTTTCAATACATTCATTGTTTTTTTTTTAATTATTAAAAAAGTATTTCTTCATTTTTCATAAGCAATTTTTTTTACATTTTTGGTTCTTCAGAGTAATTGATTTTATTTTCTCCTGAACTGCCTCAGTATCTTGAGACATTTCGCACGCCCCTATCAATTTCTGAAGGTATCAGTACGTTACAGCACGAACCCCATTGTGAATAATGCCAATGCGTTCATTTTTAATAACAACGCTATTACTCTGCAACCCCGAAGCACTATTCTTTCAATAGATCTCTGAATATCCACTGGACAACTTTCGTTCAAGAATATGTAATAAATATGTTATGGCGGCTTGGCGTTGAACTTTTTGTCAAGAGAAACAGTCCTCTAATTACAACGCTCCCTACATCTAGCTTTTCCTTTCCGCATTCCCTAGGCCAATTGAAAGGCGGTACGAAATTAAAAGCCCAACAATTGTAGAGACTTCATCCCAATCGACGTCGCCATTTCATTTGAGTCGTAATGATAAAACCCTATCCTTGTGACATCTCGTTTTGATTCAGCTCGTAATTCAGAGTTTCAAAATGTCCGGCAGATTGTTGGGCGAAATTGTTTTGGTAGTGGAGGATACACTGCATAATGAATAGAGAAGGGACAGAATTCGTTAGGCACAAAGAAATCCGAGGATATATGAGACTGTTATTACATAGCCCACTTGAAGAATCCGGGCCTGTATGACATATGCGAAGATTCAATGAATGGCGAAAAAGACCATAAATCCTTTCCAGCCAAAAGCCGGCGATTTGAGGCTTAAAGAGACGACAGTAAAATTTCCCTTTCTTTCAATTCTCCGTATATTCTATCTTTAACGACTACATTATTTATAATAGACTTTTCAATATATATATATATATATATATATATATATATATATATATATATATATATATATATATATATATATATATATATATATATCAGGGCGATCAGTGTATCTAAGTGAATTAACATTTCCAAGCATGAATATGAGTTTAACAAATTATAGAGTTTGTAATTTGGCAAAAGGCCACCTGATGCGACAGAAGAATGAGAAAATATAATACATGCGTGTGGTTGGGATAAAGCGACGTTAGTGAGTATTCAAAGAATTTTTTGCAAAAATCCTTAAGCTAAGTGATCTATCTATCTATCTATCTATCTATCTATCTATCTATCTCTTGTGACCAAGCTATTGTTTAAAAAATAACAAAACAAGAGGTTTCAGATAAGTACTGTATTGAATAGTAAATACAACAGGAGAGTATTACACAACTTGGGAGTGTTTTTCGGTTGACCAGCGTTCAGTCTATATCACTGTTGATTTTTATTACCCCCCACAACCGCATCGAGGGTAAATGTGGCACAAGGCAGAGTTTAACGGGGGTCATCCGAGCCCGTAATCTTGGCCAAAGTATCCCCATACACCCGCATAAACCAGTTCGTGGCTGTCTACCTCCCCGTACAAAAAACTCTGTCCTTCGGTACAGCCTTGTCCGAGATCGACAGGAGCTGCGAACACTCATAGACTCAGAAGCAAAATCTCTCACTTTTTCTCCGAGGCCTACTTTTCCTACTAACTTTATAGTAATTTGAAGAGTCAACAATAGTCTCATTAGAGGGAGGACGCCACAACACTATCAAATTTATATATATATATATATATATATATATATATATATATATATATATATATATATATATATATATATATATATATATATATATATATACACCTAGTGACCTAGGTTTCACCTAAACGGATCGTCAGGGAAAGTTCGGCTAACGAGGCAAAGAGAAACGCATATTTATATGTGATAGCTAAAATTATACCACGTGACCAAAGAACCACAAACACAAACACCTAAGTGGGTGGGGGGTAAATATTTATTCAACAAAAATGGGGAGAGAGGAATATATATATATATATATATCAAGGTCGTTCAATGGCCCGTGCAGAAAGAAGAGCACTAGTCGAACAATTTTGCTGTGGCAACGAATTACTACATTTTATAATGTTAAAAAAATAATAGTTCTGGATTCTGTCGTAATTTATGTGCAGGTGAGATCCAGGAATAACTGAGAGGTTATAAGACTAATCTAAAACTGCAGAGAACAGTGTCTTGAACCGTCATAATATATATACAAAAGAAAGGCATGACACCAAAGGAAATCCATCCATGCATGGTACTGACACTTGCTGACTCACCTTCCTATGAAAATGTGAAAAAGAAGGATGCGGAATTCAAGCGTGGCAGGGACGGCACAGACGATGACAATCGATCAGGCTCTCCGTAAACCTCAACCAAGGATGAACAAATTGTTGCCATTCAACGTATGGTTTCGCATGTCGCACTTCTTACTCACCAGCATATAGCTGTCAAAAGATATTAGTTCTGGTTCCAATTATGCTGACGCCATAGCAGAAGTTGAAAATGTTGACATGTCAAGGGCACTTACTTCTGACTCGCTTACTGACTGATTTTGAGAAATTCCACCGCAGATTATTAACTTCGAACCTGAATCGAAGATCAATAGCAAACAGTGGACATTCCGTCTATCTACCCATGAGAACATCAAGAAAGCATCATCTATTGTTATGTTGATGGCATTTTTTTTTATTCTGAAGGTGTGACCCTGTTAGAGCACCTGTAAAAGAGAAATACATTAATAGACAGTACGCTGCACTAGAATTAAGACTACCGAAGGTAGCAGTCGTCGAAAAGCAGAGGGAAGCTAGGAGCAGGTGTACTATTGCTCCATGAAACCACCCCTGTTCACACTGCTCAGGTTGCAGTAGCTGAAGTGGCCAACTGTATCTTTGAATTGCTACTACATCCCCTTTTGTTTTCACCAGACTTAGCTCCATCTGACTCCATCCTGTTTCCTTGGCCAAAATCTCACCTGTTTGGTGGACATTTTGGAAAATGATGAGATCACATATGCAGTGGAAATGTTTTTAGAAGAGTAGCACTGCTTAAACATCATTGGACCAAAGTCATTGAAGGATCGTAATCTTGATGTCTCTCAGGCGCATTTGGCACAAATTATGCAAAAACATGTATAACACAGGCGACGATATATTCACAAAATGAGAATGAATATAACAAAAATGAATATGTTGGTAGTCTATGTCATTTTTTATCAACTATATTTCGAAATAATCCTATATTTCCGCACATTATATTTCAGAAATATATAATTATATATTGGAATTATTAAACAGAGATATGTTTGAAATTTTAATGTAAAAGATACTATTTCAAAAAATGCAGTGCATTTACATTTATTTGGGCTATTTTAAGCACATAACTATAAAAAAGAATATAAGGCCACAGCATCATATTTTGCTTTCGTCAATAAAAATACCATCTTCTTTAATTACTGCTTTCCAAATTCTTGATATTATCGCCAACAATTATTTTTAAAAGAGATAGATGACACACCTTCTCCAGCTTTTTTAAAAAAAGCTCACTCTCTCTCTCGTTGCGTATTCTATCCGAATACTCATGTCTAATGTATTCCATACTAATTCAATGTGAAAGTGGAGAGAATATTGCGGTGGCCAAATCCTAATTTCCAAAAATTTGTTCATTTTCATTTTGTCGGTGTAATGTTGACATAATTTAGAAGTGTGTTTTGGGTCGTTGTTTTTGAAAGGAGAATATTCTTCTAATTATGAGTAAAACAGATGGTATGGTATGTATCTTTTTCACGATTCCCTTCTCTTGAATCAACTCTCCAGCAATCTCTACAACCAATCACCCCACATAATAAAAGATACACCATCATGCTTAAATGTTGTAACCACACATTCATTAATTAGTATTTCTCCTGGCTTTCTTCTCACACATACTTTCCTCTTCCTACGAAAGATCGGGAGCTTTTTTCTTCTATTTATTTTCCTCTTAATATTCAAAACTTTATCTGCAGCAACAATTGTGACATTTTGTTTCAGTTCTTTTTCTGCCAACATTTGCGTCATTTCCTAAATGTTTTTGTAGCGTGTCTAAAGATTTTCAAATTCTGATCAATGTGTCCTTGGGAGGAGCCTTTTTGAATTAAATTTAAAATTTGTGCTTTCACCACAGTAATTAAAAGTTTTTATTTTTATCATTTTATACAAATTACTTCAAAATTAAAAAAAAAAAATAAACAAACAGAAACTCTAAAAATACTGTCGTATAATAATCATTTTTTTTTCTCCAGAGAGAGCTACATATGTTTATTTAGAATATTAGTCAGTGCTAAGATAGCATTTAGAACCTGTCATCACAAAACAACAACTGAAGCCAAAACATAATTCATCATTTACGAAAATGTATTGTTAATGCGATTACGAGATTAAAGTTTAAATTTTTGATAGTAAGAGGATTCTGAGGAGAGACTAAATTAAAAGAAAAATACCCTGTAGTAATTAAAATTTTATCTTTTACTTACAAATTATACAACAATGTCCCATTTTTTGCCTGTAGTGGATATATATAAATATATATATATATATATATATATATATATATATATATATATATATATATATATATATATATTGATGTATGTTTCATGAAATAATATAAACATGTTTTGTTTATTTATTTTATGCAAATTCCTTTCATATCGTCTGATAAGCTTAATAACATTGAAAGACGAAATAAAATCACCATATTGATACATGATTTTTAATGCTACTAGGCTTTCGGCTTACATAAGCCATCATCAAACGTGACAATTACATTACAATATATTAAACAATACAGGGACCTAGCAATAATGATAGTCTGTTTTTGCTTGCATGGAAGATTTCCAAGCAAAGATAAACTCGTGTATAGGAGACGCTGGAAACGAAAATGAAACATGAATCAATGAAAAATACACACACACACACACACACACACATATATATATATATATATATATATATATATATATATATATATATGTGTGTGTGTGTGTGTGTGTGTGTGTGTGTGTGTGTGTGTGTGTGTGTGTGTATCAGATACGCAGGTGCAAGATAATGTATATCGTAAAACATCCAGTATACACAGGGCGCAGTGAATAATTTGTCGCCATTTTATATTTTTAACTTCGCGCATGCGTGTTTTCTGTTTTTGATTTTATCGACTGCACTGTATCGTAAGGTCAGTTGGGCAAAGTCTGTGAGTAAAAGACCACCATGATGCAATTCACTCCGCCAGCAATTTTGAAACGGCACGCTGCACTGTTTGATATTCGTGCCTGAATCTCCAATACGAATATTTCAGATTGTGTAGGCGGATTCGGATAGAATTAGATGAGTCTAATAGTGATTATGAAGGTACAGCAGGTAACGACTCGATAATTTACCTGATTGTTCACGTCACGTTGCCTGAGGTCATATAGACTAAACTGTTGTAATAGGGTAACTGTTATAGGTCTGAAGTTTACCATAATATCAAACCAGATTTGCGCCATTCAGTTCTCGTAAATTCGTATAGAATTCGCTAGATGATAAAGCAAAAATTCTACAAACAAACAAAACAAAATAAATCAAAGACATTAAAACAAAAGAAGATATGTATATTTAAAAATACAATCATATAACCAATTCCGACAACAGTGATGTCCTATATGTATATATGAGACTCTACAGGAATTCAACTAAATAATTAAATACATTTTTCTTTTCCAAAAGATGACGAACACTGGCTCTGAAATTTGGACTCATTGCTATCATTGCCAAACATGAATTGTTTTGTTTTCTTTTTTTACTTAAATTATTTTCGAATTCGTTTTACACTAATTGTCCTTCATATTAAATTAAATTAAATTCTGTCGTCGTTATATTCACGTTAGGTTTGTTTGGTCGCACATCTTCCACGCATATTTATTTCTTTTAGATTCCAGCTATATATTTTATAATCTATATAACCAAACTCGAATTAGTCATAATTTCTATTTAAATATTACATTAGATATTCGATCTTCTAAATGTGATACATTTTCTTATTTCAATTGTGTATTCTCCTCATCTTTTCTTATTTTTTATATACATTTTTCAACCCAGATTTCCCAGCTGTTTTCCTTCAGATATATGCTAATGCGTAGGCCCAGCATCTCCTGCATTTAGGCCTTTTCTAAAATGAAACACTTCCATTCTGTTCTTATTTATTCTCTTCTTTCCTAATCCTTTTTCTTATCTCTTATTCTGTGACTATTTTATCGCATTCGACGCTATCTTTCATTGTGTCCTATATTGCTGCTCGGCCTTTTTCTCATTCCAGTCAAGTCTTTGACCGATACAAGATTATAGGGACAGACAACAACAGACATATATGAATATAGATAGATGATGAATGGATAAAACATGAATATAATTGGATAAGACGCGCGACCGAAAAGGCGGCTAACGAGGGATATTGAGGAATTGGTGTTATTTGAACCATTCAAAGCACGCTTTGAAACTGAATTACAGAATTGGTGGAGTTTTAGCAGGTTTTGCCTGCATTATTTGTCGGGATTACCATACCAAAAAAGAAGGAAAGCATGACCATACAATTAATAATAAATACTCACAATATCTGAATGTTGCATTTTAAATGTATATCGATGGTATTTGATAAAATCTACATTTCTGTATATGAAATATGTTCTATTTTAGCATGAATATCGTAGAGAAAAAAATAAATGGAACATTTTGAGCTTAGTCTGGACAACAAACACAAAAATATATGGGTATTTCAGAATTGAATTTGATTTTAAGAAGCATATTTCGAATTAAATACATTTTTAATCGAGTACACTCAAAGCAAGGCAGTAAAGCCAGAATGACACAAGGAATTAATGCAAAAAAATTAGAAACATAATCACTACTAATCAGCGGAAAAAATAGTAATCAGGACCACAGTAGTTAGTGATTCACATTGAATTTACATTTTCGGCTGGAAAGCATAGAATTGGAAGGAAGTTCCACAAGAGAACAGTTCGGGAAAAGTAACTTCACAAAATTTAAGGTTAATTCTAAACATCTTACAAGTGATTTGATAAGATCTCAACACCAGTGTACTACTGCGCTTAAATTTAAAACGTGTAGGCACCATAGCGATTGATATAGAAATGCTAATTATTATATAAGTAATCCGGAAAATGTATTTCCAAAGCACGGATCAGTGCACTGAGTACATCTCGCCCAACCAACATCTCTACGAAAGTAATTATCTTTCCAAAATTCTATGTTGTGACATTCAACTTGACCTCTGACAAACGCAAAATTATTAGTGACTAAAGCACTCAAAGTCGACCGAATGTTGTGCTGACATTTGTGACCACAGTGTTTTTTTTTAATCAAAATAATAGCTTCATACATAACCTGAATCCCACTATACAGTACGTATTTAATGCTAAATAGCAATATAGGTTGCTATATGAATCTTTTTTTTAAATATTTTCTTCAGTACAAGCCGTGAAACATAAGTGGCTACAATAAAGCAACTTCAGCACGAACTAGTCTATGGAGACCCGAACTAGCAATCAAGCTGGAATGGAAAAAATATAGAGATATTCAGAAAACTGCAACCTCCAGGGTGCGACGGATAATATACGGTCTAAATGAAGCCAAAATGAATATAACACTGACATCTCATGTTAATGGACATATTTACCAAAATTACACAAAGATATCTTGAAATACTGAAGAGTAACTTCCTCAATAATACCGCCATAGGCTTCAACGACGGACTCCAGAGGGTTTCGGAATCTCCTGCATCTCTTCTAAACGTTTCCGTGTTTAAGGTAGTGAATGCTGCCATAAACCTTGTCTTCAGTTCATCTTTGGTTTTACAGTAAGCTTTCTTGTTGTCCCACTCAACTGCGCCCCACACATAAAAATCAAGAGGGTGCAGTCTGGAAAGTTATGTGGCTAGGTGCAAGTGATGATGTGGTCGCAGAAATTGTCTGGCAGCTATGTTTATGTTCTCTTTCTTGTGTGGCATGCTGCAGCGTCATGTTGCCAGACATAGGTTTTTCCAGCAGCCATCCTCTTGACGCAGGGCAGTAATAAAACTCCAAGTCAATTGATGTAGTCCTGCGTGTTGATTCTCAGGCTCTGTGGAGAGATGAATAGACGTATAATGTTGGCAACACTATTAATCACCATTACACTCATCCAACTCTTTCCGAATCCTCAGCACTGTCCTCAGATTGACACCTAGACACTCAGAAATTTTCATATTGGAGTTTCCGGTGCGAATGCCAAGCTGTACTGCATGATGTTTTCAATTTTTTGGTGGATTGAATTGCATCATGGTGCTCTTTTTATTACAAACGCTGCCCAACTAAACCTACTATACTGTGCAGTCGAGAAAATCAAAAAAAAGAACGCACATTCGCGCAATTAAAAATATAAAATGACGAGAATTCATCCATGACACCGAGTATGTTTTATAGGAAATGCTTTCAATATTAGGTTCTTGAATCAAGGGAAACTAATGTAGAACAATTTCTGGGAAGTTTTAAAATATATTAAGCCCAAACCAGAATGAGATTTACTGACTGGGGGATGTCCTAGGTAATAACTCTCATTTAGTAGGGGGCTTGGTCTATTGCCTTGCGCCTGGGTCATCCCCAAACACTGAGCTGACGAGTGGGCTTCGGAAAGATTTCCGCTGTTCTGCCGGTAATTCCACTTTAAACCCACTCCTCCCTTTGGGTAACAACATAGCCGTATTTACATCGTGGTTAGACTCTCTGAACCAGTCCATAAGTAAATAATGCCGTTGTTATCACAGAGACTGAAACAGACGTAGAAGAAACATTCTTCCATAATAAAACTAAATATATTCAGCGCAATATTATTTTAGAAATTTGGATATTTGATATTTTTTTAAATCGAATAGCGAATAAATACAAAATTCTGTAGCTTTGTGAATAGTTATGTATATACTTGTTCTTAACAGAAGCATTAAAAATATTTCTTGTCTACATCTAAGCAGTTTCATTGAATCCTTTTCTAAGAAAATGATGAAAGTAAAAATTTGAGTTTTCATTTTCTATCAGTCATCGATTTACCAAAAAGAAAAAATCAAAGATGTTAAAGAAGGCAAAACTGAATTTCAAATTGCAACAGATTCACTTATATTAAACGAAATCCTGCTTTAGCTGCTGCTGCTGCTGATGATGATGATGATGATGATGATGAATCTCAAAATATATGCTTTTCCACGGTTGTACAGCGTTTAATTATGCAACGTTTGTAAGAGTTTTTTTTTTTTTTTTTTTTTATACAAATTAATCTGATAGAAAAACAACCGCTCGGCGTTATTGACAATAGTATCGTTATTTGCGGACTTCTTGCAGTTTTGAAAATTTACTATATTATGTATAACCTTAGGCCCAAATGACTGGCATATACACCGAACCGGACTAGAGCTCAATTACAATATATGGAGTTCGACGTCTCTGAGAATAACTTCTGAAGAATTTAAGAAAGTCCAAGTCAAACTTTAATTTTTGGCACAATTCACATAACCATAATTTAGCAAGTGCGCAAACCTAAATATATATATATATATATATATATATATATATATATATATATATATTAGGTTGGTGCAAAAATAATGACGTAATAATGTCGTTTTTTGACATATTTTTAACGTCAAAAAACGTCATTATTACGTCATTATTTTTGCACCAACTTAATATATACATGTATGTATATATATATATATATGTGTGTATATATACATATATATATATATATATATATATATATATATATATATATATATATATATATATATATATATATATTTGTTCGTGTTTTTGTTGATTTCAAATATGTTGTAATCAAATTCAAATATAATATGGCCGATTTTCGTGCTTACACTGTTTCCAAAATATAGATATGCCCAAAGCATAGAATTTAATAGAAACTAGAAAATATCCTTTCCCTGTAACAGTTATCATGTTTTTTTGTTTTGTTTTTGTTTTTGTTTTTTTGTTGTTTTTTTGTCGTTCTATTTAGATTTTCAAAAAACTCTACGCGTCCCTGCATTAACTCCTTACAAACTGTTGCCAGTATCTTTGTTCGAATTCTTTTGTGAAGGAAAATATTCCGATGGACACATTCACATTTTTCCAAGGGATTTGTTGATGTTTTTATTTCCATGTCTCTTTGATATTTCTTCATCTATATATTCAATTTTTCATCGTCGCTTTATTCAGGGTCAGTTTTGCTTTTTTTTCCCCTTCCAATCGTGCTACGACTGTTTTGTTATTCGTCTGTAAACTGTATTGACTGCGACTCTTCCATGAATTCCTCTCAAATTATATTCGATTGACTGTTTCTGACGAGTTATATATTTTTTTTTCAGAAGAATTATTTTATTCATCTCTTTATTCTCGAAGGTAAGACATGGAAACATGCAGTTGACGTCTTTATACGCAGTCAATACCACAAAATATAACTATGCCCCATTGTCTACGGGTTTAACCAGGTGTACAACAAGATTCCGAAAGCATTTTCCTGTCTAAATCAACGGTAACGTCTGCTTGATCTGCTGTATTTTGGAAGAGATAAAAGGTCAATAGAAAGCTGAATAAAAACAGCGATTATATAATAAAGCCGGTCGAAGTTAAAAGAGAAAAATATATCAAATGACAAGTAGCTACAGTTATACATTTTCAAACGCGAATCATTTTGAGTTGTAAATAAAGACGTCGTATGTGATTGTGTAGATATAATGCATTACTCCGACGAAAATGTTATTTATATATTATTTATTCAATACTGAGTATATTCTATTACATTTCTATGTCTAATATTGGTAGGATTATGCCAGTTTGCTATGATGACTATGTTTAAAATTATAATATTAATGTCTACATTAAAATATATCGTTTCAACTAAGGAACTATTTTATTAACGCTCCGGCCCGTTTGGAAAATATGTAACAATTAATAAAAGTAAGAATATACAGGGGAATATATCAATGATAATTTTACTTGTGAAATAAGTTTAATAAGCTTGGTGTATGTAGATGTGATATAAAAAAATTTAAATGAATAAAGATATGTTGGGAAATTTCAAGCGTGTATATCACAAAAAGTAATGATTACTTTTAATTTCAAATATAATTCATAATTATATATGATTTTGTTGTTAAAGAAAGTATATAATTGCATTAAACATTTTTAAGATATTATGGGTTGACTGAAGTGTAAAATTGGGTAGAAGGGACTCCCCGCGGTCGGTGATAGCTGTGCTAGCACGAAGTCACAAGACATCGTGGCCGAGTGTTTGTGTGCGCTGGCCTTTATCAGATCGTTGATCACGCTAGATTGCACGCTATTTCCCAGAAATTGTATTTTGATAGCATAGCGGATTTAATAATTAATAACAGTTCATACATATTTAATATATATATATATATATATATATATATATATATATATATATATATATATATATATATATATATATATATATAGGCGCTGATATTTTATATATTTTTTTATTATTTTATGAGCTTTGTATTCAGATTTACAATTATTTTTCCAGTATCTGTCTATATTTATGAGATGAGGTATTATATACACTATTTACATTGTTCGAACTATCATTCTCATCTTTGTTGCCCTATTTATCACAACCTTTTGTCTGTTGTACACTCCGGCCTTCTTCCAGTGTTTGGAATGTTGAACTGAATACTTTATTTCACTCGCTAGAGTAGATGTTCTAATTCGACGTCCCATGTCAGTTATCAGTTATCTCTTGTCAATTCCCCTCTACAAGTTCTCTACTGACTTAACGAGGTATTGAACTCACACTCTCAAGGACATAGCAAGCGGATAAAGGCGTTAGTTAGATGCAGTGACGACCCAAAGAGTCTGAATTATATTTTGAATTATTCTTTTTTATTCTGATATTTTGACATATCAATGGTAACTTTTATGTTGTAAGAAGTGAACTAGGTGTAGTATTTAAACTATTTACATTTATCGGACTGCTGTCCTTATCTATATTGCCATATTCACGACGTTTTGGCCGTTGTCAGCTTTGTCTTTCCTCGCGAGATATTACTTGGAATTTCAAATGAAACCTTTATATATTTCACGCGGGTATATTGTTCTAATTCCAAGTGTCATAGCCCAGTAGATAAACTTGTTGGTTGATTTATCCAAATGTTACTTGACCCAATGTGCTGTGAGCTCAATAACTGGTCACAACAGAGAGAACAAAAAGTTGTAAAATTAAGTTATGAAAGGAAATTAACTAAAACTGAGGGATACAAAAAAATGCATGGCGCGTGGATTTAGAGCAATCTATCTCCGTAGGTCAGTTCTAAAATCCATTAAATTTCACCTGGAGAATGCCGGAGAGTACAGCCGCCGAAACGTCATGAATATGGCATGAAAGGTCAGTAAGAACAGTGTAAATTGTGTAAATAGTTACAATACATCATCTTCGATAATATCGACAGATGTATGGAGTGACAGAACTAATTTCAACTCAGACATAATTTCAGCTCGGAAATAATTTCTCCTCGGAATTAATTTTAACTCGGAACTAATTTCAACTCGATTTAAAATCAAAGTTATCGATTTCCGTGAATTATTAAACCAAAGACAATGAGTTGGTGTTATTTTGTTTTAAATTAGCATTAAAATCCTTAGTAGATAAGATAATCAACAATTCATCGTTTCTGCAACTTACATTCTTTTTTGTGGCAAATGAGGAAACTGATATTTTCATTTACTTTTATTTATTTAAATATGATCCAATAAAAATGCAACGTTATTTATGGCGAGAACAGTAGATTGCTTAGCTTTTTTTTTGTAAAATCTCTCGTTCAAGAGAATCTGTTATTGATTAAATTTAAGAAAATCAATAAATTAAATTTTAATTTCCTTTGAATAGTTCCGAGTTGAAATTAATTCCAATTTGAAATTACTTCTGTGGTGAAATTAGTTACGAGTTGAAATTAATTTTACACATGTAGGCGTACCTAATTTCTACGTATTTCATTTTTTCAGCAGACAAATATAATTTCAATATATATTTTGAGATTAGATTGTGTTCGTTTGTGTTCACTATTTTTCCTATGCATGAGCATATATTGCTATTTACTTCAGCCATCAGCCTTATTTAATTCTCAATAAAGGTACCTCACCCAGGATTGGATTTGGAAGGATTATACTCGCTGCCAAGTTACAAAACCAAGGTGTCTTCACGAATTTGTTGCACAATGAAATAAGCCGAGATGTTGACACTATTGTTGTGTGCTGTCTATTGATTAAATAAATAAGCTCGGTTGGTGACAGAACCAGCACCACAGGGCCAGATCGTGGCCGAAATTTTAAAGCAATCTTTTCTCTCACACCGCAATGAAGTTTAGTAAATTATTTATCCTCTACTAAAAGTCGATTCTGTCAGAAGTCTTGGATATCCTAACAAATAAAAGAAATGGATACTGAGAACATGGTTTGAAATCAGTTTCAATATATCCTTATTACTTTTTGAAAATTGACAGTTTAAATGTGTCCTAAGTACAGAGGGAGGAAATTCAGAATACAAATGTTTGGTAGTCATAATCCAGTATTGCTCTACCTAAGTAAAAAAAAAAAGAAAATTGAATTAAAATTATGTCGTAAATTAATACAGAACATTTCAATTTTATTTACGTAATAAATCTTATATATATTATTTATGTAATGTGTGTGTACATATATATATATATATATATATATATATATATATATATATATGTGTGTGTGTGTGTGTGTGTGTGTGTGTGTGTGTGTGCCGAAAATAGTTTATTCTTCTATAATAATATTTCTCGAATATTCAGGCTGGTAGACGAAAATAAATAAATATGCTATTTAATAAAAGTGTCGCATGGCTCAGAGCCCTGTTGGCAGACATATGTTATTCCAGCAGTCACCCTCTTGAACATGGCCAGTACTGCATCCTCAAGGCGTATGATGTAGCCGGCTGTGTTGGCTTTGAGGCAATGTGGGTAGATGAACAGAGGCAAAACGTCAATATCACAATATAGTAATCACTACAGACACCTTCATATGCACCATTAGACTCATACAAGTCTTTCAGAATCCTCTGCACAGTCGTCAAATTGACACCCACGCACTCTGGGTCATCCAACAAGTAGTATAATATGCCATTTTCAAATTCCTGGCGAAGTGAGTTGCACCATGGTGCATTTTTTCTCACAGACGCTGCCCAACTGTCCCAACTTTACTGTGCAATCTACTAAATAAAAAAAAAAACACAATCCGTTAAAAAATATTATATCGTGTGTTTGCTCCCTGCTCATATATATATGTCCCTATTAAAATATTTCTGAGACTTAAAATAAACCTATAAAATACCTTCTGTGAATGGAAATTGATCAAAAAAGCTAGAATATTTAGGTCATTAAATAACCTATGCAATTTTTGCATGTATAGAAATTGTATATTACTAGTTTAAAAATTTTTTTGCATGTATAGAAATTGTATATTACTAGTTTAAAAAAAATAAAAATTAACGTAATCAAAGAAATGAAATAGCTACTATTGTCAAATACTTTCCTTAAATAATTTTTAAAAAAGATGATAAATGAAATATACTTATTTATATTTGATATTTAATCATAATTTTTAAATAATTTAAGTAATTCTATCATATTTATTTGTCTATTAGTAATTAAAAATTATGAATAATATTTTAGAACTGTAGTTCAATACGATGTATTCCTATACAAACAACCCTTTTAGAAAAATTTATTATGTATACAAGTAACATTTAACGGGGAGACAAAAGTGCCGAAAAGCATTTTGTCGTTGATAAAGACCAGAGGACATGAGTTGAACGGATGTCTTCATTCGTTGGAAAAGGCACACCTACTCTGCCTTGACTTAATCTCTTTTCGAAAGTAATTCATATTTTGATACAATAGTTGTCAGTGAAAATGAATACCCTAGCACCCCTTGTTAAAATGGTTGGATTTATCCGTATCCTTACAAACTAATATTATGAATGTATGTGCTTATAAAACTTCAAAATATGTTATTCAATAATTCACTTGATAATGAAACAGAACTAGGGACTTTAATTTAATTCTATAATTGAATTTGAAGTTCTTAATTTTTGTTTTTGAAATATGGTAATTCCTATGTAACGATGGAACCATATTTTTAAATTAGTAAAATTATAACTGAAACAGGCCTGTATATGGAAGATCATATTCATAAAAAGGTCTTGTCTATTCGACCGAGCATTATTGAGAAAACGATCATTCCAAAATAGTGGGCGTCAACACTCTTAACGCAACGCTATTCATTTTTGAATCGCGCACTTTTAGCAACTTACATTTGTTTTTATCCGTAAACAATACATTAGAATTCCCCTTTCTCTCTATAGATGCATGTCTGATTGAATGAAATACAGACATTATGTATGCTAATTTTAATACAATCAGTGCATACTCACGAATAACTTTCCGTGTATTGATGTTAAAAGATGAGAGACATGTGCTATAGCCGTTTAAATTTCTTTTATTTTAATTTCCCAAGTACTTTCGATCTTCTTCCAAAATCATCTTACCGTAAGGAAAGTTGGTTCTTTGTGTCGCTCCAGAAAGTTTTTCTCGTCTGAATCAGTCCTTCATATCGGCAAAACTACCATTCATTTGTGCATTGAGTACTGTTGTCATATCTGTTCTGATGTCCCAGTTGTTCATCTTGAGGTTCACGACAAAATCCAAAGACAGATATGCAATGTATTCGAACTTGTTTTGGGGTTTCAACTCCAGTCACTTTCTTACCAACGTAATGTGGCTTCCCTCTGTCTTTTCTAAAAATAATTTAATGGCACCTTCTCTGACGAGTTATTTTCACTAGTGATAAAGGATCGAGTGTATGGGAAAAAAGTTAGAGGCATCGAAGAACTCGTGGACAAAATAAAAGGTGCAATATCAAACATTCTCTGTGAAATATGTGTCAAGGTACTAAATTTTACTCTTGATAGCTGGATTTTGTGCATAATTCGTGCTGGTGGACAGGTGTTGACTGTTCTTTTTGATTCATCCAGTATAATATTAAAAGAGTCAAGAGATACACTCTATCTGAGAATATTTACACACACACACACTTATACACACACGTTATATATATATATATATATATATATATATATATATATATATATATATATATATATATATGCTATTTGAAAAATGAAAAAGAAAACGTTCCCCTTAAAATAATGTCTGTTATGTCTGGTGAAATTGTAAACTATTTTTCACATATTCTCAAAAGGAAAAGTTTCAGTGCATGAAAAGATTGACCTCTCGATTTAATTTTTCGAAAGAAATTATTTCCATAATAAATATAAGAAATTACTCCAAAGACCTTTTCAATACAATCTCAGTTGCCCTACTGCGTAGAACACTGTCCTTAAAATATATATCCATTTATATAAGATGAAACAATGTTTACAATGAGCATGGTCTGAGACCTGAATAAACTTGATCTATTAACTTCAGTAAACGAATAAATTAAATATAATTTTCCATTAGGAATTTAATTAGGTAAAAATAAGCTATCGATCGCATTTCTAAATCACCGATTAAGTTCAAAGCATTAAGTTATCGAATCAAAATGAGATTGCAAGCAGGAGGCGATAACATCGAATCAAAATAATATTTAAAAAATCATCGGCGTGTCTGTAAAATTGTGTTTATAACTTCCTTTCTATACAATATTACTTACAATAATCTAAAAATTCTACGTTGAGGGAATCTGATGTTTATTTTATTACAGTTAGAGTAATATCTATTTACACAGCAGCTATGAATGAAAAATATAATTTCAAACATTGATTTGATTACTGTTCGAAAGTAAAGTCTATATGACCAACATGAAACAGGTAATCATATATCTAATTTTCTGGAATCAGACACTTTGTAGATGTGCATGCATAACATTCTTTTCATCTCTTAAAACGGTCTCCTTTTGAAAGTTTTAAATCGAGGTAATTGAACTATCGAAATTGGTATTGGATTTCATATACTCAAAAGGAACTGCGAAAAAACGTATCAAAATTAATATATATGAAAATAACAACGGATTCAACAACAAAATGTCTGTAATATTCTGTGAGATATCGCGATGAATTTCTCCACTATTTATTTTTAATAATAATAATAATAATAATAATAATAATAATAATAATAATAATAATAATAATAATGATCATGTTCATGGCGATAAATGTGTTGATACAACACCAGGCCTAACTCTCAGAGTTTCTGATCTAGTTTACTGCAGTTGATAACACGTATATGTTTATCCTTTGAAATTATAATTGTATGCACTAGATATCCTGTTCATACATAATATTGATATGAATATTTGGGGATATATATGGCATGTGCAGCATTTTAAGAAGTCGATAAGATTGTGAGCTACTCAGAGTTGAAAGTAGATGCTCAAAGAATGGGGGAATGTACTGGTGAAATTTGAAGCAATTGTCCTTGAAGCCCTTGAAAGGATTCCACCGAACATCCAGATAAAAGTTGATACAATATGAATCGTTTACAGCAGAAAAACTTGTCAAATTCAATCCTCTTAGGCACATAAATATTATTTTTGAAACTGACAGAAGGCCAAGCAAAATTATATCCAGTGGCCGAAAACACAACGGTACATATTTCAATAATAATTATAATAATAATAGTAAGGTATTTCATGTTTACAACTTCAATCTGATGATACCTCCAGACCGCAGATTTGACAAATAAGCATTTACTTATTATTATTAACGCCAAAATAAAGTACTAACATCAATATTAAATCACTCTAAATACAGCATACTAACAATACAATAGCATACTTGCAAGAAAGAATTTTTACATTTAAAAAATTTTCTTAAAGCAGGGCAGGTGATGTTTCACTTGCTTTAGAAGATCATTGCAAAATCTGGGGTTTCATATCAGAATTACTAACAGCATATATTAATTTCAGAGCGTTTACAAAAAGGAAATATACCTAATTTCCACGGGATTTTGTTCACAAACTGATTTGAACATTTTACTATTTCAAGAATAAATGCGTAATAAAATTAATAACTTTTCTATTAGATACATGGAATTGAAAATATATTCAAACCATAATTCTAATAATGAATCACCACAAACAAAATATTTATTTTTTACTGCATTCAATAATTAAAAATTGTGTAAAATAACTGGAAAACATTAAAAAAAAAACTCATCAATGAGTAAGATCTGCAAGATAATTCGTTAAATAATAATTTTTAAAAACAAGAAATGATAAAAGTGTATTTAACAGCATAATAGTGCTAGTCACAAATTATAAAGGCAAAATGTTTTAAATTAACATATTTTATTGAAAATAACTCTAAAAACGTCTCACTGTATAAAATCTGTCATCATAATATAGATAAATTGTTCAGTGTAATTCCTGTTGAAGTAAGTGAAGGACTTATTTGATGGCACAAAATTTTAAATAATAATGTGCTTTTGCCATGCTTCTGTTCCATAAACAATCTGTAAAACCTTATTGTGAACTAAAATTTATTCTTTAAACTCATTTCCTTAAAAAAAAGCGGTAACGACTTGTAGAAAATATTTTGTATCGTTATTTATCATGTGACAGCCAAAATTTAAAATGGAGTGCCATACCATTGTTCCAAAATCAATTTCCTCAACCGACACTCTGAAGGTATTTAAATCCGAGTTTTTTTTCTTCTCCTCGACCAGTTGCCCTCCAAGGCTCCCAGTCTGTTCTTCTATTTACCCATAGCTGTAGGGAGGAGAAGAGGATTAATAAATTTCCCAAAGGTATTATCACGTAATGTACTGGATTCCTCAATACGATTCATATATAAAGGTGTGCCATATTTATGGGATAAATTTTCATAGGCTCAGAGAATAGAGCCTATGGAAATATAAATATAAAAGGGAACATTGAAGTCAACACACAGAGGCAACTGGATGTTTCCTGCTAGATCCAATCATCAGTCGGCCTGTGTGTTGATTCAATGGTCAATATATATATGTATATATATATATATATATATATATATATATACATATTAGGTTGGTGCAAAAAGAATGACGCAATACTGTCGTTTTTTGACGTTAAATAATACGTCAAAAAACGACATTATTGCGTCATTATTTTTGCACCAACTTAATATATATATATATATATATATATATATATATATATATATATATATATATATATATTTGTGTGTGTAGATGATATCACCGAATACGGGGGAGCTTCCTCAAATCAATATGACCAGAGCCACATTTCTGATGTCTTATCTGCCCTAGTTCTGACAGATCAATGGCAAAGGTAACATAGATCCTAAATTTTTATTGCATCCCAAACCATGGTAGCAACGTTAAATAATCATTGAATAGATCCTGAAATTGCTCCAATGATGTTCCTTATGTTGAACGTCCACTGTGCTCAGTGCACAGATTCGAATCAACCTCATTCATTTTGCAATTTCTTTTGCAAGCATATAGTTCAACTTAAGATCCGCAATTTTCTAGAAAATATTTCCTTGTGTATACACTTTGCATTTAACCTCTTCAAATATAGGGTCAATCTTTATCTATCCTACATATAGTATTACTCTTTAATTTCTACTCATCTCTCTTACACACATGCCGTTTATATGATTCAATATACGTCTTCTTCCAGTTGCCCTTGAATCTTGATTTGTTGATTTGTTTATAAAAAGTAAAATTTGCACGGTTACCTATGAATATATATGTACCTCACTTTGACCTTGTATGTCAATCCATCTTTTATTTTGTTTTTGTTTTTTATGGATTAATTTATCACATTTCGTAAGTTAATTTAACCCAGCATTGTTTTCCGGTCATTTATATATACTAGCGTAAAAGCTTCACTTTGCGTGGACATTTAAGCTAGATCATGCGTAGGCCTATTTTGGCCGCTGTCTCAAAAACATAGGGATCTCTGAACTAGATTAGAAAAGAGCAATGATAATTTTGAAGAGGTATCTTTGATTTTCTTCTTTTCACTCCATTGAAATTCAAATCCTCACCTAAAGTTGTAAATCCTATGTAAATACTATCAATGAATATATAATTAGAAATTCCAATTATTATATGTTTCATTCAAAACACAACTCTTCCAAACTGTAATAAACAAAGTATTAAAAAACAGGAAACATTCATTATAAACCAAGAAAATTATACCGAACCGTTGCGTAATATCAGTCTTCCTATATGGTAGAGAATGCGCGACAATCGACACAGACGAAGAAGAGACTTAAAGCAGTAGATATGTATTTCTAAAGTATGATGCCATGGTTACAATTACATGTGAGCAACAAAGAAGTTTTAGAGAAAACGGAAACAAAATGGAGGCTTATACTTAACATCAGGGAGAGACAGTTCAAATGTCTAGAGAACAGTAATAATAATGAGTAAGGCGGGCTTGGAAAATCTGATACTTACAGGAATGATTGATGGAAGAGATGTCGTTGAAAACAACGCATGACCTACTGAACGAGTGGGTTATGGAGCTGGGTTTAGGATAGATAACAAAAAGACAAAATATATTAAAAGCTACAAAGGAAGAAATAATGTAGAGATCTATGATCGATAATGCCCTGAAAAAGACTGCGCAGAGAAGAAGAATAAAATTTAAATAGATTATAATTAAAATAACTGGCTATAATGCTGTTATTTTTTTTTTTTACTTTAATTAGAATTAGAACAAGGAATAAACTAAGAATTGCTTCTACTCCAATAGCTTCATGTCTCGCACCTCTCGCCTGTGGAACTCCCTTCCCTATTCCAGTTTCCCTATGAGCTATAATCTCCAGCTATTCAAGTGTAATGTCAATCGACATCTCCAGTTGCCTTTGTTTTATCCACTATCCTCATCCTTTCTCCTATCACTCCTATCTGATCTTGTTCTAAATTTTCTGTAACCCCTTGCCTCCTAGTGGCTTCCCGCCTTGCTTGGGGTGAAATGATTAAAAAAAATATATTCCTATATGAACAGTTCCTATATATTTTATAGGAAAGATATTGTCCTTGTGTCTTCTTTCACAATAAAATCTATTAATATACTATTAGTTTCAAAATATTTATTGAGACTAGATTGAATTTCAGTTTTCATTTGAAATGATATCTATATGAGATGAATGGGACGAAAAGAAAAAGAGATTTAATACGAATATATAATTCCACTGCCAGGCAACTCTCAACAAGCATTAACTTTCGATTTTGTCCAGCATTTCTCGTCTTCTGCATTTATCAATGAAGAATTCACTTACCTCGAACAAAAGATTATAAATCCGTAAATACATACCTCGGGGCACAAACGCAGGGGAGATTGCTTTTACTACGCACTGACTGACATAAATACAAAATACGGAACCGGGTAACCTTTGTGCATTAAGGACCTAAGAACTAGAGCCTTTTTCTGCTTGTGTAACATCTTCAGAAATGGGAAGAAGAGAGCCTGGCGGAAGGAAACATTGAATAAATTAATGAATGATCATTTACACACATTCAATTTTGCATTCTCCGTCTATCCTTATATTCAAATATCATCTCCACACAGCCCCAGCGGACGTCCATCAAAGAGGCCAATCCTTCAAGACAGCTCATCATAGATTATACACTAAACCAGTACTTCATTTTCAAAACGGGAACATTCTCTACCGGTGACACCGACGTGGCTAACACCATCTTTCTCATAAACAATGATTTATACAAGTTACTAGCTTAGAGTACATAGAAACTGAATCACATCACAAATATCAGAACAATAATTAGCGTTTGGTGGCCTTCTGAACTGTCGGTCAATGCGTATTTGTCTTGAAACGCAATCGTCATAGAGATTCGATCATTTGGTTAGGGTCATCGGCTTAGTTGCACTTTCCCTTGATTGTCTTTCAACTGTGCAATCGATTCAAGCCTTCCACTACCACAGGCCTCTCATAGTGACAATATAATGCCTCTCTTATTTCGAAGAATATTTTGAAGGACTTCAGAAGGTTTCATGCACTTACTGACATCTCCACGACTCCGGACATGTTATTCTCTGTTTTCGTGCAAAGATCCGTAGAATCCACAAATTGAATGCCTTGTGTAACGTGCTATAAACTCGACAATTGCGTTATGAAGATTAAAAAAAAATAGATGTTAAAACAAAATGGAGATGCGATAACATTTCTATCGCACAAAAATCAGAACTTATTTTCATTTCCGAGAATCTAGGCTGTTTCAAAGCCTAACTACTACGGTCAAGGTTCAGGTGATTACTATCAGCACGGAACTTGAAATCGACGATTCGTGTTCAGATTCCGTCTCTATCAGTACTGTTTACTTTCGAGCAAATACCTTTGGGAAATTGATTAATCCGACTCCAATCTTTCCAATTCTGATTTAAAAAACAGGGTAGAGTAGACTTTCTGGTCATGACTTGTAACCAGTCTAAGAGTAGGAAAATGCTGAACAATTATATGTAGAGTAGACAAAGGGAAATATCGCTACTATCTTCTTCCAAGAAAGCATGTACAACTAATAAAAATAACAATACACAGATGTTAAAAAATAAAACTTTGGTAGGTCACGTTCCTATACAGGCGTTCTAGACTGTTATTAGGTTGGTGCAAAAATAATGTCGTATTTTGACGTTAAAAAATACGTCAAAAACGACATTATTTTTGCACCAACCTAATAAAATATTTAGTTTTAAGTATAAGCGTCCATTCAATGACAATGGAAAATAAATTATATGTTTATGATCAGAATTTTTTTCAGACAGATAAAATTACCGAAGTTTGTACACTTTTGTTTTATATAGTGCACAAAATTAGCATCTAAGATATGGAAAAAGGTTCTATTTGAACTTCTAGGAAAATTTGATTTAATTGAAGAACATTTTAGAACACACTAGATCATTTATGAAGAGTAAACCAGCTACAGCCGGATAGAAAAGGAATTCAGAAATTAATTAAGGATAATAATGAACAGTCTGTTCAACTGATTTCTTCAACCTTTACAGGATATTATACGAGAGCAGATTATAAACAGCACAGAGCTTGCAGAAGATACTGAATTGAGAACAGACTCAGAAGGAAAAATTCACGAACTTCAAGAGAAAATAAGAAAATAAAACGGGAAATATAGACTATTATTAGACGACAGAATGTATAGTAATCAGCAAGAAAAGAATATGGTAAAGAAACAAGGTGGCGATGTGATCATCAAATTTAACTATATAGAAAGTCTTTTAATATATGAAGAAAACTTACACCGGAATCTGAAAGTCCATTGGAATAGATAAAATCCCTTTCAAAAATAAAAGGTATAAAGAAACAAAAAGAAAACCGTTCGGAATAATGAAAGGGGTACTGAACTACTGTGTAATATTAATTTTACTATATTTCAGTGACGACTGGACAATTATCTCACAAATAAAATTAAAATTTGATGCCATAGATGAAATTAGCGAATTAACGTACTTGTGTAAAATTATAGCAGAAAAAGATGGGAGGATACTATAAATACTTTGCTAAGAGCTATGAAGATTAATAATCTGTGTAGAGCCACAATCGCTCAATTTTTAAGAGACGCGGCATATAGAATAAGAACTGATTTGAAAAAAATCTGAAGGGGCGTCAAGACTTGGAAACGACTCTATGAAAAAGCAAATAAAAAAAACGAAAGAACATTGTATAACCTACAGAAATTTGAGAAAGGCATTTGCGTGTGCAGAAATATACGAGTGATGAGTGCGGGCATAATCCCTTGCTAGTTATATGTTAATTAGGGGAGAAATTACAAACGATAAAGAATTGCGAAGCAACGCCTGAAATAAAATATGTAAAAAATATCAACGGAAATCCATTTGCACAAGAAGGAAAAAAAAAGAAAAGGTGTAGTGGCAGTTAAGTAACTTTGGAATTGATCGAGGATTCAAAGTGAAAAACCCCAAGGGAAGCATTAGTGACAACAGCCGGGGAAGTTAATGAAAACAAGAAGCAAAAGTTGGTGACAAGTTAAATGCTTGGCCTGATGTAAGAGAGACGGCAGATAACGCCAGGAAATGACGTAGAACATACGAAAAAGGAACCGACTATAATGGAAATATAAACATGTCCTTCAAACCCTGAGTAAGTGAATAGGAAACACTTCCAAGATAACAAGAGAGAAAAAACTAACAATATAAAAAAGAAAGCGACGTTCAGTGATAAAAATGGAGGATCAGGGATAAAAAAAAATCTGAAGATAGGACAGGATTTCTTCAGATGAAAAGCCATTAAACGTATTTGAAATTATCAGATAGATGAAGGGAATATTCGATGGATTCAAGATTGTTAATGCTTTCTTCCTCAACAACATGCTGTTTCCCTGCAGGACTGGTGGTATCATGACTCTCCACAACTTCCTTTCCTTTTTAACTTTTAATATTTGTTTTTCTTTTTTTAACTATTACTATTGTTTTTTTTTTTTACTACAGTGTAACCCGGATATAAGTGAGTTGTCTGGATCGGAGAATAAGTCTCTTATATCAGGGTTTCTCTTATATACGGGTTTTGTCTATTTTTGTTTAGGTAAGTATGGCTCTAATTTGAAAATCTCTCTTATATCTGGATAACTCTTATATTCGGGTCTCTTATATCCGGGTTACACTGTATTACTATTTTTTTTACAATTACTCTTACTATTTTTATTCCCTATATACAATCCATTCACACAATCTTGGTTACTAGGTTACTGTCTGTTCCCTTTGGCCATCTTTGTTTTCAATGTGCCCCGATACTATCAAAATGCCTTGTGTAACATTTTATAATTTCGATAATTGTCTTATAAAGATTTTAAAATGTCCAATGATAAAATAAAATGGAGATAAGATAGCACTTCCTTAACACAATAATAGAATCTTAATTGAAATTCCAAGATTACAGGCAGATTTATATTGTTTCTCTGATTGTTATGGAGGCACAGTGGAATAATGCATAGCGGTTCGTATTGAGGAATCAGAGAGCTCAGTTCGAATTCCAATTCAATTATTGGGAAAGGTAAAAATCATCTTCTTCTCCCACCAGCTATGGGTAAATAACTGTCCAGACTGGGTTCTTTATTGCAACTAGTCTACCACAGAAAGAAATGGCAACCTACGTATCGAAAGATACATGATCGCCTAAGCGTGTATCACGCTTAGCACATAACTGACTGATTATTATCAGCATGGAACAGTAAATAGCTAAGTTCAAATTCCTAATTGTTTAGTTTCAATCAATTACTATTGGGAAATGGATTAATCCCCCGATCTGCATCCCAACTATGATTTAAACTCTGTAGACATGACTGGCAACAAGTCTACGAGGAGGACAATTCAGAATATTTGCAGATAGAACAGACAAAGGGAAACATCGCTAATATATTTCCCAAGAAAGTATGGCAATTTACAGCTAATAAGTTGATAAAAAGTAATCTTGGGAGAGCCTCATTTCATAAATATATGTCCTAAACAGTTCAAATAATTATTTTGTATATAACCATTCTTTTATCTTTCATTTTACATTCAACGGCTGCTATTATTCTCAGCATCCTTCTGTAGACCAACATCTGATTCTGTATCTCGATATTTCCTGTTTCTTAATACAAAGCTTAGTCTTTGAAAAGCATAGTTTCCTTTTCCGGTGCTCCTTTCGATTTTAAGGTCACATCTTTTTTATAATATTTCCCAAATATTTGGGCATCTATACTTTTGACATCAGTAATTTGTAGGCACAGTGTAGATATCGGGTTGGAATATGAGGAATCAGAGAGCTAAGTTCAAATTCACTTCGAATCCATTACATTCACTTACGTGCTAATAGCCTTTATATATCCTCATCTTCTCTCCCCATCTATGGGTAAATAGCAGGAAAGACCGAGTTCTTTAGCCTTGGATGGCAACTGGTCTACTGCAGAAAGCAATAGCAAACTACTGCGGGATAAAATCTGCCTCGTCAGTCATGTATCGAAAGATATATGATCACCTAAGCATATATCACACATGACACATAACTGAATTAATTCTCAGTTCTCTGGGCGCGTTTCTCTTGTTGAAAGGCATTAAAATCCGTATTTTTCTAATTGATACTAATCGTTTCTACCAAAGTTATTAACAAAATCTGACTGTTGGCAAACTGCTAGAAAACTTAAGTATATCAGTAATTATAACGTTTTAATATTAAATCTATCGATATAATCGTTTTGATTACCTACATTATAAAAATAATTATTACGATTTTAGTGTATACATCTCTTAAAACATAAAACAAGAAGTATAGCAAGAATAATATATATTTTTCCATATACTGGAACAAATCAATGTAATTTTTATGTCAAGAAGGGCCCTAAAGGAGAATTATCATTTTATTCTATTTCCTAGATAATAAAAATATTTCCAGAATGTATGAAAACGAGAACGCCTACAAACGAGAGAAAAGCTTCATCTATATAGAAAAGATAAATCTTCAACAACGTGTACTTATAAAATCACAGCATGCATTTTGGGTTCAAACATATAAAGAGGATACAGTTTTCCACCGGATCTAGCGTATAAAAAGATATTATTTTAAAATGCCTAGAACACCTAGCTTTATTTATTATTTGTAGACATCGACTTAACAAGATATACGGCGCAGGAGATAAAATACCGATTTCGGATTCAGATTTTTAAAAAATCCAACAAAAAAAAAAAAAAAAAAAAACTAAAGTAATTATTAAAAATGCAATGAAAACAAATAGGAACGAATAACCATTACTTGAAAATTTAAAAAAATATTTTTTTTTTTTCGGACAACAAACAGCACAATAAGTTTGTTATGTATCGGGGATGTCGGTAAAGATACTTACCTCCCTTGGTCAGGGTGTTAACTGATAATGTAATACAGATACCAGAAAACACATAGAAATAACGTAAGGAGCTTTTCATAATTTCAGATATTAGGGAATCTTTTTCTAGAAATATAGAAATGACTTCTGGATTGCATTGTGAAGGGTGACTACATATATGACTATGAAAGAATTCCAATTCTTTACAGACAAGAAGAAAGATCTATGCTAAGTTTTAAGAGCAAGAAAGTGCAGCAACGCATATATCAGCTTGAATTCAGAGAGCTTTATAATATATGAAACATAGGTATAGTACATATTCTATGTGCCTTTTGATCGTAAATATTGCATTTCTTTTTTCCTGTGTATTGAGAAGCTGATATTGGTCTATTTCCTGTTTTATTTTTATGAGCAGAACACATTAAATACCTGATTATTAGTTTTGTTATGTGGTTCATCAAACTGGTTATGCCGATGGGTTTATAATTCATTTGGACCTGCTTTATTGGTGGTACTATAAAGCTGATCTGCCTAGATTCTTCAGCATTACGTCGGAGTCGGATATATTTCAAAGTCAGATTACTTTGGTAAAAAAAGGCCTAAGGATCAGTTGTAAAAAAAAGACTGCTGAATTTTATGGACCAGATAATGGGAGAATAATCCCATGGGAATTAAACGCACGCAACTCAGATCTGAAGCTAAAAAGCAAGTCAATATCGTTACACTGACTTGCGTTGTTATAAAAATGTAATTGGGTGAAATACCACGATCTGGAAGAAGAATTATAAAAGCCGAGGCATGAGGTTGAAGAAAAAAAAACAGAAAATTTAGGAGAGGGATAATCACACCTATCCTCAATGCACATAACATATATAAGGAGAGAGCATGTGTGTGAGTGAGTGAGAGAGACAGAGAAGAGAGAGAGAGCGAGGGGAAGAGAGATAGTGGAAGACACAGAGAGGGGGGTTGATATTTGGCGCCTACTTAATTCATGTTTTTATAAGGTAGGTTAATAGAGATTTATGTGCCATATTTGTTCCTTGAGAGAACAGCGTAATAACAAACACTGATGTATAATGAAATATACGCATACAATATAGCCATTGTGGCATCCTGCCTGATAAAGGAACTACTACACACAAGGCTAAATATGTGTAACACTAACTTATAACTTTACAGATGCGGCCCAATTCGAAACACTTTCATGTCGTGTAACAGACCTGGCTAAAACTGTTTCCCTTTGAGTGTGTTCTCAAATATCTCGACATAATACCTAGATCACCTTGGCTGCTTGATCCTTCAAAATTAAAAAAAAATCAATCCACTCAACACCCATCTATAATATTTACTACCTAATACCGTTCGTGAATGAATATTAACAGTGTTTAGCTCCTAAGCAATACGCCTAAAATGTAAACGTCTGTTAAATTACAAATAAAATCAGCACTACTAAATGGTATATTTACTGTAGTTGCTTATTATTATTATTATTATTATTATTATTATTATTATTATTATTATTATTATTATTATTATTATTCGAAGAGGAGATGATATCTCGGTTATTTCTCGTAAGATAAAAACAAGACGGTATTGGACATAGAGTGTATAAATTTAAGCGCAATACGAGACCGGCGACGAGATCTCATTAATTTACAGTTGAGATGTAGCTAGATGTAACCGTAATTTCTAGGTTAGCAGTTTCTTCTCTCGCACTTCTTACTTGTGGAACTGATTCCAGGCACTAAGGATTCCCGCCAACTTTCATCTGAAATAATTTAAATGCAATGTCAATCAATCTACTGTCCTCCTGAAAGCTGTTTTTTTCTTTCTCGTCATTACTAATGTCTCTCTTCCTAATTTCTCTACAACCTGTCAACCCTTGCGTGCTTGTAGCCTTACTGCCTTGGTTGGCTTGATACAGATTTTTAAAAAAATGTAGACGCGCACAGATATTCCTGCGAGAGATTTCGCTCTCTCTCTCTCTCTCTCTTGCTCGTTATCATTCGTCCGTGCGAGCACACACACACACACATATATACATACACACACTCATACAGATAGAGAGACTCATAAAAATCTAAAGTATCGCATATTGATTGCGGATGTTGATAAAACAATGACGAGCTGACGTGCATAAAATTCATATTGTTGTTACTGTGAATAAAACATGTATACTTATTATTAATATAACAAAATGTATATCAATCATATATATATATATATATATATATATATATATATATATATATATATATATATATATATATATAATAAAAAGGCTTAAACACTAATATTCCATGGTCATAATTTATTCCAGTGGAATCGTAAATACGATCCAATTCATCAGACATACAAAGTGCTGGACATCGAGTTCTACCTGGATTCTATCCTCTTGGAATTTTTTATTCAAAAAATACATACGTATGTGTATGCATCTATGTATATATATTTATATATTTTGCATATGTATATGTATATTTACCACTAATAGTATCTATATATATATATATATATATATATATATATATATATATATATAGATAGATAGATAGATAGATAGATATAATTCTTCAATGTCTTATTGACTCAAGATTCTAGTTTGTCATGAAAGAAAAAGACAAACCCAAAACAATAAATTGGCGAAGGAAAAATATCGATTGAGGTTAAAGATTATTTATTCTAGACAATAAGTGTTTATAAATATTTATAATTTCAATTAGAGTTGCATTTAACATTTTTAAAATACTGCAGTGAATTTCCTAAAACAATTGTTAATTTGTAATAGTTGCATGAGTAAATAACAAACATGAAAATATGAAGAGAGCTTAAAGAGAACTATCATGTAATTGTTTGATTTGCAGGTTAGTATTTCATTAGTTTATATTTTTCCTGCATGTTTTGTTTGTTTCAGTGAGTTTCATCTTAATGAACACTTTAATTTCATCTCTTAATTCAATGGCGGTTGCATCAAATTACGTATTCATTCGGTCATCTTTCTAATCAACGATTTCTCACCAGCTTACAATAAGTTTCCTTTGTTCTTCATCACACACCTATATAATAATAATACGAAGAAGAAGAAGAAGAAAAAGAAGAAGAAGAAAAAGAAGAAGAAGAAAAAGAAGAAGTAGAAGCATAAGAAGAAGAAGAAAAAAGAAGAAGAAGAAGAAGAAGAAGAAGAAGAAGAAGAAGAAGAAGAAGATGCAGAAGAAGATGCAGAAGAAGAAGATGCAGAAGAAGAAGAAGAAGAAGAAGAAGAAGAAGAAGAAGAAGAAGAAGAAGAAGAAGAAGAAGAATTAAAAACAACATTTTACCCTTGGAACAGAACTGATGCAGGGGAGTTTCATATGGTTTCAAAGATCAACTATTAATAAACAAAATGATCCTCGAAATTATCAGAAAAAGTGGTAGAAAACTCAGTACAACATGGATAGTGTACCGTAAAACCTTTGATAATGTGCCACACACGTGGATCCTTAAGACTTTGGAAATGTACAAAATCTCCTCGGTGATAGTAAATTTCCTTAGACACAGCATGGGAATGTGGGAAATTATATTATACCTAAATCACACCAGAGGCACTGCCACTACCAAACACCTAAATATCTGTCGATGAATATTTAAAGGAGACTTTTTGCCGCTGTTTTGTTTGTCCTTAATACGCCTCAATCATGAACTAAGCAATAATAGTTAAAGTCAAAAGAAATTGTTCAATCATCAACTCTTGATGGATGATCTCAATGTCTTTCACAAAGAGGACAATGTCTTGAAAGGTAACTTCACTACTGTAAAATATTTCAGTGATGGCATATGTATATATATCAAATCAGATAAATGTTAAAAAGTAATATTCAAGTAAAGGAAATTTAAGGAAATGGAATGCAGCATAATCAAACGAATGTAAAAATTAAGAAAAGAATACTACGGGCACATGCGTCTGGTAAAAAATAATATCAGCCATAAATACCTTGGCTGTCCGCGTGGTGTAATACAGTTTCAACATTCTTGACTGGATCATAGATGACATTAAGCAATTGGACGCCACAATGAACAAAAGTGTCTCACTTGCCACCGTATGCATCATCCAAAGGCTTATGTTGATGGGCTGTATGTAGACAGATCCGAAGAAGGCAGAGGATTATTTCAACTAGAACTGTCTTACTAAACTACAACAATCAGCCTTCAAAGATACATGGAAACTAAAGAAGACTGGATAATTATGTGTTAATGAACATGAAAGATGTAAAAACTATATTCACTAATGAAGGAAGTTAACATTTTCAAAATAGCGTTTCACGTGAGTGAAGAAATGCAAGTGAAATATATTACAAGTACAAGAGCTGCAAATACATTAAAAATAAAAGCAAAGGCAGATGCAATCGACCAGATACAGAAATGATGGCAGGATAAACTACTACACAGTCAATATTCCGTCTGTAACAAACAAGCTGATATAGACAAACCACGTGCCGCTCAGTGGCTAAGTAATGCAGGTTTAAAAGCTGAAAACAAAGGTTTTATTCTTGGTGCACGGGACCAATAATTAGAAATAACCAAACTCCATACACTGAAAAATTTTATATTCCGTGAAAAATGTCCAGAAACAGTTGACCATCTTGTATCATGTTTCGCGATATTGGCACCCACTGAATATAAAACTCGGCATGACAGAGTGTGCCAATATCTGCATTGGAATAGTTGCAACATTTACGGAAAGAAACTGCAAGAAATTAGTATGGACCCGGTTACGGATGTAGGAACAGTAACAATTTTATGGTACTTTACAATATACACAAACAAAACAATCAAAGCTAATCGCCCAGACATCTGTGACACTATTTACGATGCTAGAAAGAAAGAAGAAAAAAGAAAGGCGAGAATTAAATTTAGGTGATAAGAAGCCATCACAAAAAAGACACTAAGAAAGGTGGTAAGATTTTTATTTCCATTGTCGAGAAAGTAAAACACAGAATTTAATCTGATTTATGATACGGGGCGGCGAGTAAGATATATCCAACCTGCCCATGGCAATGGTAAAAACATTTTCAAGTTGTACAAGCGATCAGAATTTTAAAGAGATAAAAATAAAAATTAATTAGGCAGGCACTGTCCGAGAAAATAAAAATGTCCGCTGACCACCATGAAGGAAAGATTTAAGCCTTTGTCTATATGCAGAATATCATTGAGAGGAGCATCTGGTTATTATCAGGGCTGGTGATGATAGCGAAACTATTTTATTGGATCAGTAATTGTCACCAAGAATGCAAATACGTCCAATTGTCCACCCACTTGTTTGGCGAAGGCCCGGGGTGATAAAGTCCAAATGACATTTGGCTAAGATAAAAGTCCAAGGGTTTGTAGTAGAAGCAGAAGGAAAGAAAGAGAAAGAAAAGAAAAAGAAAAAAAAGAAAAAGGAAGATAATTATTTTTTTTCTTTGAGCAAGATTTTTTAAACCGAGGCTAGTATGGCCACACCCACGCTGTTGAGCGCCCATTGGCTGAATGGTGGCATGAGCGTTAGGAAGAGGTAATCATATGAAGAAGGAGGGGAGGCCTGTTGCGCCCCTCTGAAGGGATAGGTGTGAGATGCCACTGCGAGAGAGAGGGGAAACCTGTTGACACCCTCTGAGGGCATGGTGAGATACCAATATGAGAACAGAAGAAGGTGGGAAGACGAAAGAATTCCAAAAATAGAAAATAATAAAATTTTCCTGACCGAAAAAAAAGAAGTGGATTGTGGGTTTAGAATTATCAAGGAACCTCAAACCCCGACAAGCCCGCCCCGGTTTTGGTCGGCGTCCATATAAGCAGAGTCGCAGCGAGTGAAAAGCAGTTCGAGTTCGAGTTCAAGTTCGCAGTTGGAGTTCCACCCGCCCCGCAGAAACCTGGCCGAAAGATTCCCCGACTCAATTTCTAACCAAGAACAATTTATTTTTGAAGAACGACTTAGACTCACACCACCAAAACAAGTTTTACGAATATCACCTGAAGACACACCAAGAACCAGTTTCTTAAGGACCAACAACCTAAGATGTTGAGACTCGCCTAACAAACACAAAGTGTCACTAATCCATATAGCGGTTTGGGAAGCAGACGCAGTCCTGTATTCAGCAACCAGATATAAAATATTGTTTTTCTTTTTTTTAAACACATTTGAACTTTTCGAGTTATTATTTTCTTTTCTTTTACATATACTTGTGCAGTGTTACCCTTGATCGAACTCGGCTTGCATTACGGCCCGGCGACTGATTGATTTCGTCTGCCTAAGATCAATTCACAACGTGGGTAGGTTAGACTGGAAATCAAAACTGTTACTTCGGTAACTAGATGTTGGAGGCGAGCTGGGAACAACAAGGCTGATACCGAATCTAACCAGATTCCCATCCGAATCACCAAAAGGTTAGAACGTCACATTTGGTGGCGCGACCAATACCAAGCCAGTCGGTCGTCACAGGACAGGATAGCACGACGGGCGCGGCTAGGCAGACATCACATTTGGCGCATCGACACCGGGGGGACGTCACACATCGAGTGCAGAGCATACACACCCTAACTGTAAAAAATGGGACTGATTAAAGAAGATTTTAAAATAACTTAGTGGTTGTTCGAGAAATTTTATTAATAACAATATTTGCGTATTCTAGAATGATACGGACATATGACACATTTTTTATGCTGGAAATTTCGGATTTCGCAAATAATGGGGAAAATATTTTTTTTATTCTTAGTGCCTTCTCCTGGAAATATATATTCATGTGTGTGTTTGTTTGTGTGTGTGTGTGTGTGTGTGTGTGTGTGTGTGTGTGTGTGTGTGTGTGTGTGTGAAGGGGCTACTTCAGGCTTATATATATGCGTATGTATAGACACAACACCACCCGTATATATACAAATGTCATATCCGAAACTGCCCACATATGTATATATGTATGAGTCCCGACGGACGACCAAGTATGTATATGTGTCTGCATACATCGATGTTTGCGTTAGTACGATGAAAAAACGACGAAGTTTCCCCCACCATTTCCGCAATAACACCAATACACGCAATCTACATAAACCCAAATTTAAAAGAAAAATTAATCAGTTTGTCTGACGATCGCTAAAGCGTGAAACCCAGGGTCACAAACTCATATCTATCCAACCAAATATGTTAGCTCTATCTCTGATATTGAGCGCTTTCTAATAACTACCGCACATATAATATATAGATAATATATATATATATATATATATATATATATATATATATATATATATATATATATATATATATATATATTTATATTTATATACACACACTTTTCACACACACATATATCTATATCTATATATATATCTATCTATCTATCTATCTATATATATATATATATATATATATATATACATATATATATATATATATATATATATATATATTTATATTTATATACACACACTTTTCACACACACATATATCTATATCTATATCTATATATATATATATATATATATATATATATATATATATATATATATATATATATAAAAATAAATATACAATCTTCCTTAATATCATCATATTTTTATTTGTTTCTACTATTCTTCTTTTACTTTCTTTTTTTATCTGCTAAAATTATGAAAGGCACGTCCTCGGTGATTATTGGCAGAGTAAGGAAAAGTTTGGTTAGTTGTGATTTGACTAATTAAAGAGACCAACCAGCCGATTATGCTGTCTACCATTGAGATATCCCGCGAGAGAATTAACAGTCGGTTAGGTTGGAGAGGCTAAGTGGTTTGGGTTAGGGAGACGTGTCTGCTAAAGAATTTTGAGGAGGAAAATTGCCTTTGTTTGTGTTTTTACTAGTTTGCACCCATTCTATTAATGGACACGTATAGTGCGCCTTACTTTTGTATCATTTCTGAATATACTTCGATTCTGACTTGTCGGGTAATCAATTGGTTGCCTATTTTATGAGCTTACTCTAAAATACATGCTCATGTCTCGCCTTGATAATTAAACCGTGAGAAATCAGATAAAATAATCCAACTTACTACTGAATGCTAACAATCCTTTGCAACATATTTTACGGATATTGCCTTATTTTAGTTTTCTAGAAAGTGTGTTTGTAAACCTTTTAGAATATCATCAGTTTGAGCTCGTTTTAATTTAGTGACGTCAAGACACACGGAATCAATTATGCTTGTATGATCCAAATACATTGCGAAAGTTGTGTATTTTGGTGAAGATGACCTTCACGCTAAATTTCATATTTTTCTCTCTTCTACACTGGTGACTATATCAAGACAAGTGAACAAAATCAAACCTGATATTTATTCTATATATGAAAGAAGACAGATTCGTAATTTCATAAAGTCATTAGCAATAACGAACTTTAACGAAATCGTGCAACAATGAACTCAGCACGCTTAATTCGTTTTCACGCTGAAAACCGTTATACTATCCAAGTTTCTATTCTCAGTATAATAAATAATTTTCATCAAGTGTAATGATTCAGTTTTTGTGTGAAAAGTAAATTACAGACAGGCATAAACCAAATGGAATTAAAATAATAAAAAGCTGGAAACAGAAATTAACAAGAGGTAGGAGAAACTTTAGACACCCTATATAATTTATGTGCGTTTATGATGCTACAACACATACGGCTGCTGTCATGACCTTTTTGTCCGAGTAGACTGACAGGTGATGGTTCACTTCCGCTGGCTGCTGCATTACGTTCATTTTGCTCGCTTTCTTGTCGTTCTCCTGCGCGTGGATTCCATTGGTCTCCTGGTGTCATTTAAATGGATATTCCTAGTGGTATTCTCCACTTCAGTGAGTACAACTTAACGACAGGATCGATAGTCGATAAAACATGTTTCGTTTGGCCTATTTGAAATTGTTTGGATGATAATCCGTAATGAATTCGCTCGTCCGGCTCATTCTTGATGTCCATTGCCCGGATAGAACCTATCATCGAAATTTGCAACATTGACACTTTCATAGCATTCTGCATTTTGAATGTTTCTAATGAATCTTACGTTATAATACGTAAACTTTATGAATTTAAATGCAGAACCAGATTGACATCAAGGTTTCCTAATTTTGCAGTTGAAATAATTAGATTTAATTAATTTCTATGCTGACACATTACTCTATCTCAGAACTTTCTAATGCAGATCTCACATCCGGCATCTTTGTTCCATGTGAAATTCCAGCTTTAAAAATGTTAATTCAATGACAATAATTATATTCTTTATATTTAATTCCTGTTCATTTATTCTTATCTCAGCTTAATAATTTTCTCATGGTCTCTAACACTCGATAAACTTTTCTGTCTTAGTGGCTTTATTGATTTACTTGGGTTAAAAATTATACAAAATATTTTCGCATGTTAAAAGCAAAACTCCACCTTTGATTACCAAAGCAACTGACTGCAGAATATTTAGTGTTTCTACCAAAGTATCGTATCATATTGCGCGAAACAGGATTACATGTGACAGAAGTATGGTGGCTCACGCTGCAATGGAAACAAATCGAAATTCAGCAATTAATGATAGATTGGTGTCCAATATTTTGTCGGATAGGAATATTCTGGATAGGTATTTAGAGCATTCCTAAGAGTTAAAACAGTCAGCTACATCAACATGATTGATTGATGATTTGATTAAAAATTTGGCCTACACTGTTGAAAATAACCAAAAACTGAATGAGTAGATATCTGGTTGAAGTCCTCGCATCTACCCTTCTTGCAATCCGCTACACAATATGTGTGTGTGTGTATGCATATATCTATCTATCTATCTATCTATCTATCTATCTATCTATCTATCTATCTATCTATCCCTCTCTCTCTCTCTCTCTCTCTCTCTATATATATATATATATATATATATATATATATATATATATATATATATATATATATATATATATATATATATATATATATATATATATGGCACCACAGGGCAGTGTCGTGGTTAGCAAGCTTGTTTTGCTAGAAAAATTACGACGATCAGTCAGTTCGATCTTCACTCGGTGCCCCATACTTTCGGCTTGTGCCACATCTTATCTACGCTTGGAAAATCTCTCTCTCTCTCTCTCTCTCTCTCTCTCTCTCTCTCTCTCTATATATATATATATATATATATATATATATATATATATATATCAAAACAGATATAAAATATTTGTCACGAGCAGATAATTACCAGAACAGACTTGAACTAGTTAAATGTCATTGAAGCGGACAAGCCACGAATGTTCAAGTAGAAATCACTTGAATATTTAGCAACAAAATATCTGTACATTTTAAATTCATAGATCCTCATTAACGTTAGGTCGGATGAGTATTATTGATTACTTCCTATATGTCGAGATCATAAAAAGCAACGTTATTTTTTTCATATGTCCATTAAAATCGCAGTCAAGGGTGGACTTAAACATTCAATTAAACTTTTGGAAATATCTCTGCAAGTATTAAAGTAAATATTTTCGTCGGAAATGAAAATGTTACCAAACAAAGCAATATATTATTTACTTTTCAGCAATAAATTTTCCTTTGTGCATCATAAATTTAATGCCTGTGGAGTTTTATACACAAAGAACTTAATTCTCCAGGAAATTACACATAAAGATTTATACCGTTTAAATGGCATAATACTGTGATTCCATGGGAGGGCATTCGCATTGAAGAAGAATATATGATTTTTTTTTATTTTATTTGTCAATGAAACATTCTACAGAAATAAATACTGTCAGTGATGCAATAAGTAATTTATTTATGCCCTTCCACTAAATAACTAGATTTGCATTGTGCTTAAAAATGCTTTGGTACCAGACCTTCGTTCCTATTTAACTGGAGATTACAAACACAAATATCTGAATTCTTACATTATGTCATTAACATATTTTTATATTTGAAATTTTACCATTTCTCATTCGAAGCAAAATAGAATTTAGTATATTTCAGATAGACATTGCATTCCACTTATTTGGAGATTTAATCAAGCAGTTCAGAAAGTAGTCACACGTGCACTCACACAAACACACACACATAAGAGCCTGGAAACACCAATATGTGCGACCACTTGTTTTTTTTTTTTAAAGAATGTATAAATTGTAATATATTTGTATCTGTCGTGCTGATAATTTTCTTAATTTTCCAGAAGCGATCAGCATGTTTTGACCGTGTTCATAGTTGCTATTATTATCATTATTGACTGTTGGTTTCCTTGTTTAGTATTAATTTACACTATCTATCTATCTATCTATCTATCTATCTATCTATTTATCTATCTATCTCCCTATATATATATATATATATATATATATATATATATATATATATATATATATGTAATTGCTGCATATATACTGAAATAAAAGACAGAAACCAAAATATGGTCCTTATATAGAGAAACGTGATGGAGTGTTTCATAGTTACCTATTTTTTGAAGGTCATTTAACAACTTCATGTATTTTATACTAGTAGCACTGTTCTTCTAACAAAGAAGTATGTGAACACTACACAAATCAATATCGACTCTTGAATCCCTTAATATGCTTCTCTTCATTTATAAGGCGACTATATTTCTTATTAAAGATTCCTCTACTCCTAAATGCGAAGATATATGGATAATCCTCAATAAATAAATAAATAACAGTATTTCTATGGTTGCTTATGTTTATTGTTCCTATTTAGTAATTTATATTACTAAATTTTATGAGCGCCTTGCCAAGTGGCGAGAACGTTCGCTATTTGATCATGATCCCAGGGTTAAGAACGCTTCATGCTCGATTTTTCATGAAGGTGACTTCTTGATATTATCGGCCTGTGGAGGTGATCCTAGTGTGTGGCACATTTGGAAAGTGCTTGGAAAACATACCACGGATAAACCCAAGCCTTATGAGTGAAAGTGAGCAGGCGGAAGTATTTGTGAGCCATCGATTGTTGTACTTGCACGAAGTCACAAGTCATCGGGAGTTAGTGTTTGGTGGTTAATGACCTTGTTTAGACTGTTGACCACGCTAGATAATGCGCCTTTTTGCAGAAAAGGTCCGCTCAGCATAGATGCAATGTAAACCACAAGTATGTCACTGTGAGTGGTGAATAAACACCTGAGTAGGCGTCTGCAGCAGCGATCGGCTAGTCGCCCTAGCAGTCAGGCATAATCGGGAGCTAATGGCCAGCTATCATTATTAAATTTTCTGGCAGATTTGTGTTCATGTCTAATAGAATGTCTCACACTTCCTATCGCTTCTGTGGGCTGACTAGATATCTGAGGGCTTGCTTCGGGAAATACTTGCCTGCCACCCGATTCTCTGTATTTCAGTAGTGTATTCGCTTTTACAATAAACATCTATTCTTTCATCTACGCGCGTGTTTCTGTTCCTTCCCTTGAGTACCACCTTGCCTGTTTGTAACCTCTTTAAGTATACAAAAATTTGAAATACTGTTTTTTTTTACTATTTTTACATTCGCTCAAAAAATATTTTGTTACAATTATGGGATTTGAATTCTGTTTTCATTTGAAAATTTCCTAGATTTTTAACAAATATATTTTATTTCAAGACCTTAATGGTAACGTCAGAAGAAAAAAAATGATTTCATAAATGCTTTTGTGTGCTATTTCTCTTCCATGCAGTGTGCGAAACCTGATGGTTCTTGTGCGATTTATATAGTCACGCATACTATGCGCAAGAGAGAAGTGACTTACAGTATAGAAAGTTTTGCTTTAACGATAGGAACCAGTCAAGTTAATTGGAGATGGCCTATGCCGCATTCGATTCAAATAGTCACCTGGAACGATACTGGCAGATTTTCTACAGCCCGAATCATAACACGATGATATGAACTGTGACATTGCTTAGACGCCCGGAAGTTTCCAAGTGTTCATCCTTTTAAGTATATACCAGTCTTGACGCTGCCTAACTTTGGCGAACGAAAGGAAACCGTTTGCTTCAGCGTGATTTGTTAACACACATACATACATACATACGTCAATGTGTGTATGTGTGGAGGTTTACGATATTATGCATAAAAATCTTATTTCGGTAGAGCCTTAAGAAGGCAGTAATAAGATTAGAATTATTGAACTGCAACAGACTTGCCATTAGAAGCTCTTACTGTAATTCAAAATTCTATCTTTAAATGGATTCAAATATTAACAGGACTTACTTCTAATCTCTCGTGATATTTTTCTCTTCTGTTGAGTCATTATCTAGAGTCCTATGTAGCACAAAAAATACCGACATTATTTGCATGATTTAAACTAAGTGCAATGTCCTCATCAACGAGTTATTATCACATTTCGATCGCTGTGTTGCTAGGCGTCTGGTTTCTGTCGTTATGGGTGACATTCACATAATTTTGAACTGAATTATTTATTTAATCTCAAGCGATAGGTTGATCTCGTTCTGGTGTCCATGTCAATGAATATCTCTTCTTTAGTATTTATTTAATTTTTTTTTTAATCATTTCAGTCAAGCAAGCCACTAAAGTGTATGGGGTTAGTGAGTGTGAAATGGTATAAGAAGAGAAAAACATGGCTAAGAGAAAACAATAAAAGGACAGAAAATAAGAAGACTAAATATAACGAATAATATTGCATTTACATATTTTTCGTCAAAGTTGGTTGAAAAGTAAAATGCTGGAAGATATTTCCATAAAAAAGAAATGCCAGAGAAGAAACTGTTAGCAGAAAACCTTGATCTAGTAAAATCAAATGTAAAATGATGAAGCCGAGCTGCAAATATAATAATGCGCTTAAAATGTTAATGTCGGGTTATCAAAAAGGAAAGCCCATCAGAACAATTATCATGAACATATTTATAGAAATGGTCCATGGAAACATCTTTACGCCAGTTGAAAAGTGATTGAAGCTGTGATGTTGGTTCCCGGTCGATAACATTGAAGGTTATTTTTTATTATTTTATAAGGAATTTCTAAATAGCAGAAGTACGAATGTAGATGTGACAATAACATCCAATGCATCGAGGAATGTTAATGTACATTCTGGTGATAAAAATGTCTTGCACGATACATGAGCAATTTCCTAGACCTAAACCTAACAATTGATTCAACAGAATATTTGTATTGGTCTGTTCTGGTCTGGTCAGGTCTGGTCCGGTCCGGTCCGGTCCGGTCTGGTCCAGTCTGCTCCGGTCAGGTCCGATCTGGTCTGGTCTGGTCTTCGCACGTCCTCACGTCGGCAGCACTCACCCTCGACCGAGAAAAACTGGTGTTATACAGATATCTCAGTCTCAGACCCACAATGACTATTGGCTTATACCTGTCTAGTACCTTTCATATACAAATAATCAGTGCCACCTACTCGTAGAAGGTCTTCTCTTCTTGTGGAAGAGGACGCAACACAGTGCTGTAAGCACCACATATAACCAACTCGGATATTTTGTTTTTTATCGGACTGGCCCGATTCTCTGTTACACTTCATTCCAGCGGAAAACATTATTTTGAGAAGCAGCAATAAGCTACTTCCGTTTACCAGCGGAAAACATTATTTTTAAGAAGCAGCAATAAGCTACTTCCCTTGAGGTTAGCATCAGCTATACTGATGGAAGTCATTATAGGTACTCGAAGACTGCGCAGTTATTCAAAGTCCTCTTCCCACAGTCTCTATCTGCAGTAACCAACCCAAGAATTGAACTCATAATTATTATACTAATAAGTTCCCGAACCAAAACTTTGATCCACTTGTCGAGGTTTTTATCTCCCTACATTCTCTCACATTCATCTGACAATAGACTAGCAGACTAAAGCTGGTTAAATAGAGGATTCTGTTTGTAATTCCTTAAAATAAATGGAAAAGCACCTGAAGAAGACTGACGAACACAGTTGCCGAAATTTCGTGATAATAATAAAAATGATGAGGATATTTGAGCGAATGTAAATTATATATTAATCATAATTTCTCATCCTTGAAATTCAAAAATTCTTTTACTGAGATCTGTCTTGTTATAACGCTACATGCTACTTACTATGGCTGCACAAAAGAAATAACTATGCAATCATTTCTCAATGTCTGTTGTTGTAAAGGCATTGGGATTATTAAGTTTCGAAATCGGATTTGTTCTAGAACAATCCTCAGGTGGTATGTATCTGAATTAAACATAATCGCCATTACACTTTCTAATGTGAACAGAATCATCGTGCTAATTAGTGAAAGGAACCCCTTGTGTCTCCTTCCATTCAACGTACGCCATTCATTTGTGTAAATGAGAAATATAAACGTATCGCTACTGCGATGCTGAAAAGTGTGTTAGATTAGACTGTGTCAAAATGAGCCCAAAATCGGAAGGGTGTTAAGTAAATGAAAAGGAAAATTAGTCAAAAGCCATCCGGGAAATCTTTCCACAATTAAATTGGATGCCCTACTGTTAAGTTTCCGGCGTTCTCTTAAGAGCGTAGTACTTATTTTCCTTCAGTTTGGGAATATATGTGTCAATATGTTCCGAGTATTCGTACCCAGATCATGTGAATATAGATATATCAATCAATGACTCAAAGAACCACCTGCAGCCCACTTTCAAAGACCTCAAGGATTTTAGACTGTTTTTTTACAATACAAGACACAAGATTAACTCAAAATACATGGTTTCTAAGTTAGGCTCTTCTATGGACGCAGGAGAAGGATGTAAACGCAGATAATGAGTATACGTTTGATTGATAACTGTTAACCATATTAGTCAAGTGAGCAAAATTGCAGTGGTCGTGAAATATCCTCTTGGTCTTTGTTCTGCAAAGTAACAGTTGTGGGGAAGAAGCTATTTAAGCGAGATTTCACGAACATGGGACACGAAGTGTATGAGAATAAATGGATTCTTTGCATGTAACATGGTGTGTCTTAGTCGCAAAGTTCTAAACTGGTGGGATTATGGAGCATAGCTCGTTTGAGTATTCTCCATGGAAATTAGCGATGAAGCAGAAATAAGATTTCGACATTTCGTATATTCAGAATAAACTGTAAAATTAAAAAAATATTCATCACTCACAAAGTTGCGTAGACTTTTTAAAAAATTTGTCAAATGAACTGTCGTGTCCCTTCTCTTTATTGCTATTTGGTGCACACTGCTACCGGGGCGACTACGTTTGCACTGTAAGAGAAGCACGAAAACTTTCGATCACGTTACTTCAATAGCATCACCCGTAAACTCTCATGAGCATATGGCAGTGTGCCAAGCCTAAAAAATATGTTATGTCGAAAGTGCCTATAATTTTAACTTTTTTTTTTTTTGTTTTTTTTAAGCATTTCACCCCAAGCAAGGCGGGAAGCCACTAGGACGCAATGGGTTACAGAAAATTTAGAGCAAGATCAGATAGGAGTGATAGAAGAAAGGATGAGGGTAGTGGATAGAGCAAGGCAACTGGAGATGTCGATTGACATTACACTTGAATAGCTGGAGCTCAAAGGGAAACAGGAAAAGTGAAGGGAGTTCCACAGGCGAGATGTGCGAGACATGAAGCTATTAGAGTAGAAGAGACCGCTACATTTAGGAGTTTCGACAGTGAAGGGGTGAGAGCGGGATGCCAGCCTGGTAAGGCGCTGGAACTCCTGACGTCTGGCAACCAACGAATGCAGCTCCTCGGAGCAATTTCCATGAAAGTATTTGTAGAACAGACGGAGGGAGGCGACGGCGCGTATGTGAGAAAGTGACTGTAGACGAGACGCCAGGGCAGGGCCAACTACATTGCATATCCGCCTCTGGGGCCTATCAAGAACCCCGAGGCAAACAGAAGGGGCACCAGACCATATATGGCAGCAATACTCCATGCAAGGGCGAATTGTTGATTTGTAGATCTGGAGGATCGACTCCGGGAAGAAAAACTTCCTGGCGCGGCTCAGGGAGCCAACCTTCCTTCCAGTGGACGAGGCGATTGATTCAATGTATTTATTCCATCTCAGGTCAGCAGTCAACGTGAGACCGAGAAGCCGCAGAGAGTTGCTCTCGAGAAGTTGAGCGTCAGACATTCTAATGGAGGGGAGGGAAGGATCTCTGTGGTGATTAATAGAGAGCAGTTTTGTCTAGGAAGCATTGAAGTTGACAAACCAATTCATACCCCAGTTCACAATCGATTGGATGCCTTTTTCGAGACGCACGGCCAGGCGAGTTTTGTCAGCGAGACTAGATTTGTTTTTGAGGCAGGAATAAATTGTTGTGTCATCCGCGTAGATGCCAACTTGGGGAAGTTATTGTGTCAAGAAGGTCATTTATGTAGATAAGGAATAGAGTGGTGCCTAGGATGGAGCCTTGAGGAACACCTGCGTTCGTGGGATAGGAACTGGAGGAGAATCCATTGAGAACGAACTTCCATTTACGGTTCGACAGGAATGATCGTATTAGGTTAGATAATCGAACCGAAATGCCATAACCCTGGAGCTTGTGAAGAAGGGCGGCATACCAAACCCTATCAAATGCTTTGGAGATGTCTAGTGTCACGGCTCGGGCTTCCCCGATATTTTGAAGAGCTCGGTAGACTGTTTCTGTGATGGCCGTAAGCACATCGGCTGTAGATCGGGCAAAGCGGAAACCATATTGCTTGTCTGAGAGCAGATTATGGGATGTGAGGTGGTTAACCACCCCGGTATTGAATAGGGCTTCGAAGACTTTGCCGAAGAGGGGAAGGAGACTGATAGGACGGTAGTTGGAAGGATCAGAGGGTTAGCCGGATTTCTTGAAGACAGGAACGATCGAAGAGGACTTCCAGCAGTCAGGAAAACAAGATTCCTTGAGGCAGTAGTTGTATAGTTTAGAAAGGGCGGGCGCCAGTTCAGGCTCGCATTTCTTCAAGACAATGGTTGGTATCCCGTCTCCACCACTAGCCGTGTTGGAGTTAAGGCCCGGTACCAAAGATGGGGTTATGTTTAACCCACTCAATATGGCCTCAGTTCTAAGAGCTAAGTCGGGTATGGGTACACCGGAAGAGTCGAGCGTCGAGTTGAATGAAAATTTCCGAGCAAAGCATTCAGCCTTGTCGGTAGGGGAGGTCAGGACTTCGAACTGGTTGAATAAAGGAGGTATAGAGGGTTTGCAATTGTTCAATACGCTCTTGCAGAGACGCCAATAATCTTTGGAGACAAATTTGCGAGATGCAATACGTTCCTTCATCCGAGCCGCAAATAGTGACTTAGCATCGTTGAGGACGCGCTTACATTCATTACGGGCGGAGACAAAGAGAAATCTATTGCAGTCAGACATGTCGCTACGGAATAGGTGGAAGTAATGGTTCATATGGGCGATGGCGGCTGAGCAAGCAGCCGGGAACCAGGGGGAGGAGCGCGACTTGACCCCATATTTCCTTGATGGGATGATAGCGTCGATTCCAGCTTTAACCCAGGAAGAGACTTCAGAAGCACATTCTTGGACGGGGAGCTTAAAGATTCTATCCAAGGGGACATCGGGGAGGAAATCACGGAACGCGTCCGAATCAGCTCGTTGATAGTAGAACGAAGTTCTAGTGGTAGGAGGTTCTTTATAGGGATGGAGTTGAAGGAGATGTTAACTTATACTACTGCATGATCAGAGTTACCAAGAGGGCAGAGTTGCGAGGCGTTGCAGGATTCGGGGATGGAGGTAAAGCACAGGTCGGAAAGAGAGGCTTTAACTTCCCGGTTGAAGGCAAAACGAGTGGGGAAGTTAACTATCTGTGTGAGGGAATGGGAGATTGAAAAATTGAGCGTTTGAATGGCTGCGTGTACAGTAGTAGCATTCTTAAGCCACAAGGTGTGATGGGCGTTAAAGTCACCAAACACAAAAATGTCAGCAAACTGATGGAGGGAGAGAGCCTTGTCTATGCTGTCACAAATGCTATCGAGTATCTCACAGTCTTGAGAAGATGGAGAGCGGTAACGGAAGAAGAGATAGCTTACCGCATTGAGGAGAGAGAGTCGGAGACACATCTATGACTGGTCTGGCGATTCAAGAGAGGACTTTCTGGCCAGAGGGAGATGTTCCTTGACGTAGACACCAAGACCGTGCATGTGGGTTAGAGAGTCTTTTCTGAGGAGAGGAAGATAGCCGGGGATCGAGAGATCAGAAGAGGGGATAGACGAGACAAGTTTTGTCTCACAGAGAGCCAGTATATGGGGTTACGTTTAACCCACTCAATATGGCCTCAGTTCTAAGAGCTAAGTTTGCAATGAGGAAAGATTCCAGACTGCAGAAGTTTGTCCTAATGCCCCGGATGTTGAAGAACGAAATGTTGAGGGGTTCACGTGGTTTTAGAGGAGGCTGGTTTAGGGTTAATCTTTCGGTTTTTGTAACTCATGTTGGATTTTTTTTGTAAGATGAGAAGGCCCGAAGTAAAAGAAACAGACAGTTTTTTACATTGAGGCGCGGGCAGAGAGGAGTTGGCAAAATCTGCATCATTATGTGGCCTCAGGGCTGCCCACCGGAGGTGACTGCAGGGACACCTTTCCATGCGCGACATGGCACTACAAAAACCCCGATATTATACAACTGTTGATCAGAGCGGCCTCTCAAGACGCTACGCAAAAGTTAGGGCTCCTAACTACCAGTCGGAAACAGCAACCAGAGAACTGTCAACCGTGTATCCTCAGAATGAAGAGGTGATGCCACAGACTGCACACATCACGGGAGAAACAGAGCTGCACTAATACAGAGGCTGGAAAGAGAAAGAGTACCGGGAACCCCTTCCTAGCCAAGAAACAAGGTGTAAGCCTCAAACTCATGTCCAATAGAAGTGGGAGGAGTGTTGACCGGGCGGTAGAAGAGACTACCTACTCCTATTACAGATAACACAAAAAAGGACGACACAAACAGAGGGAAGGATTGGGTGGGGAGATAACAGGTAAGGATACCTGGATCACTCTTGGCTATACCCTATCACATTAAGTTTTAACTTAGTATAAGCCCATTGTCTATTCTAAAAAGAAATTTAAAATAAGGTTACCCGGATTATTATCGCATTTAGCCAAAGACATTTAATTTTCCATTTTTCCTGTTTTTTTTTTTCTTTCGAACCTGGATTTCTTACTAAACTATCAAATAAGGGAGAATCATTGGGACAAAATGTCTTTGAGTGTGGGGAGAGAAAAAATAGATAAATTTAAAAACCAAGAATAAAAAACAAAAAAAAAACGTAAATGGGTTTCTGCTAGAGCGAAACTCTACTCACACGGGCCAGCAAGTGGTTGTCTGTTTTCTTCCTCATGATGGTAACTGAATGTACGGCTTACCTTATGTCCAAGCGTCGACCTGGTGCGGGGGGGGGGGAATCAAAGGTCAATCCTCCGCCCTCACCAAATAGTGGGCTTGGGAGATATGCTTTCAATAAGATTTAGAACAGGAGAAAGAAGCGGCTAGAACAATTCCAAGTTCAGACAATATATCAAGCAAAAAGATACTGTCACAACATCATTAGAATACTGTCGAGACACTTTCGCATCTAGCCAAAGACATTTAATTTTCCATTTTTCCTGTTTTTTTTTTCTTTCGAACCAGGATTTCTTACTAAACTATCAAATAAGGAAGAATAATTGCGACAAAATGTCTTTGAGTGGGAGGAGAGAAAAAATAGATAAATTTAAAAACGAAGAAAAAACAAAACAAAAAAAACCAAAGAAAAACGTAAATGGGTTACTGCTAGAGCGAAACTATACTCACACGGGCCAGCAAGTGGTTGTCTGTTTTCTTCCTCATGATGGTAACTGAATGTACGGCTTACCTTATATCCAAGCGTCGACCTTCTTGTGTGCGTATAAGGTATTTTCGGATAATTCACACACATACATAAACACACACACACACACTCACACACACACACACACACACACACACACATATATATATATATATATATATATATATATATATATATATATATATATATATATAAATCATTTTCAGATAGAGTATATATACAAAGGGACAAAATGAATCAAAGAACAAGAGGAAAAACTATTCTTAGCTAACGAGTTTCATCCGCTAATTGACTTTATATTTGACATGAAAAAGATCCTCAGATGGCGAAAAGCGTCGCCTAAGAATATTTTTTCCTCGTGTCCGTTTATTTCTTTAAACTCACGAACACTTTCATTTTGCATCATGTTCGGCGTATTGTAAAAAACATGACGCTTAGTATGCCATCTTGCAACGCTTAACATGTAGAAATATAATCCATGCAAAACAGAAAGTACTTATCGAGTTTGTCAATAGATTGTAACTGGACTTTATTGAAAAACTAATTTCAATAAACTTTAATTTATGATTTAACATGACTTTTATAATAAACATATGTAATTTATATATCATTCCTTGTTCCTTGCAGTTTTCTTCTTTGAAATATTCTTTTGATCATAAGACATTTTATCTCTGGAAATGTCACAATAAATAATTCAGAATAAGATACTGAGATCAGAAGACATTGAAGTGGCAAAGATTTATGACAGATCTGCCGAAATCGAAGCTTGCTTGTAAACATTTAATTTAAAGAAAGGAATTATAAACTCTGGTTTGAAATCTAAAGAAAGGAATTAATTGACAGGTCATAAACTTCATAGTGTTTTCATCGGAATATGGGAATAGACCCTACACAAAGCAGCGGAGCGTAGAGATAAATATTTATTTACTGCATTGTCTATGTTACATACAATGGGCACTAAGACTGTCAGTTATTATGTTAAATTTTTTTTTGTCTTTCATTCAAACCTTTTTAGTCTGTCCCCCTCTTTCTTTCCTTAATTTCCCTTTTAAAGTGTTCTTTTCTCCTTCCCAGTTTTGCGCTGAAACTCTTTCATCATTCTTTTCATTTGCGTTTACTTGTTACTTTGTTAAAATTTAATTTATATTATTTTTATCTTTTATTTCATTACTTTTTGTTTATTAAATATCATTTTAATAAATTATTTTCATGTTCGTTCTTCAACCACCTTAAATTTTGTACTTCCCTTACAATCAATTTAATCGCCTCACCCGCACACCCCCGAGCACATGCACTTCATTTGCATTGTGAACCACTGTTAAAGAACTCACAGCTAGCGAAATCTTCCTCCCGACTCCACTGACACTTGGTGCTTTCATATCGAAAACCATTAATCAGGACGAATAAAACACCTTAACATTTCAGCCGAGAAAAATGCAATGCATTAGTTATTATGTCCCCAATTTTTTCATAAATTTTATTTCTTTTTCCTGATTATATTCATTCTTTTTATTTTACTTTTTTATATTTTTAACAACATTTTTCGTCTTTTTAAAAACTTTTTTCATTGTCATTTTTCAATATTTTCTTTCATTTTTTGGAAAGATATTAGATTTTTTTTTTCTAATTGAAACTTTTAACTAAAACAGCACCTTAGTCATTCTTCTTTTATGAATTCACTTTAAAAACACGCCTTTAGTTGATGCGTGGAATCTAAAATATAAATATCTTAAGGCGATCAATAATCTGAGAAGAAATATTTCGGGACCTAACAGTTAGCTTTCTTGGGTTTTCACTTTCATAATCCTATCTCTTGTATAAATCATTCAAAAATATTTCATATAAAACATTCGGTGTTAAAATCTTTCATAATATGATGTCTCCCCAAATGCAACGGATGTCTTTCTGGTAATTCAAAAAAAATAAAAAATCATATATTTTAGTCAATTAGACAGTAGAAGCTAGCATGGAACCTATTTCATCATAATGACATGAGGTACTTCATTCAGTAAGGCAGTTTGGAGATACGTCTTCATAATGTATTATGTACTTTATTTTGTTTAAATTTGTTTCTTTTTTGTTGTTGTTTTCTGAAATAACTTATTTTTCTAAATCCAGCTATTACCAACAATTCTAGAACAGGAACAGATTTTAACGAGGCCATGTGTATTAAATTAATGTCATTTGAGTATCGACAAATCATTGATTCAGATTATTTAATTACTGTATACAGGTCAGATCATATAACATTGGTTTAATTAAAGAAAATTAATTTTCTGAATGTTAATCAAAAAATAAAATCAAGTAATATTGAGATTAAATATTAAGTGCTGCTGTAGTACACACACACACACACACACACACACATATATATATATATATATATAGAGAGAGAGAGAGAGAGAGCAATAAGGATGTTATCACTTAAAAGTTTTCTTTTTCATTGGTTACGCATATTTGAATAGACATTCCGCTTATTTATATCATAACAGTATATTTATTTTCGTTTATCGTCTTGAATATTCGGGAAATATATCTGTGCATTTGTGTAAATGTGTATGTATGTATGTATGTGTTTTTGCATAACTGTGTGTATGAATATGAGTGTGAAAAAAAAAGAGAGATAGAGAGAGATAGAAAAAAAGAAAGACTAAAGGAGAAAATGAGAGTAAGACATGTTTTGGCTGAATTCAATAAATAGATCTAAATTTAAACTGATTTAAAGCTAGAAGAGTAGTGGACAAAGTAAGAATCACTTTCAGCGGATATGGTCAGCAGTTATTCTATATCAGACATCCAGTATAGATAGGTAAATAAATAGATACTAGTGCAATAATGCATATATATATATATATATTTATAAAAAGTGTACAAACACACTTATGCATGCCTGCTTGCAGTGAAGTCACACGTTAAAAAAATGTCATCATTTCTCTTTTTAAGTGACATTTTAGAAAGGTGAATAACATACATGTTAGTTTTCTTATAAACCTGTTTTCTTACATCGGATTTGTATGTCAGGAGGTAAATAAGCCTAAGCGAATTTGGAGATATTTCGCTGACAGTCTTAAAATTCTTTTTGATCAAAGAAAATCGAAAATGCTGTCTTCTTTGAATGTCCGTACAGACAGATTGCAAAATAACCCTCTGAATGCAAACGGATGTAGTTTTCTCTTATGTTCTTTTAAAAATGTTATTTCTAACATAAAGACACTTTCGTTAACATACGGAAGACGAGGAGTCTTTTAGATATATTAGTATAAAAATGAATAGCGTAATCCTTATAACAAATTACTGTTTGTTATTTTTAGATCACTGGACAAATAAAGATAGTTCTTATTGACGTGGTCGGAAGAAATGTAACTGTTAGGTTGGTGCAAAAATAATATCGGTTTTTGACGTTAAAACATACGTCAAAAACCGATATTATTTTTGCACCAACCTCATATCAAAAATAAAAGAAAAAACTCATAAGCAAGGAACAAAATGTAAATGAATATTGGACAATGGATAAACTATTCTATTGTGTGCCGTAGTCATTCACAGATGTCTGCCTAAACTGATGTTTACACGAGGGATTGATGAAATTATCTCATCATTATTAACAATAATTTTGTTTGGGGATTTTCTTAGATTGCAAGAATTGATTCGGAACGAGGGGCTTCAACCATCATCTCTTAGTATACACAGGTTTAGTTTATATAATCTTCATGGGGTCCACATGTTCTGTATCCGATGATGAGAGCTTTAAAAAAAGAGTTCATGAGGCGAAATGATTTTTTAAAAATCATTTCACTTCAAGAAATGCAGTAAAAAAACAAAACAAACTAAGATACACGAGGGAACTATTAAAGAATAAGAACAATCCAAACATTCTTAAGGAGAGTGATCAATAAAAATAGAGAAATCGAAAATCCATTCGATAATGATTGGCACTGCATTTAAAGTTTTGGAGATCAAAGTTGGTTGGAAAATGTGGAGCCAAACGTCAGAGACACAAGTGAGCAGTGCCATGAAAAGAAATCTGAGCATAGAACTTGCCATTTCATCTCACAAATTCAACTGCAAGTTGATGATACCCTTTTACTAATCTAGTAATGCGCTTAAATTCATAAAGTCTACGTACTAGTTCTTGACGTTCAATAGAACAATTACCATCGCATTATAGAAAGGCAATGGAAAGCTACATTACGTTGGTAGGAAGGTGAGTGAAGCATAGATGCCATATCAGGACAAATAACATTGTGGATTCTTAGGAATTTATAAAGAACTATTTGGATGTAGTCAGACTACAGAAGAATATCTCACGAAAAATAATAAACTGACACATCTATCTCTCTATCTCTCTCCCTCTCTCTCTCTTTATTTATATATATATATACATACATATATATATATGTGTGTGTGTGTGTGTATATGTATATATATATGTATATATATATGTATATATATATATATATATATATATATATATATATATATATTAATATATATATATATATATATATATATATATATATATATATATATATATAAATTCCTATAGGGGAAAAGTGGTCAATATCGGAGATAATGCGTTATATATATATATATATATATATAAAGAAATATAGTCTTAAGGTGTGCTATATTTATGGAATAAAGTGCTCAATATCAGAGATAGAGCGTGTGTGAATATAAAAGTGAACATAGAAGTCAACACTTAGAGGCGACAGTCTGTTTCATGCTATATGCAATCGTCAAGCCTCTAAGTGTTGACTTCTATGTTCACTTTTATATATATATATATATATATATATATATATATATATATATATATATATATATATATATATATTAATTCTCTAAAGATTGATTTTTTGTGACATATTAATACTTAAAAAATTGCTGTAATGTACATTTCTCAATTGAAATAGTCATCCGATTTTTATTTATTGAACAATGTGTATTATGGCTTCAAAAAACTTTAATAAAGAGTAGCAACATGGACCGGTGCCGCCCGTGCTTGATTCAAAAATCGTACGACTCATACAGCAATCGCTATTACCTGAATTAAAATATTTTTACCCTTCTTTGCCTTTAAAGGAGTGCCCTTTGCCGAGCTGATGTTGCACATGCCTTAATTCTTGCCTATCTCACACTGCGAATTTTTTCTAAGCTCTATACTAAACATTAAATCTGTTACGAAAAAAGAACTAAAGAAAATGAATACAAAACGATCAGATTTAAAAAAGGACTCGTAACTGGAAAACCTGAATAAAAAAAGAATGTTAAAAACAAATACTTTTCACACCCAACCCAGTTCTGCGGAATCAGAATCAACGTTGAGTTTAAGCAAGAGAATGAGCCAAATGGAGTAAAGTGCCGTGCAGATTTAAATTTTCCCCGCTTGAGACGAATGCAGCTATCGATATTTTTTTGCATGCTAGCATGCTAGTTAACATTCAGTCAGTCCGCCGTTGGCTCACACGCTTGCCAATAGAATCTTCTTGCCTATTCGTGGCAGCCAGCTATTGGCTCTCACTCTGGCCAGTACAAAATGGCAGCAAACTACATGAAAACTGCCGTAGAAGTATGAAAAACTCGATTATTTCCACTATCGATGTGAGTTGGGAAATGCGAAGTCAGTCTTGGCCTCTCCGCTAACTTGAAGCTCGTGCATGTAAATGTTGGTGCAAATCCGTCGAAAATTGTGGCCGTGCATATGTTACACACACACACACACACACACATCCTGCTTTTATAGATAGAGATTATGTGTCCTCCAGTAGCGATGGAACCTACATTCCCTTTTGCAAAAACTACTGTTTGAATCGGCTTGCTTTAACACTTGCCCGCCGCGGCTCTTTTAAATATATTTAAGGAAAACACATTTCCTTCACTAAGGTAAGTTTTCTTGATAGCCCATATCTGTTAACTGTCGGATGCGAAACACAAAATGTAATTTCTAAAGAATCAATTGTTTTATATTTCAAACCTATTTTTTTATTACATCAGATGTTATCGTCGACCATTCTTATTTGAAATAGACACCTTATTTTTATGTAAAGAAAGCAATTTCTAATGAAAAGATGTATCCATAGCTTTAATCTGAACTTATTATTACTTCAAGTTTCGTTATTATTAGTTGAAATAATAAAAAAGTTGAGATTTTGTTTACATTTGTGTGAGTGTTTCAGCTTGCCATTCAGAAAACATAACTCGGTTGAATCGATTGGCAATCAGAAAAAATATAGTTTCTTCGGAACCGTTGGTATAGTTTTTGCTTGGACTGTAGAAGAAGGTTCCATGCTTACCCCAGGTTTTTCACTCACTTTTGCCGTTCCCTCTCTCTGTAGTTCCAAAGATGATTGTTTATCGGCATCATATTCCCGAGAACGGCGTAACTAAATCTGACAACGTATCTTCTGCACCTTTGAAAGCATAAGGCTCCCGATCGCGACTTTGTCATGTTTCAATTTGTTCTAGACACACTCTCAATCTGACCCGCTTGATATGCTCTAATTCATACCTGAATTGCATTTTCTCTAGAGTAACTATTGTGGGAATGATCACATTGGGCCGCCCTTCTTCTCTCGACGCATCTCAACCCTTTAAACTTTTTCTTTCTGAGTTCAAATTCCAGTCGAATCCATTACATTCACCTGTGCTATTATCCTTGGGAAAAGTATGATTCCTCTTCGTCTTCCCCTATCTATAGGCAAGTTGCAAGATAAACCGGCTTCTATAGCCTTGGATGGCAACTAGTCTGCCGCAGAAAGAAGTAGCAACATACTGCAAGAAAAAATGTACCTCGTCACTCATATATCCAAAGATACATGGTCACCTTATCATGTTTCAGACATGGCACATAACTAACTGACTGATATATCTACTAAAGTGAACTGTACCTTTTCGTGTAATTTTGAATATTGAAAGGGAAATGATTTCAATTTTTTAGCATGAAAAGACAACCTTTACTAAGAGCTACAATGATACGTAGTTATGGAGAGACATGTCCTATGTGGCACTACCCATAGAAGATAGCTTCTTTATAGAGAATAGTAACACCTGTTATACGATGGTCGGCGGTTAAGTACATAGGCTGGCTCTAATGGAAGGTGAAAAAATTAAGCTTTTTTTTCACAGTTCTCGTTGCGGTTTTCAAACCCCTTCCATTGCTCCTGCAGTGCCTGGATTCGATTGGTAAAGAAGCTTTCATCCTATTGATTGCAAAAGTAAACAATGGCAGATATGATGTTATCATCATTCCAATAGTGGTCCCTATCCCAGTGTTTTTCTTGTTTGGGAATAGACGATTATCAGTTGTGGCCAAATCAGGTGAACAGTGTGGATTAACAATTTAATAGCCAGTCATTCAAAGTAGCCATTGAAACCAAGGACTTTGTGATACTAAAAAAGGCATCTTTCATCGCTTTTCCTGGGTGTTTGGTCTTGAAAGCCTTTCGTATCTGCTTCCACTAGTTGGCATATTACACTCCAGTAATGGTTTGGCACTTCTGAAGATAACCAATAATTACAATGCCTTTTGCATGAAGTTTTAAACCCACACCTGTATTTATCGCAAATAAATATATAATAGAAATATAACCATTCACTTGAAATATCTTAATGTTCAGCAATAATATTCGAAAAATATTTTTCTGACTATATATAAAATTTGAAATGATTCATGTTTTTCTCAAATTAAAAATTAAGCGTATGAATATTTCCTTTGAATTTTCTGTCATGTTCAAGACAGAAATATCATTAGTACACAGGGACTTACATGGATTTAATGTGAGAGAAATACCTGAGTACCTGAGGATTGAGGAAAGGACAAAAGATTAACGGAATTCAAAAAGATATATGAAGGGGATTGAAGTTGCATCTAAATTTTTGAAGATTGTATTTATCAAGGAAGAAAGTAAACAGAAGGCAGGAAATGCAAGGAAAGAAACTGTTGGAGTAGAAGAGGCGTTTATATTCAGAGAGTTCAACAGCAAACGGGTGGGACCTAGATGTCAATCTAGCAACATGCTTAAATTCGTCTAGTCAGGGCACAGGTTGAAAATATCGTCAGAGCAGAATTTTCAAATTATTTTTCATTGGGAAATATAATTTACGAAACATGATTTTAAAACTGGAATTTAAAGCATTTTAGAATTATAAATGTTCTGCTATCTTTATTTTAGTAAATATAATTGCAAAATATATTTCACCAAAATAATAAATAAATAATTCATTTCTTTTTAAATTCGTAAATAAGTTATATTAAAGATTCAAATTTTACATCTTTTAACTGAAATAACGACAATTAATAATGAATTTTGTATAGTACTTTTTATATGCGAAGTGTGCTAAAAATGATTTTAGTGTGTTTATTTAGATTTATCTCTGTTCGTAAGGACAAAAATTTGACTCTGGTTTTAAGTTGCATATATTAAGTTTTTCCTTGCATTCCAATTTATATAAAGTAACATTCATTTCTTAAATGCCCCAGTACATTTTTTCTCCTCGTTTGCACCTTCATTTTTATCCTTTAAACTATTATAGTATTCTTTCTGACAGATGCAGTTTTGTCAAGAGAAGATAACTCTCCCGTAAGTATAGCGTTACTGCCTTTTATGCAGTAACTAAATTACATATCATTGCACTCCCTGAACCTAAAAGGTTTTATACCTTTAGTTGACCTTTGACTTCTGCGAACAACCCCGGGAGACATAATCCGTCTTTCAGTTTGAATCTCATTATTCTTTTTTTATTAATAACTGATTCTCTCTCATTTGAATCTTCATGATAACTCCAGGCACTCTCATCCCCAGCGTGTTCGTAATTACTAATGGATACACTTATTTTCTCCCGCCTCTTCTGTTCTTCATTTTCATATGTCTGGTGGTCATCTTGATCAAGCTCCATACTACGATTCATTCATTCTTTCTTGCGTCGTCTATTCTTCTGCTTCCTCTTCTACCTTCCTTTCCATAACTTCATGTACACTTGTGCTTCTAAATTGGTCTTCATGAGCCAGTATGCTCTGTCTATTCATTGTTAACACAGTTGTATTAAATCAATTTTGCTCCACAACATTCCCCGTTCAGGACTTGAATCCTTGTTCTTTCTGTTATCACACACTTTCATTCGGTGCAAATGACATGATAATCGCAGCTCTTATTTGTTTCCCTCCATATCCTTGGGGATAGGCTTTGTCTTCTGTGTGCATGCGGAATAGTTCTATAACTTAGGAGTAATCTGGGTAAATAGCACTGTATATCACAATCTACTGGAAAGAATGATTTTAATCCCATTTTCACGGTTTTGAACCATTCTCTCCGTAATTCCATTTCACTGTGTCTGGTAAGTTTTTTTTTTTTTTTCATGGAATGCAGCCAAAAGGTTTTAACAGTGCACATAAAACTTCTTCACAAATATTCGATGCATTTTCGGAGAGCAAGGTTTTTGGAACTCCATTTCTTGAAAACGCTATCCCCAACACCAGATTCACAGCAGTGGCTTTTCTATCCACGACTTTAATCACTTCATGCCGCCAACATGAATACGCGGTAGAAGTCTGTTATAGAAATTGGTTAACCCTAACCATGTCGGTACTCACTAAGGATGCCATTCTTAACCCTCCATGTCACGGACGTTAGGTACAGGCGTCTTTGTTGATATAACTCTTTCGATTACCCCACAAGAGGGAGAAGATCTAGCGCTCGATCGCCTTTTTATGCTTGTTACAGAGAGAAAATACAGAAAAACGGTAGTGGATGAGAGGAAAGACGAAACTGACACACGTCCCTCACCTACCCCTCAAGGATAACTTACTTCGGAGTTAAGTCCGGATCAACGCTCTGGAATTTGCCTGTACGTCTCTTCAAAACTTATCCAGCTGGACCCCAGGCCCGAACTACACTTCAAGAATGTGGATGGGTCTGTCAGTGCAACCAAATTGTCCTGTAAGAGCCACCTCATTGCAGGCATTTAATCTCAATCTACAAGAATTGTGGTGGTTAATCCTGGCACACGTGACCTTTTCGTACCGTCCAAGAGTCTTCTGTACCACCTCAATATCGCTGCAGCATGGCACAAAAATAGATACATCATCGGCGTACGCGAAAACCCTGGCTCGATTCCAAGTAGAGTCGGGCTGATCGCTCTGTTCCTCAGACGCCGAAGGAGAAGCTCCATCGCCAAAGCGTAAAATAGAGGGAACACTCAGCTACATTCCGTTCACCTGTACCAGAATAATGAGGAGCATTACAGGATGCTAATCCATCTGAAGTTCAGGTTTTAATTCAGCAGCGTTCAGGATGCAAATTGTTCAGTGAAACTTGCTCTTCGTCTTTTACACCCTCTAGGATAAGGCGGATCAGGCGCAGGTTGCTCTGAATTGATCGACCCTTCACAGCACAAATCTGCTCGGATCTCAACAAAATCTTCGTAACTGACTGTAAACGCTGCATCATGTCTAAATTTTTAACTCTGATTTATCGGCCTGTAATCATCTGATTCCCTCGCAACGGAATGTATCTATCGGACCCGCGTCGGATCAATTCCTTGCGGATTTCTGAGCCCATGTTAAACCTAAGCTTAAATGCTTGACCATGGTTACACTCGCTAGCGGCGGGCTGCAGAGCCTGCATTGCTAAACCTAGCTCTTTGAGGTTATTCTTGAGAACTTTCACATTTCATGCCATTTCTAGGACGAGGCGTTGGCTATATTTCTGTGGATCTATGCTATCCTTAAGCCTCTCCCAACACTTATTGCAATAACCACCATCACTTGTTCTCACTGAAGTAATCTAATTCGCATTTGCCAGAAGTCCGGTTTGTCTAGTAAAAACAGATTGAACGCCAATTCTATGTCTAGCACTTAACGCCATCCGGTCACAGACAAGTCTATGGTTCGAATAATCTAATCAGTGGAACGTGGGGCAAACTAGCAGATCTATATCAGCCCTTTATTCTACCATTCTATACAGATAGCTGGCTACCCGGGTAGAGAGTCACATAAGTGACTACGTCCACAATTTCCGCTCAAGGTGATAGACCCTGTATCTATCGATGAGACAAAACTCGCCAATCAGATCATCCAACTACTATCGCCCGATCGGCCTCTAGCTCCTCTCCCCTATCTATGATGGAGTCCAGGATGGCATTCCACTCTCCAATTACGGCTAAGGCCGACAAATTCACCAGGAATGATCCTAACTGACAGAAAATCGGGACACGCTCCGTCTCATCGTTGGGCGCATAAACCGCAACGATCCAAAACGAACTATTGTTACATGGCAATATCAGCCTCGATCAACTGGCCTCCTGCATCGACATCGACAAGGTCAAACATCGCATACAGGATTAGTTTAACCAGCAATGCATCACCTCTGACCAGCCGGTCCCCGTAGCCTTAATAGACAACTATGTCGCTAGACAGCTAACGAGCATCGAACCCGAAAAGAAATTGTGTCTTCTCGACCGCAGTGACATCTACGCCGAAGGTACCCCGAAGCAGGCGGAAAGACTTACTTCGAACCCTGAAGACTCTAGCATGCAAGCTGGGTATCTTAAGAGACATTTTTCAAATTGGGTCCGCTAGTCACCGCATCGGCGATAATCTGCGAGGGCAAGGGCCCCGACGGATTGTCCTAAACTCACTTTGATCACCTCTGATGTCATCCATCCATCAACGACAATGGCATTGTCGTTCGTGGGATAGGTTAACTTAAGAAATCTATAAAAACAGCGATGGAAAATTACCGGGACACTCCCCGCACAAAATGTGGGTATATTTTTTTAATCTTTGTATTCTCACCTGGGTCTTCGAACTTCTGGGAAGACGTCTTATCTTTTGTCTTTTACACGTGATTCCATAGACTTTAATCTGTAGCGACTTCCCGTCAACGCGGTTACTTTGACTAACAGACTCAAGAGAGCAATTTTTCTGAGTAGAAATTTCCCTCTCCAAAAAACAATTACAGCAAACTAAAAGAAACAAAAAATAAACGATTAACCAAAATCAAATGAAAATTAGCTTCAAGCTAGACGGTAGTTACCAAAATGCAAAAAGAAAAGAAAACTGAAAAAGATAATTCAAAAAAATATACCGAAACCAACAAAAATAAATCAAAACGTAAAGGAAATTAAACCACAATTCTATTTGCAAAAAAAAAAAAAAAAAATAATAATTGTGACAAATACTACTCAACACGTCATTAAATATATTCTTTTCACAGAGAGCCGTAGACTTGACAGTGAGAAGCAAAGTAACTCTCCAAGGAAAAATAACTCACCCAAGAGAATATAACTCTTCCGTAGATATAACGATACTGCCTTTTATACTGTAACTAATTTACATATCACTAAATAGTCAAACACATAATTTCATCTGGCAATTAATCTCTGTATACTTTAGTTTTTATTTCGTTCGTTTAGATATACGGTTACGAATCGCAAACGCATAGAGAAAACAGATGTATATTATTTTGTAGCGAACCATGGTTTCTTCAACATCTGGCGTCATGGTTTACTCTTTTAATGTGAGTGTAGGTCATGACAGAGTTCACATCTGCTCTAAGCTGATTCTCGTACCGATGTATGAAAAAAAATTAAATAAATACATTACATTCTGGACACAGTTATGTGAACCAACATTTCTATCTTGATCCCATTTGTTATTTTATTAGTCATTTCTCAAATTGACGTACGTTTTTTTCGGTAAAGTTTTTCTAACGCAACAATTAAGGACAATGATGATGAATGAGCAATATTTGAAATATTAAAACAAATGTTACTGAATTTATAACGATATCATTTCCCTGACGTTCTACTCTGCATATTAAGAGGGCCGGTGGATACTACCCCGGTGACTCTCGACTGAGGGTGTTTTCTTGTAAGCCTTCAAGAACACCAGAAAGCTGTAACGCGAGGGGAAGTAGAAAAATCAGGCGTGGAGAGAAAAGGGAGATCACCGTCCCCTGTGGGATCAGGTTGAGATCATAGAACACCATTGGAAAATACGTAAACTTAAGGAATCAGCACATATGCTAGGCCACAAAAATCTCCTGAGCCGACCAAGCATAGAAATAAATACAATATGGGAACCAGTAATAAGGAGTGCCAGAGAAAAGCAATGATAACAAAGTTGCAATATGAGCTCTGGTAAAAACATGCGATGATAACAGCAAAATTGCAATATGAGCACTGGTAAAAAATGGTTGCTGAAAACATTAGGTTTATAATACACAGAAATTCATACCCAGATGTCCTCAAGGACACATGGCACAGTGTATAAAGGCGTTGGTTAGATCCAGTGACAGACACAAATAGTGTGAGTTCAATAGTGGAAAACTTTCAGAGGGAAAATTAGCAGGAGATAACTGATAACTGACATCCATCAAACATGTCACGTGGAACTAGAACAGTTCACCCAGTGATCGAAATAAAGGGTTCAGTTCGAAATTCCATACACCTGAAGATGGCCGGAGTGTACAACGGCCGAAACGTTGTGATAAACATGCCGACAAAGATGAGGACAATAAGTCCGAATAATGTAAATACTGTACATAATACCTTATCTCTGAAATAAAGACAGACTCCGAAAGAAACTTTATATCAGCTCAGACGGTAGTTACATTTATAATCGGAAAAAACTCGGACTTTTGTTTTATTTTTACACAGTGACGAATTAAGTTTGACTGTTGGCGTCTACTAAATCTTCAAGGAAAGATATACTATTATTATTAATTTAATATTAAATATAATTATTAATGAAATTATTATTTAATAATTATAATCAATTTAATTTTAAGAGATACTATTATTATTAATCTTAATTTCATAGCTAATGTGTAGGATGGAATTAACCTGCTGTTATTTGGGATATATAATTTTTTGTTTCATGTATTTTTCATTGCAATGAATATGCCATGGATATATCGATCGTATATAATGGGATTTTGGTTTATGACATTGGCATTTTAGATATTGTAGAGTGCCCAGTAAAAAAGCGGTAAATTCAGAAAGAAGTAAAACAAACGTTGAAGACTGACGTAACTGAAAAATCCAGGAAGAATTCTGCACATTTCACCAATCTCCACGTCGGATGTTCTTTAAAAAGTACGATAACTTGACACTCAAAACCAGTAAGTTGTTTAGCCATACGAGAAGGACCGAAAGAAAGATGCCTTTAAATGACGAGTCACAAGATTGAGTAGCAATATATCAATCATAAAAGAACCAATCAGAGTTTCCCGACAGTCAACTGATCATCTAAGGTCATGAATATTCAAGAAATTTATTCAAGGTTACTCGAGCTCATTTATTCATGAAAGTTAAAACAGTGATAATACATTTTTCCGCTTTTTTAGTGGGCGCCCTGTAGATAATGTTGGTTACGCCATAATTGTGTATCTAAATATTAACATAATGATTTAAAAAGTCATTAGTGTCTTGTTAAAATACAATAATTATTTTGGAACTATTGACATAATATTAATTGATGAGAGAAGGAAATGATTATGCAACTTTTGTATAAATTATAGACAGTAGGGATTTTTTAGATTATATTACGTAGATTTCTGTATTTTTACGCCTCAGGCTAATACGCATCCATTTTTTTTTAATTGGTGCAGTAAACTTCAATGTTATTTTTGTACTATTTATTTGTATTTTTTTATTTTTAATATTATTTCAGGCGCAAATTAATGATTATTTTATGTTTTATATTCATAATTTGTCTTATATCAAAATTTCTGACTTCAAATTTAAGTAAATTCCATAGTCGAAGGCAAACATTGTAGTTTTCGGATTACTTTCTAAAAAATTAACGTTTCGCTTTTTTTTATATAAATATCATGGTTGAAATATATCCTTTGAATCAAAGTGAGTTTCGCTGGATTTTTAAATAAAGAAAAATGCAGCTGGGGTAGAACATTTTTTTAAACTGCGGTGTTAATGCAAGCTAAGTATGTTGAGATTGAACTTCGTAAGATCACGCAGAAAGAATTCTTCTGAAAAAGGTCACTAAGAACTATAGATCAAATATCCTGATTGGAAATAAAGTAAATATTTTTTTCCACGAACCTAACTGCAAAGGAAAAGTATGTGAACAAAATGAAATAACAATATCTTTCATAAGAGAATCAGAGTAGAAACCATCGATATGAAATAATAATATATTCTGGAATAAAACACAAACTATGGATATGATTAAAAAGAATGGAAACTGACACAATGAAATAGAGTCAGGTTAAAGAATGACACCATTCTCCGAATTCGACCATGAGATAAAGACGCCATCTTTGTTACGGACAGTGCGGTCCAGTTTCTGTCAGGAACAGCCACGTTGGAGCCTACATTTTTGCTGTTAATTGAGTAAATGTCAGATTCGTTTTGAGATCCCATCCATCAGAAGGAAGAATAAATTTTGAAAATTCTTTTCATTTTCATGGTTACCGGAACAAAGATATTTGTTGGAAAACAGTGGCAGATGAAAGGTTTTATTTTCTTTTCTTTTTTCTTTTTTTCTTTTTTTTTTGAAAGTTTTTCTACGTCTTTTATATGGGCATTTATGAAAGCCTAGAAAAGAAATAGAAAATATGAATAAAATTCACATCCACAATAACTGTATCCATAAATTTCTCTTTGATAATCTCCCTTTATTCCATTACTACAGAGAGTGAGCGGAAAATGTTTCTCAACCCAGCCAAAGAGGAGAATTAAAATATTAATCTTTGTTAATTTTGTCAAAGTTTTTTTTTTCTCAACATTGTCTTATATTATATGTGAGAAACTAATTTTTGAGACAACACTTTTTTCATATATTGTTCATATATTGTTGTGTAGAAAGACGACTGACATTAGCCACACAAAAATATTGCGCATGGAGTCTTCCACTAACTATGAAAGTGGTCGCAGTCGGGATACGCAGAAGCGTAGTAATCGCAAAGAATTTCGCACGAGCTACGATATTCGCTAATGTTGTAATGTTAACCCAAGCGATTAAGCTGTTCTTTCATTATCGCAGTGTATTCCAGTGATCTTCTTTGGAATAGCATTAGCACGAACTACCTATGGATACGAGCATTATAACATATATATTACAAGTCTTTATTCCATAATAATGACTAATACCTACCCACTCGTATTCGAGGAAACCCGTCTACTAGGGCAGCTAGTCAATTCCTATTGCTATCGACGGAAATCAAACGTTCCAATTTCACTCAAAAGGCTTGGGCCAACCCATGGTATTGTTTTTAGGCACTTTGCAAAGGTGCCGCATGTTGGGATCGACCTCGATCCAGTCAGATAACATCAGAAGTCTCATTGCTGACAAACAGACCATGGTGAGATTCGAACCTGGGTCTCATGATCAGAAAACGATTATTCAAACTACTCGGTTCATATATTCAAAACAAAACCCACAAACTAATCTGCCAATAGACGGCTACGATCCGGTTTTCACTCCAAAACTAATGTAGTGATTATGACAGAGTTTAGGCTGATGACATGTACCTTTCCAAAACAGGAGCTATTATCTAAAAGTAGAATGAAAACAATCAGGACATTTACACTGAATTCACCATAAAAATACCGGATGTGGAATTAGTAAATGCTAAACATTTTACATACTTCAGCTTACCGATCAGCTATAACAAATTAATTATCAGAGAAAATGAAAATGAACAGAGAACAGTGCCAGTGCTAGTTTCGCCCAACAGTAAAAATTGTTATGTAACGAAAAGATCAACTTGAAAACCGGTGTCATGTTCTTAGATAAGTCTCTTCAGATTGAGACTTTCTTATAGATATCATGCATGGCACCAAACCCGTTCAGAAATATCTAAACTATCAACGGTATACAACCGCCTCCTACGATCAATGGCTAAAAAGGCTTTGAGCAAGTAAATTCTGAAGGATCTTGGTAAATATAATACTTCTTTGAATATTACGGACTGGCGCTTCCGAACTGCAAACAAAGAACTGTACCAAATAAAATAAAATCACATCATTTGAGAACTACGAACAGCAGCTACAACTATAATGGATAGCACATATATATCGAAGAGCAATTAATGACATAATCAATAAGTTAACATTCCAAACCAAATAGAAGGTTACGAAGAAAACCCCGATAAAAACGGTAAATAGAATAAAATTAAGGGGAGGTAATCGAAATTATCGCACATCTCTACAGAAGTTCTTTTTCTGTCAGCTGATATTTTAAGGATGTGGAGAGAGAAAAAGAAATGTGATGAAGTCTGCAAAATACAAAACCTGCATTATTGAGCTTACATTTGATATCTAAGTTAAACAAGCTTAAAACTAAAGCAATATCCTAACTTACATTGTGCAGATACATTATTTTCAGAACACAATACATTATTATAAAGTTATATAAAGATACTACTCCAAGTTAAGCGCTATTATATGACACTGTCACATAAAACTTTTCAGCATAAATTGAAAAAAAGTCTATATTTTCATCTTGATCTGAAGCAAAAGGAAGATATTTCGATGATGGTACAAAAGACATGTCCTAATGACACACTGTCTACAATGCTATACTCCCTATTTAGAGTTAAAAGAGATTCATGTTTTTTCCTGTCAAGATATAGCAGAAAATGTCTTCTTTTGTAAGCTAAATATATTATGTCTCATTTTGAACAGATCAACAAATAGATCGTCTCTGTTACTAGATAAAGCAATATGTAGCAGATTGGTTGAATCTTTTATATTGATATTCGAATGGGTTTCGCAAGAGGAGAGCTACATTCATTAACTTTGATGGGTTTTTTTTCTTGGTCTTTAAGATATTCGATAGTTTGCTTCTTTGCGTTTTCATTCCTTTTTTTTCTTTTGTGACAGTTTTTTTTTTCTTTAGTTCCTATTGTCATAGTTTTCTCCTTCGTCTATTCGTTTTCCTTCAAACCTTTGAGGATGTCTTTACGAATAATGTTTTACTTGCACTACCGACTTGTTTGCCGGACATTTTTAAATAAAAAAAAGATAAAAAATATGTATTACATTTATTATATTAGTCGTATATGGGAGTGTATTAGTGTAGCTAAATTCTGAATAATTAAGATGCCGTTTATGCCTTTGTTTAATTAATGATAAAAAGATGGCTTCCGTTACTCTTGGTCAACCGCTGATATGCTAAAATTTATTACTGAATTTGTCAATCAGTCTTTAGATGAAAATGGTGCACTCTGGCTGCGTATTTAAATATGCTCAAGGCGTTTGACTGGATTTGTCACACTAGATTTGTCCATAAGCGCAAGTGCTATGGTGACTGTTGTAGGATATTTAAATTAATTCAATCTTCCTTAAAATTTCGAGTAATGAAGATCAGGTTAGACGGCCGCGTCTCCAGACCATTTCACAGTAATCCGGGAGTCTCAGAGAGCAGTGTCCTTCGACATACGTTATTTATATATATTCATGAACGTGTTTTTCAATGTTGTCACATTTCAAACCGGTATTTATTCTGATGACACTCCTATTTATTCGTGTATTAATAGAAAGATCGATCGGTATGACAAATTAAAACTGGCAACTGCTGTCGAAAATGATTTCCCATCAGTTGTTTACTGGAGCAACGAATTGCGCTTTTTTGGCCTCACGTTTTCCATATTAAGTCCAGCGATGATGTTGAATGAATTGCTTGGTATACTACTAAGAATGTTGGGTAACTGTGTCGTGCCAGTTAATTCTTCTGTCAGAATCCACATTTCTCATTTCTAAATCTACTATTCTTTCGTGCAATAAATATTGATCTCATTTCGGGTCAGATGATCCTGCTATATAACTCGGTATTCTGTTCAGAGAAGAATCTGTAATGTTATCGGTCCTGTCCTGGGATCTCGATTTCAGTCAATGTCTCACCGTATTTTCAATTTTGCCACTGTCTTTTCTATGAATATTTTCATGCGAGATTTTTTGTATAGATTTCCCCCTTTGTTCTAATTCTAACGCATACTTTTAAGCGTACTACTAGATTGGTAACAAGACTTCATAGTTTTACTCTTAAAATAATTAGAGGTAAACTTAATTTCTATTAATAATTTAGCCTTTTTGCACTTCCGACCATTGGAAACCTCTTCAGTATTCTAGCTTCCTTTCAAGTTACAATCTTCAAATATTTAAATTCAATGTTACTCGCCATGTATTGTCTTCTTGAATACTGTTTCATTGCAGAGTGAAAAGATAAATGACTACGTCATTCCACACATATGCACATGGACATATGAACACGCATACACAAATACACACAAACACAAAATAAACATTGAATAATAATGGAAGCACCAGCAATAGATGACGCATGAATTATTTTTTTAGACTTGGAATAAAAATAAAGAAAATTAGAAAATCAGTTGCTGAAACCTCCTGGCGAGTCTATTGAAAGGTTACAAAAAATTCTTCTTCTGCGAGTGTTGAATATAACATCAATCAGTTAAGGGACAAAGTTTATTTCTAATTATCCCTTATATATATATATATATATATATATATATATAATCGGCTGAGATGATTAAATGGTTCCGAAAGATCCCTAACAAAAGAAGAGGCACTTTCATCCAGTTTGACATCTTGGATTTTTCCTCTTCTATTTCGGAGGAACTATTAATTAACATCCTTAATTTCGCTAAAGGATATACCGAAATAACGGATTATGATCTGGACATTATTTTAGCGTCAGGAAGATCAATACTTACATACAATGAAGTTACTTGGGTGAAGAAGAATAATGAAAGTTTCGATGTACCTCTGGGAGCTTCTCGATTCTGAATAGCAGAATTATTGTGCATATATATTCTAGACACCTTGATTAGAGTGTTAGCCTTAAACAAGTCGAAATTTAAAGAGATGACAGCCTAATCATTGTCTCAAATAGCAATGGTCCCTTGACATCCAGCTTACACAAGAAGATAATTAGGGTCTTCAAATACCTAGGCCTTAAAATCGAAATATCTTCCATCCTGAAAATAGTCAACTTTTTGGATATTACACTCAACCTATAGAATGATAGCTTTAAACCCTTCCATAAAGTTGGTCAATCACCCCTATACATAAACGTCCACACTAACCACCCTAAACCTGTGATAGATCACATCCCCAAAACTGTGAATACGAGAATAAATAGGCTATTTTCTAGGCAAAAATCTTTAACGATAATAAATTAATATACAATCAGGCCCTCAAAAATAGTGGGTTTAGACAAGAATTAAACTTTAACGGAGAACTTTTAAATCAGAATGATAACAGAACTAAAAACAGAAAAAGGAAGGAGGTAATATGGTTTAGTCCACCCTATTGCAGGCTCTCTAACATTGATATAGGAAGTTTCTTTCTGAGATTAAATGATAAACACTTTCATAGTAAACATCCACGACGTAAAATTTTCAATAGGAAGACACTGAAAATTAGTTACTCATGCGTTAGAAATATGAAGAAAATCATATCTTCCCATAATTGTAGAATACATATCATAGTAATGAAACTCAATCTAGTAACCCAACCTGCAATTGTAGGAATAAAGACCATTGTCCAATCGGGGTAAATGTAAGTATGAAAATGTAGTATACGAGGCAACAATCTTCCACGAGGAAAATATAAACCAGAAAAAAATTATCGGTATATCCGCCGGTGATTGGAAGCAGCGTCTATACAACCATAAACGCTCTTTTAGATATAGATACCTCAGAAATCAAACTTCCTTATCCAAACGATACTGGGATCTGGTGGATAAGGGACTAACCCCACTTTTAAAATGGAGATACTTATAAAGAGCTAGAACATCTAATAACTTCCGCGATCGGTGTGATCTGTGCATGTCGGAAAAAGAATTTTTTTTTTCAAGATAAGAATCAAGATGAGTTGCTAATTCTTCGTAATGAGATATTTTCTAAATATAGATATAAGAAACGATTCAAAACATAAACACGGTTTTATAACATGTTGTCACTTATGTCAGTTTATATATATATATATATATATATATATATATATATATATATATATATATATATATCATTGTGTATGTTTATGTGATGTGCTATGTATTTGATTTCTTTTTTTGAGACAATTTTTTAAATTTTACTTTTTTATGTCTATATATGTAGGAGTGTTTATATGTATATGTATGTGTATGTATGTATATGTATATATATGCGTATATGGATGTATGTATATGTAGGTAGATGTGTATTGGATGTGTTTATATGTCTGTGTGTGTATGTTTTGTTATGTATGTATTCATATATATCTGTATATGGGTGTATATGTATGTATATATAGTTAGACGGATAGATAAAGGGATACATTGTTTATTTGCTTAGATGGATGGATGTAATTGTATGGAGATGTAAGGTTTTATGTCTATATGTTTTTTGTGAACGTATGTGTATGTCCGTATCTATATATTTGTGTAAATGTATATATATTTAGGAATGGATGTATATGGATATATGTGTATATGTATGTATGCGTGTGTGTGTATTTATGTATGTATATGGATACATATATATATATGTGTACGTGTATATATATATATATATATATATATATATATATATATATATATATATATAACATCTTACTTATATATATATATATATATATATATATATATATATATATATATATATTTAAGTTACGAAGAACTTGGTAAACCGTATGGGTAATTCCAAAGAGGATGAAATCCTGAGAGCTCAATGTGAATCCAAAGCTAATATCTAATGAAAAACAGACCAAAATTAAGGTACCATTACAATAATTTATTTCACCAAAATCCTTTTAAAAGGACTCTGGATCATCAGGTAACACTTCCACCAACGAAATGAAAGGAAAAATGATATTGAAAATTGGTGGGTAGTGTAATTTATGTAATTTAACAGGGGTGGGGGATAAGTGGGATAGTTAAAGAGACAAGGTAGAGTATAGGGAGGGGTTAATTTCATATCTCTCTTAAGCGTGCTTTACATTGGGGTAGGAGGAGTGACCAGACCTTGAACTATTTAGATGGTTAACTTAACGGAAATGATATATACAAATGGGAGGGGAGTAGGGAGAAAAGAAAAGGAAACAATGCAAAAGAGAGAGGAGACAGAAGATAGTAATACAGATATATACAAATGAGTGTTACGGCAAGGAGAGAGGGGGAGAGGGAAGTAAATCGAAAGAGGTTGTAATTGTGTTTTAACAAATTTAAGTAAAGGATAGATTTCAATGCTTGATAGAAATTTAGATGTCTAAAAAAAAATTGATGATTGTTATGAGTTTAAATATTTAATTTTTTAAGTAAATAGTTTAGGGACTTTCAGTTTCGCTTGTATAGTGGACAAGCAATCATCCGGCCATGATCAAAATAAAGACGTAAACACAATTACACCCGCCCTAAAAACTTAACAAAAATCTCCCGTACGCATATAGCAAGTATCTTACTTATCTATCGATCGCCTCACACACACACACAGACACACGCACAGACACACACACACACACACACACACACATATATATATATATATATATATATATATATATATATATATTGTATATTTAGGCAGCAACCCTTCGTTTATGCATGTTTCACTAAAAATGACAAACAAGGTACTACGGTTAAGCTTTTAATTAATTTTCCTTGTGTTCGAACAAGAGTTTCTTTCCTGGACAAAGGGTGTGTAAGAACCGTCCAAATGTTTTATATTTACGAGCGCTTTCGCCTATACCTCTAGCCATTATTAAGGATGATTCGATACACACCCTTTGTCCAAAAAAAAAACTCTTGTTGGAACATAAGAAAAATCAATTAAAAAGCTTATCCGTAGTACCTTGTCTGTCGATTTTAATGAAACATTCATATATATATATATATATATATATATATATATATATATATATATATATATATATATATACATATATGGAAAATGCATGCACCTGTGTACCCCCTCACTGGAATATGATTGGTTGGTATCCGTCATAAATACCGAAGGACGTGTAGGTACGACAGAGAGAGGGTCTTAGTCTGAGAGCTAAGTCTATAACGACGCCCATTGTACTACACCATTGATCTACACTTCTTACCTGCGACAACGACGGGTACCAGTCGATTACTGCTACTGTATTCTACTTGGTTATAGTAGACAAAACCACTTAGCTATTTCGTTCAAATATATCCCTTTCCGGGACATATCAATATATCAACATATATATATATATATATATATATATATATATATATATATATATATATATATACGAGTAGTTTATATCTTGGTAATATGAAATTATCATGGTAAATTTATGATAATTTATCCCATTAGTTTCAACTGTATCTTTCTTTGTATTAAAGTACTTTTCATTTTTTTCTTTTAATTAGTTTCGATAATTCCTCAGTCCATGATATTTTAAGCATCCATCTCTAGAACTATACTGCTGTTGTCTCAAGTCTTCATTTTAGTTGTGAGTTCTTCCACTATTCAGATCTATATTGTTGAATTGATATTAAATAGTATCTGAAAACTCCTCTCTTTGTTTCTAACGAATACTCCCTCGTTATTACTATATTTATATTTGAAAGTTCATCGTTTACTCTGCTAATAACGTTCTATATCACATATATACTTCGACTGTTTCTCTTCCACCCATTATGTCTTCTTACAGTAGATGTTTAGTTCTTCCTTCTCGCTACGTAGTTATGGGGTCTTTCAGTAAATCTTTCTGTATCTTCAATCAACGCGCTGTTGTTAATAGTGCAACTGCCGATAAGACATCATGGTATAACTTCCTGCATTTCAATATGATCAAACACATGGAAAAGGAAACACATTGTTGTTTTTTGTCGACATATATGTATCAGCATGAAAATATAACATCGGCATATTTTAGCGAATACATATAAATACAAGAAGATAAATGTCGAAACAGAATAAGAGATTAGGTTATTAGATTGCTAATATCACGGTGATGAAGTGTAAATGTCTGCGAAAACACTATGTAGATTCATAGATCATGCAGAAGAAAGGGCCTTTTAAAATATAATATTTGAGAACATTTCTTAATTAATAAGGGAGAAAGAAAATAAAATATACTGAATCCTTAAAACTGTGGTAGCTTAACAAAGACAATATCTTAATACACGGTGCAATGAGTAAATTGCCGACATTTTCAATTTTTAATTTTGCTTATAAGCGTTGTTTGTTTTCGATTTTGTCGACTGCACAATATAGTAGGGTCAGTTGAGTACGGTCTGTGAGAAAATGAGCGCCATGACGTAATTCAAACTACAAGAGATTTAGACACGGCATGCACCGGAACCTCCAATATGCACATTTTAGAGTGTTTTGCCGCCAATCTGCGGACAGTACAGAGGATTTGGAAAGAGTTGGATGAGTCTAATTGTGTTTGCGGCAACTCGGAAATCTGTCATTGATTATTCTGATAAAAGAAGAACTACATAATTTGTTCATGAGGCTCTCAGACTTAACACGGAGGGCGACATCAAATAGCTTGAGGACGTAGTGCTGCCCCGTATTAAGATGGTGGCTGTTGGAAAACACTTATGTATTGGCAACAGAACTCTGCAACATGCCACACAAGCCACCATATATCTGTACTCAGACAACATCTGCAAGTACATCACACATTATATCTGGTCACCTACCGCACCAGGCTGCAACCCCGTTGATTATTATGCGTGCAAAGCAGTTGATCAAGAGACCAAAAACCTCCTTGTATCACCCAAAAATGAACTAAGAGAAATGGTTATGGCAGCATTCACCATCTTAATAAGGCGGCCCCAATTGGAGATGCAGTAGATTCCAAAGTCATCTGGAGGCCGTGGTTGATTTTTATTGTATAAATTTACTCTTTAGTATTTCAAGATATTTTTGTGTAATTTTGCTACATATATCTGTTAAAACGAGATTTAATTTTTGTGCAATTTAGACGACAAATTATCCATAGCACACTGTAAATGTGCAGAAAGATAGAAGGGAAATTTGCATAGACCAAAATAGATAAAATTTAAAAATAAATAAATAAGAGACGGAAAAATCAAAACTGTAGATAGCTGAAAGAAAGAAAACAGTTCAAAGAAAACCAATTGGGTTTAGACCAAGAAGGAAAATAAGAGAGATATATGGAAATTAACCACAGTATAAGAGAATAAATATGAAAAATCAATCAGTAAAGACAAATAAAACGGTAGAAAAAAACAGTAGAAAAATGAAAACGGTAGAAAAATGAAAGAAAAAACAGTTCCAAGGAAGGGAGGAAAAAGGAAATAAAGGCAGGAAAGATGGGAATAAAGGAAAGAAGGAAGGAAGAAAGAAATAATTAAATTAGGAAGGAAGGAAGGAAGGAAGGAAGGGAGAGAGGGAAGAAGGAAGAAAGGGAGAAAGAAAGAAAGAAAGAAAGAAAGAAAGAAAGAAAGAAAGAAAGAAAGAAAGAAAGAAAAATTAAATTAGGAAGGGAAGGAGGGAGGGAAGAAGGAAGGAAGGAAGGAAGGAAGGAATGGAGGAAGGAAGGAAGGAAGGAAGGAAGGAAGGAAGGAAGGAAGGAAGACATTCAACATAACAGTAAATAATAAAAAAGCCAAATTCACTATAACCGAATTCGCTTTAAATGGAAATCTCTCTATCTATAAAAGGCAGGATGTGTGTGTGTGTGTGTGTGTGTGTGTGTGTGTGTGTGTGTGTGTGTGTGTGTGTCTGTGTGTCTGTGTGTCTGCGTGTGTGTAACGAATGCACTGCCGCAATATTCGACGGATTTGCACCAAAATTTACATGCACATGCCCCAAGTTAGCGGGAAGGCCAAGACCGACTTTGCATTTCCCAAATCCCATCGATAGTGGAAATAATCAATTATTTCATGCTTCTACGGCAGTTTTCATGTAGTTTGCGCCCATTTTCTACTGGCCAGTGTGATAGCCTATAGCTGGCCGCCACGAATAGGCAGGAAGATTCTATTGGCCAGGGTGAGAGCCAACAGCTCACTGACACGAATGTTAACTAGCATGCAAAAAAAAGTCGATGCTGCATTCGTTACAAGTAGGAAACATTTAAATCTGCATGGCACTTTACTCCAATTGGCTCATTCGTTTGCTTAAACTCAACGTTGATTCTAATTCCGCAGAACTGGGTTAAGTGTGAAAAAGTATTTGTTCTTAACATTCTTTTTTTCATTCGGTTTTTCCTGTTACGAGTCCTTTTTAAAAGCTGATCGTTTTGTGTTCATTTTGTTTAGTTCTTTTTTTTTGTAACAGATTTAATGTTTAGTATAGAGCTTAGAAAATATTCGCAGTGTGAGATAGGCAAGAAGTAAGTCATGTAGGAACATCAGCACGGCAAAGGGCACTCATTTAAAGGCAAGGAAGGACAAAAATATTTTAAGTGATAGCGATTGCTGTATGAGTCGTACTATTTTTGAATCAAGTACGGGCAACGCCGGGTCGTGCTGCTAGTAATACATAAATAAGAAGTACGATAAGAAACGCAGGTTATGTGAACATAAAACTGAAACAGAGTAAGCTTTATATACGAAATAACAAATAATTATAGAAAACTAATAAATACACAAATTGTATGAATTAAAAAAAAAGAAGAAATATGAGATTGGAAATTTAACAAACAGGCTCGCGAATATACTCATAAACGTTCGGGAATGCATGTATTTGAATGTTTTATATGGAAAAATATTAAGTTGCGGTTAAGAATCAAGAAAAAGAAAATTAACTACGTTTGTAAATAAAGAAGAAATTTCAAAAAAAATTAAAAAAAACTTAAGCGGTATAACAGCAACAAATACACAAAAAATTGAAAGTTGTTATCGATTAATTTCGAACCAGACAGACAGGGCTGGAATTTGAATCGAGTGTGTACTCAAGGAAAGAATATTATCTACGCATGACAGGGGTCTGAACTTAGTGAATTAGAGGGAAGTTTTGGCGCGAAAACAAGTAAGCAAAGGAAAAAAAAATAGAAATAAAAAGATAGAGAAAAGCTAAACTTTTACGAACGAAAAATAGGAGTAAACATTGGTTGAAGCAAATTACAGGAATTGGAAATAAGATGCCAAATACTTGGAAAAGGGATGGACAAAATACACCAATAACGCTTGAACATCTGTAGTCTAGATGATGGTTCGAGATAGAAAATGACAGCTAAGAGGATATGATTAAGATGAGCAAGATGAAGACATAAAAATAAAATGAAGTCTGTACACCCACACATGTATGCTTATATATGAAGGTACTGCCATATATATGTTTACATGTTTCATCATATGTTTGAGTGAGTATGCGTGTGCATATAGTTTGCATACATGCACATAAAATAACAAAACAAAGACACATTATATATGTGTGTGTGTGTGAGCAAATATTTCATCGTTATATATAAACGAACAATACACCCTATTCCACTTATATAAAGCGTAGAAATATGGACCCCATCTCTCTCTACATATATATATATATATATATGTAACCCTCAATCTGTATCTCACTCCCTCTCTATCTCTCTATCTATCTATCTATCTATCTATCTATCTCATTCTCTCTCTCTCTCTCTCTCTCTATATATATATATATATATATATATATATATATATATATATATCACACTCTCTCTCTCTATCTATCTCAGAAACACTCTGTCTTTATTTCGCTCTCTTTCTCTTTCTCTCTGTATCTCACTCGGGTGGGAGCGTATCGGAAAATATGCCAGAAAAAATACTGAGGTGCCTAACTCATAGTCATATGTAGCAATTCAATTCCGACTGTAGAATGAAGTGACCTAGCTGTCAATCTCATAACATGTTTAAATTCGTAACGTCGAGGTAGCAAAGATGAAAGTCCACTCGCAATATTACCATGAAAATATTTATAGAAAAAGGCACAGAGAAGCTACTTTATGGCGATGGGAAAGTAACTGAAGATCAGTTGACGGGTCATGGCCGAGGAGTCTGCAGAATATTCTTTGGGTATTATCAAGAATTTCTAAATACATAGAAGCATTTGTAGAAGATGCATTGACAAATAGTACATTTATAAATTTGTAACGTGTATTCTGGCGAGAAAAATCTATAGCATGTTACAGTGGACCGACTTTCCAAGTTTCAATTGATTCAATACATTTTCTGCTTCATTTCAGAGGAAAAACATAGCCCGAAAATGCACAACGTGTGAATCTCCTGGGTGTTAGCATCAGCCATGCTAAATGTTAATTTTAGACGATTAAGATGTAGGTGTTTCGTTTTGGGTGCGTTCAAATTAACAGGCTATTTCTTCCTCCAGTTTACAACTGATAGTAAATTATTAAGATGAGTTTACAAACTTACAAATAACAAAGGAATTTCCAGTTTAATCTAATGTTCTGAAATATTCTACATGATTAAAAACCATTCTTAAGACCATTTTTCCTGTCACTATTTACGTTCTTTTGCTATTATTTTTTGTTCATTACTGTACTGTATAATTATTCCATAAATGTATAATATATGTTTAATATAAATAACAAGCCACGATTTGAGTTGAAGAATCTCACACGACCAAAAGAGCTATTTTAAGTATTACACATAAGAACAAATATTATAAGATGATTTTCTGAGGATATAACATTTGTATAAAAATAATTATATCAGATCGCTTCTAATTCCCATTTTATTCATAAACATGCCGTGTCTTCCCTCTGTCTCTTCTATCAGTATTTTCATGCCAACTTGTTGGGGCTCACCCACCTTCTCATCAGAATGGACTGATCTCTCTACTACTAATAGGACGGTTCTGTAGAGTTCTAGAGGATCAGGTGACTATCACACTTCCGTAACTCTACCGGAAGATACAGTTGGACTTTATACTCATTCTGATTGTTACTGACTAACCTGCGTTCGTTTGACTACTAATCTCTCTGTTGTAAATACTTCTTCGAATATACCAGTATTTTCCCTACGTATGTGTTTGTACTTATTTCAATACACGACCGCGGAAACACTCAACATCTCAACACAACTCTTCAAACGAATTATTTTCGCTGGTCCCCAACTGCATGAATTTAAGCGAGCTACGAGGCTGGCAACTCAGTTCCTACCCTTTCACTGTCAAAACGGTTAAATGTAACCGTCACTTCTACTCAAACAGCTTCTTCTCTCGCACTTCCCGTCCGTGGAACTCCCTTCCCCTTGTTTACTTCAAACTATAATCTTCAAATATTCAAGTGTAATGTCAACCGACATCTGATACCTTGATTTTGTTTCCCCGTCCCATTTACTTTTGTTCTTACTCCTCTCTAGCCCCCCTTGCGTGTTTGTGGCACACACCCCTTGTTTGGGGTTAATTGCTTTAAAAAATCATTCACTTACAACATTATATCTGGTATAGTGTACAAATGATTAAACAAAGAAATAAAAATATGTCCATATACACTAAATGAGATTTTGTAATTACGTACACATATATTTTAGAAAATTTCATTGTACTGTTTCTTAATAAAGAAACGAACTTGGGTATTTTTTTTTTTATATTTTTCGTTTAATTATTCACATTACTCTATTACAAATCTATTACAAATGAGAAAGTAATAACCTCTAATTAATTCACTTCATATGTATACATTATTATTTTTAACTTCGTATAAGTTATATAAGATATAGAAGAGCCTTTGCTTTATTATATATGAAATGCAACAAATATTGGGAAAGATATTGAAGTAGTTTCCCGATCATTATTTACATTATTCGGACTATTGTCCTAATCTTTTTCGCCATATCTATCACAACGTTTCGGCCGTTGTACGCTCCGGCCTTCTTCAGGTGGTTGGAATTTCGAAGTGAACCCTTTATTTCGCTCACTGGGATAGACTGTTCTAGTTCAACGTGCCATGTTTGATGGATGTCAGTTATCAGTAATCTCCTGTTAATTTCCCTCTGAAAGTTCTCCACTGACTTAACCGGGTATTGAACTCGCACTCTTTGGGTCCTGTCACTGGATCTAACCAACGCCTTTATCCACTGTGCCATGTGTCCTTGAGGACACATGGTACAGTGGTTAAGGCAGTGGAGAACTTTCAGGAGGAAATTAACAGGAGATAACTGATAACTGACATCCATCAAACAGGGCACGTAGAACTAGAACAGTAGAGAAATAAAGGGTTCGTGCCGACATTCCGACCGCCTGAAGAAGGCCGGAGCGTACAACGGCTGAAACGTTGTGATAGGTATGGCGAAAAAGATGATGACAAATAAATAATGTAAATAATGTACATAATACCTCAACTCAGAAATATAGACAGACTCTAGTTTCCCGTTGCCCTCAACTTCGTCATTAATTTTTAGTTTCACATTTCTTTGATTGCTAATGAATTCTACGTAGACTTGTCTACCTTGCGAAATGACACACAAATAGGGACAATGTTAGTTGAACTTTCATATTTCTTGAATTAAATATTAACGGTTGATGAACAAAGAGAATTGTGAAATCCTAACGAACGAATTGAACCAGCATTCTTTTGTTTTACATGCTGCATTCCCCCCTAACAAGCATGACACTCAAACATGAACTCAAAATTATACGTCCAGTGCCATGGTAGTTTTATCAATCTCTATGTCTATATCCGGGTTGGGCACGTGCTTATGTTTGTGTTAATCAAAATGTTGCCGGCGTTAACAACAACGTTTAATGAGGTGAATTTCAACCCTGGTCATTTGCAGGTCACTTAAGGTCAAACGTAGATTAACAAGGATATTCAATAAAATGTTTCCTTCTCCCGAGTATTATAAATCTGGCTGTATGAACCGAAGTCATTACGATTAGTTTCGTGTCATAATGTTACCCGGAATCTGACAAACGCAGAACAAAACGACGCTCATTAACCTTTGACCAGAGATAAAATACTTCGGCTCATATTTGTCTGTTGCCAATATAGAAATACTAATTAAGTCTTAATGTTATTCATATTCACTTAGGCAATTTCAATCTCAATATCCTTTTGAAGGATATTTAGGTGGTGCTATCGATAGTGGCTGGGAATGAGTTCAAATTACAGTCAAGTTCGTTAATTTCACTTACGAGCAAATGACATTGCGAAAGGTATATATCCATCGTTTTTTACTATGCTATGGGTTTGTAAGGTAGGTAGATTTTGGAACCGTGGCATTGCACTCATTTTGAAAGTTGGGGTTTGACATGATAAATAACGACGCAAAATATTTCTTCCAAATCGTTACTATTTAAATATTAATTTTAATTTCCCAATTGTAGCGTCGGAATTTCATTCCGGTGATCAGTGAAAATCTTCTGGCACCGTCTTTTAAAATTTATAATTTAAGGTAGCTTTAAATTTGTATATGGACATGATGCAAGTCACAATCACATTATTACTAAATCATTGTGACATGAAAGAAAACTTTCATTTACTCCAACGGGAATTATACTGAACAATTTACTTATATTATGATGTAATATGTTACACAGTGCAGTAGCTTTAGGGCAATGTTCAGTAAACAATTCAACTTTAATCATTTTGTCATATAAATTCTGCTCAGGCGTATTATGATATCATATATACTTTCACCTGTTTTTTGTTTTTGTTTTTTTAATAATTATGCTCTAACAAATGCTCTGAAAAATTTTACTCATTGGGCAGCCTTTTTATCATCGTTTACACAGACTTTACTTATCGAATATATTAGGTTGGTGCAAAAATAATGACGTAATAATGTCGGTTTTTACGTAAAAAATACGTCAAAAAACGACATTGTTACGTCATTATTTTTGCACCAACCTAATAGTAAAAATAACATGTTTTGTTTGTAGTGATTCATAATTCTAATTATGGTTTAAATATATTTTCCATTAAATTCATCACAAATACAAAAGATACTTTATTTTTGAATGGCAAAATTCCGAAGTCAGATTGTCAGGAAAAACAAACAAAAATCTATTTCTGTACATTTTTTATACGATGTTTAAAGCTAAATGACCAAACATTGGAAAAAATCTATGAATATCATTTTTGCTGTTACTACTTATCACATGAAGCCCCAGGTTTATATCGACTGCAATGAAAAATCAACCTTCCCAAATCGACCGATTTTGTATCTGTCTATATTTCTGAGATGAGATATTATGTACACTATTTACATTTTTCGGACTATTGTCTTCATCTTTGTCGCCATGTTTATCACAACGTTTCGGCCGTTGTACGCTCCGGCCTATTCAGAGGAGAATTAACAGGAGATAATTGACATACATTAGACATGGCTCGTGGAACTAGAACAGTCTACCCCAGTGAGCGAAATAAAGGGTTCAGATCGACTTTCCAACCACCTGAAGAAGGCCGGAGAATACAACGTCCGAAACCTTGTGATAAATATGGCAAGAAAAATGATGACAATAGTCCGAATAATGTAAATAGAGTAGAAAGTTTTATAACTACCCCGTAGAAATTATTCACTTAAAAAATAAAGAAGGAGCATTCTTAGAATCATAAAATATGTTTCCTTTTTCAATAATACACAAATAGTTATTGAAACGTTAAAATATACAAATCAATTAAATTTATAAATATTCTGTCAAATTATTCGTTGCATGTTTAGACTTTTGTATGGTGAGACAAATAAAAATGACAGTGATCTTTATTTTATTGTATAGATTCATATTTCCTGCTTTAAGTCTAAGAATGGAATAACTATAAAATAATAAACCGTAATATGTTAATGAAACGAATATTTATTTTTGATATATGTAGTTAAAAATAAAACTTTTCTCAGCATTAACTTTATTGATTAACCTATTTAATATTTGGTTCCATTATCTTTTTAAGTCTCCAGGCAGCTTCATAATTACTTCCGCCTGGAATTTTTCATTTCTCTGAGAAAATTATTTGTCTCGGTTCACTTTGCGCTTTACTAGGGAAACGCTTTTTTTTAATTAAAGTAATTCTCTAAAGACTGATATAATCCGAAAAATGTAATATCTGGTGGATATGTTGGATGAGTGAACATTTCCAAGACATAATGTATAAAAGTTTGCCAAATAAACAAATAGAGTTTCTATAGTTTCATCCTGTTTGAATATTATGTACATTCTCTTAACGAAATCCAGGCGACATTTGTCTATTGCTGCCGTCACTTGTTTTAACTCGGAACTGTTCTTGGTCGAATCATAAATATAGAATCATTTTTTTTTCTTTTGATATAATTAGAAGTGTTTCACTACATTTTCTGTACGATAGCCTTCAATCGTCGCAATTATAATTTAACCATGCTTTGTTATCGAAAAAAAATTCTGTCAATATTTTCGTCTATATAAGAAATAGAGCCTAGCTGCATTTATCCTTCTTAGTTGAAAGATTATACTAATTATTATTATTATTATTATTATTATTATTATTATTATTATTATTATTATTATTATTATCCTTGAATTTCTGTTGTTTTCCTCCGAGAATGAACATAACAAATAGCTTCTTGGCATTTTCCACTAACCATTTTTGTAAAAATAAAATAAACAAACCAAAAGACAAATAAAGATCACACACATTTTACATAGATAAATCTCTTCGTAATGTGCGAGATGTACATATGAGTACAATTTGTTGAATTTGTTTAAGGCATGAGTTTCGAGGAATCCCTTCTTTGAGTCTATCAGAACCTTTCCCAATCAGTCCGAGTCCTTCAACTACAAATGGAATAAGTGATCTCCTCATGTGCCACACTTTTGAGATTTCCACTTCAAGATGCTTGTAATTTGATAGTTTTTGAAGATCGCTAAATACACATTACAATCTTCCATGTTAATAACAAAGCATATTCTGCTTTTATAGTCTTTGATCACAATGTCTGGCCAGTTAGCTTTGATCATTCAGTCTTCATTTGTTGTAACATCCCATAAAATTGTTACCCTATCTCTGTAACCGGAATCTGGCTGATATTTATACCAGTTTTCATTCCTATAAATGTTGAATATTTTCCAATGCAAATATTTGCCTACACTCTCGTGCTGTTATTATTATTATTATTATTATTATTATTATTATTATTTTCTTTTATTTCTGGCATTTACACATTTTTTTCCGGGTCCCAGGGACCTAAAGTTAGAAATGGCATCATGACACTTTCCACTGACAAGACAGAGATAAAGCCCTTCGTAAAGTGTGGGCTGTACTTGTCAGAACAATTTTTGTATCTCCTTGAGGCATGGACTTCCAGGAATCCCTTCAATTAATCTACTGCAATCTTTTCCAACCAGTCTTAGGGCTCCAACTACAACAGGGATTGTTGATGTTCCCATATGCCACATTTTCGATATTTCTATTTCACGGTCCTTATATTTTGACAGCTTTTTGAATATCTTCAAAGATACATTGCAGTCAGCAGGGACTGCCATATCAATAAGGAGGCACTTTTTTTGTCTGTGGTCTTTAATAACAATATCTCGGCGGTTGGCCTTGTCAGTGTGTATCGTGTAGTCCCATACAATTGTAACAGGTCCTATCTCCGTAACCGGGTTTGTGTGCTGTTCATACCATTTCCTTTCAGTTTCCTTCCCGTAGAAGTTGCAGATTTTCCAGTGCAGATATTGGCCCACTCTGTCATACCGGGATTTATATTCAGTGGGTGTCAATATCGTGTAAGCTGATACAAGAAGGTCATCGTTTCTGTATATTTATCACAGAATCTGCATTTTGGGCTGACACAATATTTTACTATATGTGCTTGATAATTCCTAGTTAAAAAGCATTTGTCCTGTGCAGCAAGGATAAAACCTTCAGTTTCAGCTTTCAACCCTGCACTACGTAGCAACTGATGGGTACGGGTTTTGTCTACGTCAGCTTGTTTTGTACGGGCAGAGTATTGGCCATGAAGCGGTTTATCTTGCCATCGCTTCTGTATCTGGTCGGTTGCATTCGTATTTGCTGTTTTGTTTTTTTTTTTAGTATTTTTCAGTTTCTGTCGGTGTATTGTGCTGTACTTGTATCTCTACGCCCATTTGAAACTCCATTTTGAATATGATGGCTTCTTTTTTTACGGAGTAAAGACGCTTACTACTTTCATGTTCCTTGACGCATACCATTTTCCAGTCTTCTGTAGTTTCCAAGTATCTTTGGAGGCCAATTGTTGTAGTTTTGTAGGACACTTCTAGTTGAACTAATCCTCTGCCTCCTTCGGATCTGGGCACATACAGACGATCAACATCAGTTTTGAGATGTTGAATGCAGTAGCAAGTGAGAAGATTTCTCGTTTTGGCGTCCATTCGCTTAATTTCAGCTATGGTCCAGTTAAGGACATTAAAGCTGTATTGCACCACAGGGACAGCCAATGTGTTTATGGCTGATATTCTTTTTTTTTAGTTTAGCTCAGTATTTAGTACCAGACGTACACGCTTGTAGTACTCTTTTCTTATTTTTTCCTTCATTTGGGGGTGTTGTATGTCATCTCTTTCGCTAATTCCTAGGTACTTAAATGCTTCAAAATGCTCCAGTTTCCTAATCTTTGTGACAAAATCTAAATCTGTTAAGGGTGTTTCTGTAATTCTACCTTTCTTGAATGTTACTTTTGCACGTTTATCTAATCCAAAGTTCATACCTATGTCGCCACTGAAGTATTTTACAATATTGAGGAGGCCTTTCAACTCATTGTCGTATTTGGCAAAGAGTTTGAGGTCATCCATGTAGAGTAGGTCTTTGGCAAAGAGCTTGAGATCATCCATGTAGAGTAGATTTATTATTATTATTATTATTATTATTATTATTATTATTATTATATGTGTATATTATGTTTCCTGATATGTATCCTGTAGATCCGGGTCCAGTTTCAGTCCTTGGGCACTATAAAAGAATTGTCATTTAATTGATTGCACGTTTCTTAGTATAAAGGATGTTTCTATTACGGCGATATTCAGGGCATATTCCTGTTGATGTTACCTGGGACACGATTAGTAAAATTGTCCAATTCTTTGCAAATCTCAGTACTAATTTCCTGTTAATCTCGATCCCCAGGTCTTTCTATTTGGAAAATATCTCAGTAATTTTCATGGAGGTGTTTCATTCAGATGGTACTGCTATTTCAATAAGCATACACTTCCTGAATTTCTTGTCTTTTTTATGATAATATCAGGTCTGTTGGCTTTTATTTTCCTGTAAGTGTGAATTAACATCAAGCGGAAATCGAACTTGGTGATCTCTTTTCCTCTTCTGATTACTTGACCATTACTGTATTACAGACCCCCATGAAAAGAATATATTAATCACATATTAATGTCTCTTTGATGTAAAAATACATTAAGTTCAGCAGAACTAGCAACCATGAGTGCAGTAGCCGAATTAACAAGAGCAAAAATGCAAATGTTCATTTCTCGGAGAGTGGAATGACGTAAATACAGATCAATATGGACAATGACATGTGAAGAGAAAGATGATAAAAATGTTATATAAAAAAAAAATTATGAAAGGTGAGAAGATAAAATAATCTGGAGTAACAGCATCACGATGAAATGTAAAATGTAGCAAATTACAATACAAAATGAAATTTGCAATCAAGACACTGAAAATTGAAGAAACGCTTATAATTATTCTGGTTACAGAAGTGATTAAATAAACAATAGTAACGATATACTGAATGATCAGGTTTTAATTATTGCAATGGTTTTAATTAATGCAAACATTCAGAAAATGGTCGGCTTAACGAGTCACATCACTAACCAACTTAATATGTTTCTAATTAGCATTGCTCATCTCAGAATCCGTTCAGGATAAGGAGAAATCAATGTGGACATATACAAGACGATGGTATTAGAATTGCTATATTAATTAAAAGAATTTTGTCGGAACGTACAATGGAAATGCAGAAGTGCCTATATTTCCGTTGTATATAATATACAATGGTATCAAATTATGTAGAAGAGAGTGAACGTATTTCTTTTTCAGAATTTTATCTACGTGGCAATGATGTATTAATAATAAACTTTGCAATTAGAGTTTTGTATACAAAAAGACAAATAATTTAATGCACCAAAGAGTAGAAAGAGGAGTGGAACTAGCATATTTACAGACGATTTATTTATCTTATTCATCAAGATAATATTAGGATCATTATATTTCCTACCAAGATTTATTGCCGGTTAATTTGATATGTGTGTTAAAATTACAGGCTGCCACGAGGTGATGGCAGTTTAAGCAGAGCGTAAAGAAATATCGGAAAAGTTTGTGGAGGAGAGGCAAGAAAAAATGGGAACTATTAATTTTAAGAATAGTAAATTCTTTACTGTCAGCAAAACGACATCGTTACAAGTCGGATACACCAAATTTAAACAAAGTGCGGAAATTTAAAAAAAAATGTGTATTGTAATAATATATTCAAATTCTGTGCTAGTTGCCTGCTTTCACTTTACCAATAAACAGTACCCCAAGGAAATGCATGAATCTGTTTTTCCCCAATATATAGATTAAAAAACCTGATAGACTGGGCTTTACAGCATTCTAGAGAAACCCCTCTAGTGGGTGCCTACATTCATTTCAGACTATGGAGAAAACAACGGAAAACGACGTTAATATAATTCCCAAGAATCATAAGAATTTGCAGAACGCCTACATCATGATTAAAGCGTGTAGGGTGATTGATACAGAGAGACAGGGACAAACAGAGAGGAAAAGGGACCAATACACTGACAGAACAAACAAAAATGGCCATATCGAAAGATATTTTTTTCCATATCAATCATATACTCGTGAAAAACATTAAATTTCCTTTTCCTATAAAAGAATTACACTCAAATATTATCAATACACTTATTGTTGAATGAGGTCATGGGATTTTCATTGGTCAAAATCTTTGCTATGGGAGCTTTTAATTTTATAGGTACCGATAAAAGCACTATCTTTTATTTCTTGTTTTCCCACAAAGGAAATCATCAGTAAAGTAATATTATTAATGCATTTAAACATGATTTTGAGAATTTATTAAAGCAAATGTAACGGATTTCTCCACAAAATCATCTTAACGACTTCCAGATTATTATGCTAATCTTTACGACACGACAATAATTTCAAATCTTTTCAGTTAGTAATATAGTTCAATAAATTTACAGAGTCTGAAAATCATTGGGTGATTGAAAAAAAAAACTAATTTTGTTTACCAACTGATGAGATTTTCCAATAACCTAATTCTCTATGTCTAAATTTCATTATGAAAGCAGCGACGCCGAAATAACTACTTGTTAAAGTTTTTGCTTATTTGCATGTGAAATCTATGAAAGAATATATGAAAGAAAAAAAAAAACATTACCTTAGCGTTTTAAAATCAGATTTTAGTTACGTTTGAAATTTTTCTGAATAATTTATGTTGTTGGTTTTCTATTATCTCGCAACTATAACATAGTAATTTCAGTTCCATTCGATAAGAGTACTGATTAGTTTATTACTGATTAAAAACCAACACAATATTTGTACTGGATAATAATATTTTTTCATCAGTCACGGGATCATAAACTAAGATTTGATGCTTAAGTTACATCAAATTAATATCGTAAGGCTCAGCTATATCTCCCTCGCTATCTTCGTAGATATTGTTGAGTAACACCGACCTTACTGATTGTCCGGCTTTATTTTTCCTCCTGAGTTGGTTAGGCGTGTCATCATCTCGGTAAGGTTGATTCGGGTCTCCCAAAACATTAAGATATTATGCTTGACTTCGATGTCACTGGTAGACAAAAATGTACGTCGCGTACCGCAATAAGAACTGAGCAATTCATTGCTTCGCTCGTGGTAAGATGATTATATACATCCAGAACAACGTCGGGAATCAATGCTGGAATGAGAACTCCTTTCATAAAGAAAACAACACTCTTGATAACAATAACACATTAAAACTGGGGAAGTCAATGTCGCTATTATCTTACTGAAGGACAAAGTTCTACTATGGTGGATGGTGGCCTGAGAAATCTAATAGTAATTGCTGAAGCAGGACAAACTTATCCTCTCACACTTAATGCTATTATTGTGCATGTTTTTGCGTGTTCGTTTTGATCACTGGAATATGGGTGTGTTCTTGTAAGGGTTACAACAGTCTACGGGGCATATCCATAGCAAATCTGAAACGACTCTTTGAGCCTACTGTGTTTTCGTTATATAGATCATCACCTAAAATTTGTCATTAAATATTTACTATTCTCAAATTCCGATCACGCTGTCTTAGGTAATCTTTTCATAAGCCACGTGGATTCCTTTGTTAAAGAAATCGGTCACTCTTTTTTCTGTAAGACTATACACGTTTTAGGCGAATAGTATTAATGTAAACAAATTCCGAATTGGACATCACAAGAATAAATAATTCGGATAACACATAAATCAAGACCTCCTTCAAGGAATTCAGACAAAACATTAATCAAGGCCTCCTTCTTATGTGTGGGAACTGGGTAATTTTTTTGAAATTCAGTTTTACTCAATTTTACTGAAACTTAAATTATTTCTGAGTTAGATTCTATTTCGGAAATCAAGAACATTGTTCGAAACATAATTATTAACTCGATTTTGCGTCACACATTCTCCCAAATATTTCATGTATTCTTTTGGGACATTTAAAAAATTTTATCCAATTAGTAGTCCAACCACATCACCATCAAGTGGTTTCTGTTAATTAATACTTAAACACGACAAGTGCACTGTTAAAACATGATACAATTCATGAATTCCTTTATTTACTTGGAATTACTGAATGCTTACATTATTAAATAAAATCTGTTGACTGTATAAAAACTGATTAACGTGATATTTTTTATACAAAAAATTCAATGTAGCTATTCAACTAGCTGCTTGGTCCCACGCTCTCCGCTGACATGAGGTGGAATAAATGCATTCAATAAACAGCTTCATCTACCGCAAAGAAAGTTGGCTATGTCGTACAAGATAGTTTTTTTCTCGCCTATGTCCATCCTTCAAATCTATAAATCAACCATACGTCCTTGCATTGAATATTGCTGCATATATGGTTTGGTGCTCCTGTTGTACGTCTCGAGGTCCTTGACAAAATCCAGAGACGAATATGCAATATGATAGGTCCTGATCTGGCATCTAATCGACAGTCGGTTTCTCACCGACGTTCCGTGGCTTCCGTCTGTCTCTTCTATAAATATAGTAACGGCTACGACGAACTACTTTCGCTGGTTCCCAGACTGCATGAATTTAAGCGTACTACTAGTTGGCATCACGGTCCCACACTTTCACTGTAGAAACGATTAAATGTAATCTTCCCTTCCACTCAAACAGCTTCTTCTCTCGCACTTCCCGTCTGTGGAACTCCCTTCCCCTTGCTTGCTTCCCTGGTAACTATAATCTTCAAATATTAAAGTGTAATGTCAATCGACATTTGAGTCGTTGAAATTGTTCCCCTTCATTCTCTGTATCCCTCCCTCAAACACGCCTCTTTGCTCTTCCTCTCAGTCCTCTGTAACCCCTTTCTTACTAGTGGCACTCCCGCCTTGCTTGGGTTGAATTGCTTTAGAAAATAGGTAATCGGACCGATAAACAACCTTGGAATAATATGATTCTAAATAGTCCAAAGAAATAAAACATGATGCTTATGAGTAACTATAAATTATATATATAAAACAACTAAGATTGGAGAGAAAACTTTTTTTCCCATAGGAATGCATAAGAAGAATGTACCATTTGAAAACTTACATTTTTTAAAATTACCTGGAAAAATAAATTGCTGAAATCATTGTGAGAATTGTTACTCACTCTCTTGAGAATCAGTTACGCGCTGCGTGAAATTAACTAGAGTTAGTAAAACTTCAAATGCTGAGAGAGGAAATCGTTTGGATGTCTCTTGTCATGAATGACAAAGAACTCATAATGAAGTTAACAGTTATACAACATTAAGAAATAAAAATAAGGAATGAAGAAGTACATATTCGAACGAATTTGAGAACAGAGTTATTAGAATAAACTGAAAGTTAAAATATATTATAATAATATATAAATGGAGTTAGTTTAGTCAGGCCACTTGTATCCGAGGAGGCCTGTCTACTTGGTAGGTTAGCTAATCCCCGTTGCAAACGCTTCCTCAACACACACAGAGCCCACCTGTGATTACAGCTTTTGTCTGAACATGGCCAACACACTCAAAAACTCGGTCACGATGACTTGTGATTTAATGCTAGCACAAACCACGACACTTCCGCAATTCTCAGACTTCCCAGTTTCAATCACAATCAACTCGGGGTATGGTTGTCAGGCACTTTTCAAAGCTGCCACACGCTGGGATTCCGTTACCTTCCTGACAAATCTGATGAGATTCGAACACGGTTCTCATGGTCCCAAAGCGAATGTTCTAACCACTCAGCCAGGAGCTTAGTAGAAGCAATGGAAGTTGACACTTTTATTTTTACAATTCCTTTCACGTTATATGGGTATATTCCATTGCTATATCCTTTTCTTGTTCTTCATCAATGACTTTGATTGACTCTATGTTATCAGCTAACAACTATTTATTTATGCCGATGACATAGCTATTTTCACCTGTCTTAATAGTAGATCTGATAGGTACGATAGAGTAAAAACTGGAAGATAGTCGCGAAGATGATTTTCCATCAGTTGAAAGCTGCTGCAAGAAAAGGATTTGAACTTTTAATGCTTTGAAAAAGCAAAATGCTATCTGTTAGACATCTTTGAGAACTATTTTTGACTTCCATCATGTGTGACAAATACGAACCTCCACTTAAGGAACTCATTATATCTTTTTGTACTGAGGTTTTGCCTTGTCTCTTCCCGTCCTTTCTCTCTCAGTCTCACCCTATCTCTATCTCTCTTTCTCTCTCTCTCTCTTTCCTTCATATATATTTTTTTCATGGAAATTGTTCTGATGAGATTTCCTCTTTGCAGACTTTATGAATTTAAGCGTTTAACTACTTCAGCGGCAAGGTTTCATCATTTTACAGTTGAAATGGCGAGATCTAACCATAAGTTCTAATGCTAAGAGTTGATTCACTTATACTTCTCTACCGGCTTCTTGCTTTCAAGTCAACTTTGTTCTTCATATACCTCGGTTATCAAAACTTGATTAAAGCGAGGCACAGCTTATTGCTAATATCATAACCAACTAAGTATATGTCACTTGGTAAAGATGCAGATGTTACTAGTGACCATATTTGCCACTCTCCACAGTTATTAGCGTTTTGGAATAAGGAAACCTTCTTTTCATTATTTTTATTTCTTTTACAAAGACAAACCTGTTTAGTGTGTCAACAATTGGTGAATCATTATCGTTATATATGTTATCACCAGCTATTAAAAAAAGGCGGGAAAATGAAAATCCTTCTGCGTCGATGATTTGAAGGGAACAAAGAGAAATTCTTTGATTTTTTTTTTTTTTTGTAAAAGAGAGAAGAGTTAATATTTGAACTATTTTATAATTCTTCCAATTCATTTCATTTCAATTATCTTTTTTCAGACTTGTAATCCGCCGGAAAAAAAGAATGCTTACTTTCTTTATGGTTATCATAAACATATAAACATATGTCTTTTCTTAGTGAATAACTCAGAACAGAAAATGAAATCAAATAAATGGCCAGTGGTTCAAACAAAGATCTGATACAATATGTATAGACATTGCATCTACTGAAATCTGCCTCATTAATGAAATAGTCAAAGATTTTTTTTTCAAAGATGTATATTAACAATTTCCTAACTGAGGCAATATTAAACGAAACAGTTAATTTCGTGGTTAATTCGAAAAAGGATCTTTTATATACAAATACTGAAAGTACAGGGTGGTCCAAAACTCTTATCACCGCTACCAAATAGTAATGAGAACAACAGAAGAACAATTAATACAGTAATACAAAGCACAAGTACTGGATTCAGTTCATTCACGTTCATTGACGTTGTCACACATCGAGAAGGTCTCTATGAACAATATTATTTTCGTGGTAAAAAATGATACAGCGCTATGTCTTGTGTGATATTTTATGAAGCTGTGCTTTGTTGATAACTGCTAAGCTTCTCTGAAAAGAGTCAGAGTTTTGAAATAGAAAATTATATTATATACGGATGACAACACTTTTGGACCATACTGTACATCGTATCTTACACATGGGAATCGATTCCTAGTTTGATTTAATGCTCAATTAACTTGTTATATAAAATGAAACTTCATCAGTATATAAGGATATACAAAATTTAAGTATTTCTGTATGGTAGAGGGGAAAAACATGGGAGCAAAATACAATAAAACTTCCTAATTTCATAATATATAATCAGTAAGTTAAGCGGAATACATGATACACCGTTGGACGATCATGATTCTTTCATTTCACGACAGACTAGAGAAAAGATTTTCCCTCGGTAGATTCTAGTAGACTGGTTTCCAACTAAGGCTATAGAAACCAGACTTTCCCATATATATATATATATATATATATATATATATATATATATATATATATATATATATATATATATGTGTGTGTGTGTGTGTATGTATGTATGTATGTATGTATGTAGGAAATTCTGGTATATATATATATATATATATATATATATATATATATATATATATATATATATATATATATATATATATATATGTATGTATGTACAAACAGACTGTTTCTCTGAATCAAAGCACTTCAGTGTGGATAGACATTCGATCGCTTCAAGCCAGGATCGAAACCCGTTGGAGATTCTTACCTATAAGCTCTCGACGCTCATTAGGGAGGAAATAATTTTTTGGCGTATTTATTTTTCATAAACAGTACAGTGACCAAGAGGAGTCAATCCGTTGGGAGAGTCTTGCATTATTAGCGGTAATATTCACTGTTTACAAATAAGCATTTTCTCCTCACAGTGCTCGACCGAATTAATTTTTTGGGGGGAGTTAATATTGTCAAAATACAAAATGCACACAGACAGATATAAACACACATACACACACACACACATATATATATTATAGAGAAATAAAGAAAAAAGTCAATTAAATTCAAATTACATATCTTGTTTTCAAAGAAGATTAAAATTAGATTAAAATAAATGCCAATTGTTGCATACAGGCATGCACAAACGCACTACCCGGTGTGCGAGATTGTGCATGCATGTATATACATGCACATACAGACACACAAGCCCACTGCACACACATACAACAGTTATATATATATATATATGTTGGTGTGTATTTATGTATGTATGCATGTATGCATATATGTATATATGTATATGGTAAAAGTGTTCCCAAATCATTAGACTATTAACAGTTTTATTGTGAAAACCTTGACTTCCAGAAAATCTGACATAGATGAATCAAAATTTTATCACCAGTATTTATATGGCAAGAATGGCAGTTGCCATCGTGTATAAAGTGAGCGCGTCAGATACTGATAAGATAATCCGGGCTGACGATCTTCATTTCGATTGTCGAATGCTGCAGATAAGGTCAAGATAAGGTCAACAAAGAATATTGAATGATTTGATAAAGGCCCAATTGTTATGACAAGAGAATTTCCAAACAGACAATAACCGGGTACTCAAGTTTAGATTTAGTGTCTACCTATCATCAATTGTGCGAGAAAAGAAAATCACTAACAACCCAGCAGTCATTGGGCCACACATTTTTAACAATGATGGAAGGGAAAAATGATTTTCCCTTCATATAAAGAGGGGAAACATTTGCTTACTTAATTTTTTTTTAGCTTTAACTTATTCCACGTGAATATTTTTTCAGTAATAACTGCATAAAAAAGTATGACATTTTTTATAATAGTCCATTGTTCAGCTGCATTCTATTTTAGAATATATATATATATATATATATATATATATATATATATATATATATATATATATATATATATATATGTATAGGGGACAAGGTAATCCGTAATAAACTAAAAACAAAAACAACAGGATTTTCCCAACCATGTAACAACAGAAGAAGTTTATGTTGCAACCATATTAAATACACGAATTCATTCACTAGCTCAATCACTAAATTTACTTTCAAAATCTACCACGATTCTAACTGTAGAAGTCATAACATAATTTACCTCCGAGAATGCACACTATGCCAGAAATAATATGTAGGAAAATCTGAATGGCCCTTTCACTACAGAATTAATAATTATCGTAATCGAATTGTCGACTTCCCATGAAAAATTATTACCTGTAGAACAACATTTCCGCCTGGAAAAACAAGATTTCAAAAACCATGGCAAATTCACTATAATTGAGAGAATAGAAAAGTTCAGAGCAGATAACATTAGAAAGATTTTAGAGTCCCATGAAAATAAGTGGATACAACGTCTAAAAACAAAATATCCAGCCGGGCTAAACCATAAATTTAACAATACAGATTGTAGCAATATATAAATCAACAAATCAAAACCTACCCAATTTCTCACCCACACAAGACAGACATGCTTACAAAGGTGTTGAGACCTTACACTTATACACACAGACACACACACACACACGAATATATACACTTACACACATCGTACTCACTCACTCCCTAATGAGACAAATGTTAACAGACACCCACAGCAATACACACGCTTACACATATCATACTCACTCACTCCCTAAGAACAAAATAACACACACACAAACACTAAACAGAGACACATCCCCTCACCAGGTCCAATAAAACTGTCAAACTGACCAGAGAATTCATAGCAGCATGTATATCCAGCTCTTATAAAAACTTAAAAGAGACTGTTTGACCAACACAAGGATTGTGTAAAGATTCATGTTAAAAAGATAAAGAAATAAAAAAAAAACAAATGAAAACTACATACAAATGTTCATTTTCTCCATCAAGACATTCATTTCTGTAGTTCACTGCTACCAGCAAGCAGAAATATTTCTTCTCCCGGTGATGGCCATTTCGGACGAAACTAGTCGAGGAATCTAAATGGAATAATAATAAAAAAACGAAAAAATATAAATCTACAACCCAGAGTGTCTGAAGATTTTAATTTTTTAATATTTTTTTTTGTTCAATATATATATATATATATATATATATATATATATATATATATATATATATATATATGTACACACACATGGCGATATGAACAAATCCATTGGTAGTATATAGTCCAAATGGATCCTAGTAATATAAAATATCAAAACTGATGTATAAAAAGAGCTCAATATATTTATTAATACAGAGACATATAATTAATAAGCAATTAAATCCCAAATTACCTTATATGGGGAATAGCATATTTCTGCAGCCGAATATATCATTCGCCACTCTTATAAACACCGGTGTGGAATGAATTTGTGCCTATACATTTTATAATTTTTTCGACTGGTTGATTTTTTAGCTTTCGCAGTTAAATTTTATTCCCGAAGAAATTCAGTCCACACCAAGGTTGATACGTCAGACGACTGAAATCTTCGTCCACAAAAATAGGTCATTCAACATATTAAATATTTATGAATTATATATATATATATATATATATATATATATATATATATATATATATATATATATATATATATATATATATATATATATATATATATCGAACCTGTGTCTAACACGGAAACTGCAGTTGATCTGACGTACTAGACCACTTTGCTATACAGGCGCTTCTCCATAGCTAAGTTCAAATTAATGTTTTTAAACAATCAATCTCCGTCGATTATCCTCGATCGATCATGACTGCTCACGAAACGCATCTTAACGTAAACAATGAAAGTATAGTTTGCTTACCAGACGCTTCACTATACCTAAGTGATATAACACGTCAGATCAAATGACGTTTCCATGTAGGACACAAGTTCGATTCCAGTTGGAGAACGCATATTTCCTACGTAATTTCTCTAACATTCAGGCTGGTAAATGTAATTAATACTGTTTTATTAAAAAGAGAAAAAAAACAGATCATTTACTTAAAGAAATTGTATTTATTAAAATAATGTATAAACAGAAAATATATATATATATATATATATATATATATATATATATATATGCGCGCACGCGTGCTGTTTTACAATAAACCAAAATTGTGGCTTTGTTTCTCTAAGTTGTTACATATTTGGTTCAAACGAGAAATTAATATTTAAAAGCTGTCCCATGCTGTTTTTCTTTTATTTATTATAAACAAAAGTTATGAAAATTTTATACGTTGTTTATATTCGGATAGTTGTAATCATCATGGTTAGTATTGCAGCAATTCGATTGTAGTACACTCAGGTGTATCGCAATATTAGTAACGAAACAGAACATTGTGAAAAAAAATACTATATTTAATCTACGAGTGTTAACGTTTTTATCCCACTATTCATGTCTAAGGGTATCGTCTGTTTCTTATCTTTTAATTCTTATTTTCATTTAGCAGTTGTCACTTATTACTAACCTTTTTCAACTGAATGCAAGGATACATTGTCTGATCCGCGAATTGAACTCAGAATCTTTTTCCGAAAAATTCACGAACCAACGCTTTAACCAACTAGGCCATTGTCCCGTAGAATTACGCTTTTACCAATATTTTGGCTTGTTCTTACAGATTAATTTACATGCAAATAGTCTAGGTAATCACGAAATTACATGATTCCTTGTAAAACGTATCCTCATGAATAGTATATTTGACAATTATACATATTAAATTTGAATCATGAATGAATGAGGTAAGTATCCTTGATGATAGGCGCCAGTCTTCGTTAATGCATCAACAAATGAAGGCCGCTATTTAACGTTTAATACATTAGCTTGAGTAATTTCCTTTTTTGTAAACCAATTTTAATAATGAATGTTTCAATCTAAATAATCACTCCTCAATAAACAAGGTACCATGGGTAAATTGTCGCCATTTTAGTTTTTTTAATTTCGCACATGCGCGTTGTTTGTTTTTGATTTTTGGTATAATACGGTATTGTTTGTGAAAACGAGTGCACCATGACGTTATTAACTCCGCCAGAAATTTGGAAACGGCATGCTGTACTGTTTGGCATTCGCACCGGATTCTCCCCTACGAATATTTCAGAGTGTTTGCGTGTCAATCTGATAACAATGCAGAGGATTCGGAAGGATTTGGATGAGTCTAATTTGGACTGCGTAGTTGCAGCAGCTCGGAAAACTCACTCTGATCGTTCTGATAACAAATGAACTGCTGAATTTGTTCCTGAGGCCCTCAGACTCAACACGGAGGGCCTACGTCAAGTGCCTTGAGGAGGTAGTACTGCCCTGGGTCAAGAGGGTAACTCTCGGAAGACACAATGTCCGGCAACATGACACTACACCATACCACAAATGTAGGAGAACCCAGTTATATCTGACAGACAATTTCTGTGACCACACCATACATTAGATCTGGCCACCTTACTCCTCAGAGTGCAACCCCCTTGATTATTATGTGTGGCGCTTAGTTGAGTGAGAGACCAAAAAACTCTTATAACATCAAAGATGAACCGATGGCAAGTATTCTGGCAGCATTTGGAAGCTTAAAACTGGAAATCGCCCAGAAGAGTTGCAAAAGATTCCGAAATCATGAGTTCATGTTTGAAACCTATTGCGATTTTAAAGAACACTCTTTACCATTGCAAAATATCTTTGTGTAATTATGGTAAATATATATGTTAAAATGAGGTGTCAGTGTTATTTTGCTTAATTTAGACGACGCATTATCCATCGAAACCTATTTATAAATATTATGAGAAATATTTTTTTTTTTTTTTTGTTTTTTTTAATGGCAGTATTCAAGGTAAAATAGCAATGGATTGATTAGCATAAATGTCCATAATCGACTCCAAAAGCTGACATCCTTGGAAGGCAAGTACGCTGTAACTCCGGCGGGTACTCCGACGTATTTTTCATTTACAATATTTAAATTTCAATAATAATAATAATAATAATAATAATAATAATAATAGATGATCTATTCGCGTCGTAAAGATGCAGTATGTCCATTTTGGTCGGAAAGCACAGGGCTTTAGAAAATGAAAGTCTTGTTTTCCGCCATGAAATATGAAGGTTGATATGAGCTAGATTAACAAAGTAAAATCTTGTTAGTCTGCGTTTTACACCTAACCACAATATTCGACCAAACTCGCATCAACCGATTATTATATTTTTCGATCGCTGCAAAATGCAGCGAGAGAGAAAACTTTTCTAATGAAAAGTAGATCCAATCTTTTGTGGAAAGGCTCCTCGCATCATCGACGGAAATTTTACTCAATATATATCGAAGATCTATCTGATCAGTGAAAAATCATTGAAAATAATAGTGAATATGAAAAAAAAATATAATGGGACTATATTTTTGGAAGAATGAAGTTGATAAAAAACTTAAATTATTTATTACTGTAATTAATTTTTTTTTCTCCAACAATATTACCAAAGAAAAAAAAAAGCCTCCAAACGCGTTTTTTCTAATCAAATATAGAATACATACCAGTTTATAATTGGGGGTGAATTGAAATGATTTCTGCGAGATTCATTAAACGGTGAAACGTGAGACTTATCATACACGGTGCCTGAAATAAGTGACATCTTTTAAAATGTGAATATCTGGGTAACTGAATGCCCCAGGCAAACGAAATTGAAACGAAACGAAAAATACGTAATGTTAATTAGTAAAATATATATTTATCAAAATTTGAACAAGATATTCAAAAGGATGTTGATTTCATAACTTATTTACAAAGTTTCATAAATATTCAATATGCATGCCAACTGTGACACGATATCCTTCAAATCGGTAGTCCAGCTCCTACCAGACACGCTATAGCCTCCCTTGCGTAACATTCCCCAGCGCCTAAGTGATTCTCTGCTTAAGTTCCTCTAGGCTTGTAGGAAAAGGAGGTATATCCAAACGTAATTTCACATAACCCTATACAAACAATCACAAGTGAACGTGATCGCCATTTTAAGAACACATTGCAATTATCACGGACACGCTAATTGTTCTTCCTGGCAGATTCTCATTGAGATATGTTCGCACAGTCAACTTCGTATAAAATGATGTCAGTTGTTAGGACACTCTGTACAAGTCTATGATTGCAAGATATCAAATGAGTCAGTTATGTACCATGCTTGATACACGTTTAAGCGATCATGTATCTTTCAATACATAACTGACGAGATTTCATCCATTACTCAATCGTGCCTCCACATCGTTAGCGACTCGAATTGAGGAATCGGATAGCCGAGTTCGAATTCCCCTCGAATCCATTACATTCACCTACGAGCTAATATCCTTCAGAAAGTTCTGAGTCCTCTTCTCTCTTTCTCCAGCTATGGGTAAATAGCACGGCAGACCATGTCCTATAGCCTTGGATGGCAACTGGTCTACCGCAGAAAGAAATGGCAACCAACTGCCGGATAAAATCTGCATCGTCAGTCATGTATCGAAAGATACATTATCGCCTAAGTGTGGAACATGCATGGCAGGGAAGAGATATCAAATATGTTTTTAAAATATTACAGATACATTGATGTATATACTCTATTCAGGTGATGTGATATCTAGACTGATGCCGAAATATATTATAGATTGTAAGAATTATTAGATATCTGTCAATAAAATTACATTAAGATGATTTAGGTATAACAATAATTTCCCTCTTATAAGTCCTGGTATTTAACACAGAGCAGAGGAGACCGATTCCTACCAATGGTAGTTGTGCGTAAATACATGCATTATGGGTATCTGCCATTTTAACTTTTTTTTTTTTTTTTATTTACAATAGATATAATAGTTGGAATCTAGACAAACATAGTATCATATACATCTGTACTAACCTTAGATGAGTACATGGTTAAAAGGAGATAATTTGAAGATTATGCTGATCCAATATTCCACGTATTGAGAACCAACGTCGGGCCATTTCAGACACAATGCTCATTAATTGACTTGAATTAAAGCTAAAGTATCTGAGTTTTTATATAGTGCAAACTATTAGGAATGTATCTGAAATGGTATGAAAAGCACTATCACTACCTAGAAGGTTGGTGCAACATAATCATCAAAATATCATAGTATTTCTCAAGATAAGTAAAATATAAGAATGGTCAGAATGATCCACTCAAACGTATTTTTCTAAGATTAAAAGAAAGTAACAGCTAGAGATAATCAACACACACACATACACACACACACACACACACACACACATATATATATATATATATATATATATATATATATATATATATATATTATATTTTTACAATAACAATGATTCGCAAGACTCAAAGACTAGACCAACAAGAATCTTTGCATGAATTCACATTTCTATGTGGTTGCTCTTCCATTAGAAATGTGATTAGACATGGCTTCCTTACTTCGTTTGATTTAACAAATGCGTTTTACGTATTTCTTCTTTTAGTTCTTTTCAATATATACACAAACTGTCAGAATTCTTTCTGATATATTACTACTTCTATTCCACTCCAGTTTGTTTTCATTTCTAAATTTGCATTTATCTTTCCCTCACTCCCCCTCTCTCCTCTCTCTCTCTTATATATATATATATATATATATATATATATATATATATATATATATATATATATATATATATATATGTTGAATTATATATTACTATTATGCAAGGGATTTTGCAGTTTTTGTCACACTCACAGACGTAAACTGCGATTCATCGTAAAAAAAAATAGACGTATAGGAAATAAGCGTATGGAGAGAAGCTTAAGTAAGTCGATCTGCTGATCTGTCTCAAAATTGGGCGGTTGGACATAAGCCTCCATAAAGACAAAATTCAACAAGAAGGGAATGCCAAGTCAATGCCAGTAAAGCAAAACACGACAAAGATAAAGAAAGAGAAGTAAAATTACCATGACATGGTAATCAAAGATGGATGGCACAGACAGGAAAATGGGAACTTCAGCATCATTGACTCCTGAGACTCTGTCCGTAGGAAATCTAGCTGTCTACCGACAGTTAGCCAGACGGTATTGTTATCCGTAAAGCCACTGGCAATTTTTCTCTTACTTTTTTTTTTTGCCATTTTCTTGTCTTTCTCCTGGGCAAAATTATGTGTAAACAGAACTGAATGTTAAAAAGAATGTCTCCTATTTTAGTCTGTGTACAATGAGAGAAAAACGTGGACATTATCCCGGCGGTGCTGAAGTAGAAAAACTGATTTTTGTTTTGTCAAACAGGAAACAGAAGTGAGCATGTTCAATTCAACATGTGTGCATATTTTATTAAAATTGTATTTCTTTTCAACATTTTACTGATGTCAAAAGATGGAAAATACAGGCAGAACATCTAAGCAAGAATAGGACTTAAATTTGCTGAAGCCTAAAGTAATAACGGATATAATTTCGACAATATTCCAATGCTCATTCACAGTAATAACTACATATCTCTTAATTAAATTAAAACTGCTAATTTCAAGCGGAATAAAAATGGCCACTAATAGAAAATATTCAATATAATTGATTGTCTCAATAGGTTTATCTTTTTACGATTTTTTTAAAAACTTCTTCACCTCGACGTATGGTGTATATTTCTAATAATACCTAGAATGATGATAAGTTGGCTGTCTAGTAACATTCAGTTATAATTGAAAATGCTGTATGTACTTTCGTAGCATACAGCTTTTGAAGATATAATTTTGAAGCTAATTTTAAGGGGTCGCATCATACACGAGATATATAATTAGTATATTGTATTGCTGACCCTGGCTACGCCGTTGAACAAACAATATATCCTTTGAATGTAGTCAAATTAGCCTCAGAATTATTAGGTTGGTACAAAAATAATGTCGTTTTCTAACATATGTTACTATGTGAGAAAACGACATTATTTTTGCATCAACCTAATAGGTCTTTACATGATACGCAAGATTATACGGTAGACAATCGAATTTTCCTGAATGTGAATTTATGCAGAAAACGTAGCACATAGTTTCACCGAGGTTTACCACAGTTTTCAGTACCTCGATATAACCAATATTTTTTTTACCGCTAATGATCTTTATGTCCTGGGACTACTGCTTGAAAAGAGCAATTTTTACTACATCTGACAGCAGCTTCATGGAGTGCCAGAACATTCTTGATATTTTACCTTACAGATTTAAAAGATATGATTCTCTTCACTTATTGTGATTGTCTTTTCAGAAAAGTTAATGTGGATAACGAAATAAATGTTTTCCAGAGAGGAAATGTGAACATTATATTTGCAAAGGAATACACAGCGAAATCATTGAATATTAACAAACGTCGATGGCGAGTCGTTCCTTAATCAAGGGCATATGAAGACAAATATATTGGCAATGAACCTGATATAGTAATTAATGAGACATTCTAATGATAATGCTATTAATCAAGGTTTAATAAGTGCAAATCTCACCAACCGTAAATTACTTCTTCCTCTAATTTTAAATGCCAACATATTAAAGATCTTTTTCTTATATGGATAAATATGAAATTGAGTCTAATTCAAGAGTGATATAATTAACTGTGCTAGTAATTGCGAACTTGTACTAATTAATAACTGTACTGCATAATTTTATATATTTAAGTTTAATATAAAAATCTAATTTATAATTTCATTTTTTTATATATATGATAGTGTATGCATAATTGTGATATTAAACATATATCTATGAAATAAGTATAATTATATAAATCGATAGGCAGACACCTATACATTTATAATTCAATGTACCCATTATCAACAAAACGAAAAAATTCGTAAAAAATAGACATATATACTTCTAAAGTCTACTTGAACACTATACTTCTATTTTTCCGCCTGAAATCCAAAAGATGATTTAAAAATAATTATTATTTTTATTAATACTAAATAGGAGTAAATAGGAACACCTATCAACTTGAACTTACTCCTCAGTCTTTTTTAACAGGACTAGAAATTATCCATTATTTCATGTTAAGGATTGTGTTTCGAGTTCCTTCTAATATCATCTTCAGCACTATTCTTCTGAAGACACAGTCAGAACTCTGAAATTGAATTACCAATTTCTTTGCGTTTTAATTTTAACTTGTAAGTTTATTTCGTTCTATTTTATTCCCAGTAGGCTTTTGCGTCTTTGTGGCATTATCGCCTTTTTTTAAGTAAATTATTGAAAAAAAATAGTAGTTTGGATCCGAAAGATATCTAAAAATGCATTTCGTGTGTGTGTAATCCGTCTGTTTAACCAATGTAAAAAAGAGAACACAAAATAATTTACCAGAATATTTTCCCTCACTTTTCTTATGGATATTCATATAGGATAACCACACACACATACAGATAGATAGATAGATAGATAGATAGATAGATAGATAGATAGATCATAGCTTGATATTATATTTTTATCATTTATGTATAATATATATATATATATATATATATATATATATATATATATATATATATATTTCATGTATAAGGATATGTTATAGTTATGAATAGTAGTGCTCAATATCAAGTATAGAACCTTTGTGTATATCAAAATAGATGCTCTATTAAACAGGAAACGACAAGAGTCTGTTTCAGGGTTCAAAGCAATAATCATGATGTCCGGAGTGATGTTTTCAACCATGAAACAGACTTTTGCGGTTCACTGGTCACCACATTGTCCACAATATATATATATATATATATATATATATACATAACACATAAATATACATACATATATATATATATATATATATATATATATATATATATATATATATATATATATATGATTTTTATAAAAATAGACAATCTATTAAACAGGGCAAGTGTCGGTTTCAGGCTTGTAAGCAATTTTCACGATATCCTGCGAGTTGCTTCCAACCATGAAACACACTTTTGCGGTTCAGTTGTCACCTCAGCGTCCACTATATATATATATATATATATATATATATATATATATATATATATATATATATATATATATATATATATATATATGTCTGTGTATGTATATATATATATATATATATATATATATATATATATATATATATATATATATACATACTTATGTATATATGTATATATATATGTACATATACATATATATACATATATATACATACATATATTTACATATATGTATACATATATATATACATTTTTTTATGTTTAACGTTCTTTTTATAGATACAAGTATTTAAGTAAATGCTCTGTTTATAATAAACAGTATTAAATAACATTTACCGGCCTGAATGTCCGAGAAATTTTCATAGAAAAAAAAAAAAAAAAAAAAAAATATATATATATATATATATATATATATATATATATATATATATATATATATATATGCTTTTTTATTTTATTTTAAGTGTACCTGCAGTTCGTCCTTCTAATTCAAGGCAAATGTAAGGATTTTATTTCGTAACAATTATTAGGTTGGTGCAAAAATAATGTCGTGTTCTCACATAGGTTACTATGTGATAAAACGACATTATGTTTGCACCAACCTAATATTTATATAAAGAGCCAAAATATTATTGGTTTATAATATGTTTTAATTTGACAAGGTTTATAAATATTCTTCAGGTCAGGCGAAACGTCAAGCAAACTATGGAAAAAGCGAAGTACATGTTTCAATGTTTAATAATCGAAAATGAATTAGTATTTAAATTATTTTAGTTTTGGATTAATTTATGTAACAGGACGTTATGAATTTGACTGTTTTCTTTTATGTTATATATGCATGTATTTTGACTTGCTAAATTTGTAATATTTTCAGAAATGAAGCTATAGAAAAATTCCTGCTGCTAATTTATTTTATTTCCAATTGCGGAAATCTGGATAACGCTTTTTCTAAGTAACTTACTTTCTCTTTTAATAAGTATGGCATTCTTTAGATTAAATTTCTGTTTGAATTCATTTCTCTGTATAATGAATGCATTTGATACAATGTTGTGCATCAGCTACGTCTTGTTTTAATAGATAAGTTTTGTTTTAGATTTTGCATATTTCCCCAGTGTATTGTGAGGAATATATCCTGCAATTTATTTTGTTCTCCTGATTCAGAATCATTATAGTTATGGGTATGTTTGTTACTGATCCTTTCCTTAAGAATTTTGTGTATGGGTGTAATTATTTTGGATTAATTTAGAGTGGATAAATTGTTTTAGATAATGGATATTATGGATTTAGTATTAAGCGTTTTTTTTATCTAGTCTGTTGCTGTTAATAACGCTATTATCTTTTTGCGGTCGTATATCTTTTGTTGTTTTTAACATTTTTGCGGATACATATTCCTTTCTCTAAGCATTTTAGAGGAATTAAGGATATTGAAGTTTTTCAAAAGTTATTTTTTCTATCTACATATCTTTGAGTAATTACTAGGGGGTTTGATTCTTAATGATCTTAAATAGAATCCTATAATTCTTCCAGATTTGATCTTTCTACAGTTGCTGGAATAAACATTGACGAGATAATTCTTGTTGATAGTATTTCACTAAACCTCAGACTGCATTTTGTTATTATTTCTATTCAGAATTATGTCTTGGTAGGGTAAAACTATTTCAGAGGTAAGGTTTTTGTGGTTATTATACAGGAATATGTTGTGAAGAAACAATTATACGAAGGAAATTATAATATAAAGTCAATATTTTCAGTAGTAATAATTTACTGCATTTTTTATTTATACACGTTCCTCAATGTAACATTAATAGAACTGTAGGAACAACCATGATTTAAGAAGTTATTCCTCAGTATCTGCGACGGTTTTCCTGCAGCCGTCCAGTTTTCTGCACGCTTGTATCAGATCATATTCTCGTTCATATTGTTTATCTTGTCCTTGATATTAACATCCAAATTTTCCTTTTGATGTCGCTTCAGAAATAGTATTCAATAGGATTGTAATAAGAAACGCAGTGTCTTTAAAATGCAAATAAAAAACTTAGGATGTCTTCAAAATGCATGTAGATTGGAGCAAATCCTTTGGAAAAACATTATAAAAATTCCTCAGTAATATTCAAGATGTAGAGCTTAACCCAAGTTTTCAGCACATTGGTTCCATCCTATAAAACTTGGTTATTTGCAAGGATTTCATCAATTATATTGGTGCTCTGTTCGAAATTGCAGTTATTTAGATATCGAAGTAAAAAGCTATCATTGTTCATATCAAGAAAAAACAGGATTTCACAGAGGGAAAAAGTGGACATTTTATTCCCAACAATTTGATGGTCAATTAAACTAATCAAAATCATATGAAAGAAAAGAAAATTGATATATTCAGCATTCTAATTATATCACTAATATTCAAGGTATAATTAGTTCAAATCCCTTCAATAATGAATTACTTTTAAATAGGAAAATATATTTTCTTGTACAGATAAATAAGCGATTGGGTTTAATTGATATTTGACCTACGCTAACTGAACGGGAAATGAGTCCTATTTCTACTCACATAATGAAAACGAGACAAACAAAAATATGTCTCAACGAAAAGAAGGAAAACCGATATGAATTCTGAAACATTTGCTCTTCTAAACATAAGAATGAAAATGGAAAAGGTGTAAAATAGCTAACTCTCGGTATACGTAAGATTTAAAATGAAGTTTTTTGTAAGATTTCCTTTTAGCTTTAATTCAATAATAAAGGAATTAAAATTTACTATTTTCAGTCAGAGTAATACTCAGTGATGTATTCCAAACAGAAATTATATTGATCTGAATTTATTTTGTTTCAATAAAATTGATAAATCGGCAATTTTTTTTTACACATTTTAAATAAAACTTAGTTCTATGGATGAAAAACCTTGCAAAAATAAGATATTTCTGAAACATTATTTGAGGTTAATTAGCAAATGTAAAATTAACTTAATCGTATTTGAAACAAATATTACTTTTTTCACACATTTTACCCCAAACAAGGCGGAAGTGTCACTAGTACGCATATAGATACAGAGAATGAAATTAAGGGAAAGTCTGGGTATATGAGAGATTGAGGAAAGGATAAAAAGAAGAACGAAGTAAGATAAAAAGAAGAACAGGAATCAAGGCATCAGAAGTTAAACTTTTGTAGATTACAGTTATCAGAAAGAAGAAGGGAGTTCCACTTGTGAGAAGTGCAAGGGGAGAAGCTGTTGAAGTAGAATTGGCTTTTACATTTGACAGTTTCGACAGTTAAAGGGTGGGAGCGAGATGCCAACATAGTAGAACACTTATATTCATGAAGACATGGCACTAGTGAAAATAGCTCGGCAGAGCAGATGCCATGAAAATATTTATAGAAAAGGCAGAAGGAAGCCAAATTACGTCTGTAAGAAAACGACTGGAGTAGAAACCCCCAGTCATACTGATTACATTGCAAATCCGTCTTTGGAATTTGAAGAGAAACTTGAGATAAACAACGGGTGGAACACACCATATACGGCAACAACATCCCATGTATGGACGAATGGTAGATTTGTATACGTGAAGGATGGACTCAGAAGAGAAGAATCTTTTGTTTCAATGTAGTTGTATACAAAAATCTCTTAACACTCTGGTCTTTTTTCTGACGTGTCTATCGATTTAATGACAGGAGATTGACAGTCGAACGTATTTATAGTTAAGTATTGTGGAGCATACATAAATTTTATAAGGGGGGGGGGGGCAAAACTTAAAAGAGGTGATCTTTTAATGAGAGATTTATCGGTTTGCACATCCATGCATCAGAGATTTTACACGTGATCACACATACAAAAACAAATTGAATTTATTTTAAAATATTCGGGGGCGCCATATTCTAATAAGCTTTACAATATAGGATTCCTACTATAATCTTACTTAAAAATATTTCGTAAAACTTAACTCATTGAAAATGAAATTTAGAAAACTTAAAAACCTCATAAATTATTCAAAATTTATCAAAAAATATTTAAAATTGTAAAAAAATAAAAAAAATAAAAAATCTTGTAAAAATTTATTTTTCATCGAAAAATATATTTTTTTTTTCAAAAAAATATTGTCTTTAATATATAATATTCTTAAAAGCAATTAAATTTTCTGTAATTAAAGATTGTCTTAGTTTTACTGAGTTTATTATTTATCGCTTAAGAATAGTTTTTCGGTAAGACGGGGTCATATTTTGCAAAAAAAAAATATAATAAAATAAATAAATAAATAAAAATATCGATTTAATTCTTAAAAGAATCCTACTTTTAACTCATATAGTCATTAAGAGCTACCACGTTGAATTTCTTAAGTTTTCATAAAATTAAGTAAGATAATGTAATAGATGTAAAAGATATTTTGTCCAAGATATTCTATTAGGTTGGTGCAAAAATAATGACGTAATAATGTCGTTTTTTGACGTATTTTTCAGGTCAAATACGACATTATTACGTCATTATTTTTGCACCAACCTAATAATAAAAAATTCAATAAATAATGTCATTCATTTGTGAATAAGTTCTGAAACTTTTATTAAAATCCGAAAATGATTCGATCTTTGCAAGAATTGTCAAATTCATGTGTCTGTTACAGGAGAAAGTACGACGGCTAACTCAAGAAAAGCAAGGGTTTTCTAAAAAAATTGAATTTTATAAATAGGTATAAAAATTTAATAAAATAATAAAAAATACTTTGATCCTTTCTCTAAATAATAGTAAAAACATTTTGGCGATAAAACTGTTTTCATTAAGTTTGTAGTATGTTTTCATCACGGTAGCAGATATTTTTGCGTTTTCGTGGATGTAGCTAGAGTGAAGCGATTCAGAAGAGTGTAATTTGTTTATCATTGAGAGTTGCTTTCATTTGATTCTACTCCTCATCTACCCATTACAGGTTATTTAAAGCCATAAAATATTTTTAGATTGTATAATATCTTTCGTTTTTTTCCGTAATACTGGTTTAGTGATACATGTTTTACTGATTATCCCATAGGTGGATTGGTGGGGAGAAGAGGTGGATTCATAGCTTTTTGCAAGTGTATTTGACCATAAGGAATTGGAACTCGTCTCTCCGATTAAAACCTTCGAGCTATTATTCATTAAACCATCCGCATATCCAAGCTTACAGAACCAGGTATAAGAAACCATATAGGTGCTGACAAGTCTCGCCGTTGCTTCGGTGATCGTACGGGAACCAATTTATCAATGGGATGCGGCATTAAGCCGAGTGAATAGTCGATTATATTTTTATAGAACCCTCAATTGCTTGATTTCACCAAAATTAAATTAACGTGTTTCTTTAATTTCCTTATAGTACCGCCCTTTCAAAAAATAAATTTTGTCAGAAAAATATGTTTCAGATTTATATATTGTTTAACTCTTATTACTGAGCATCACTGTGTAAGCTACTTAGGAAAATAATTTCTTTTCTTTTTTCTTTTTCTTTTTTTTTAAATCGGTTTCACCCTATGCAAGATAGTAAAGTTACTAAGACAAAAAGTGTTACTATATATGGAAGAATTAGAAACAGAAAATTAATAATTAGCAGGAAGAGAAAATTTAAAATGTTTACGATTAATGTTGGCTAGAAAGCATCGAGCAGGAAGAGAGTTCCCGTAAGCAAGATGTAATAGAAAAGAAACTATTAGCATAGAACTACTGGCTCAACTGTAAATTAATGAGATCTTGACCCCAGTCAAGTGCTGCAATTAAATTAAATAAACTTGGTACCATAGCAAAACGATCATCCTAAAAACTACCTATAGAAAAGGTACAGGGATGCAACCTTATAGCGGTGGGAAAGTGACTGAAGCCGAGCTTCCAGGTAAGGACTGTTAATATTGCTAATTCTTCTTTGGATTTTATCGAGGATCTTAAGGTAAATATCATGCACACAGGACCATATCTGGCAACAATAGAATGGTAATCTTATAGACATGTAAGATAGATTCTGGAGAGAAAAATGTTTCCGCACGACATAGGGAACAATCTTCTTTAACAGCTGACGAACAATAGATTAAATACAGTCTTCCCACATTATGTCAGCTCATAACATAACCCGAGAAGGCACAAGGATTTACCTTCCTGGACCTTACATACGTATCGAGAAATACGTTTTGTAAACGACCGTTAAATTAGGTACGCCCTTACCATTTAAATACCCTTCTAAGTATAACGGAATTCAGGAATTTAAGCCCTATATTACTTATCTACAAATGCACTTATATGAATGTTGTTCGAGCAAAGTTTTCAGACAACACGAAGATGTGTTAATCTTGAATACAAAAGTATCATTTAAACTTCGGTTCTTTCAAAGAAAACTGTCAACTATTATTCAGCTGGAGTCATCTGTGGACTAAGTAAGAATATCGATATATCCGATTTATACATTTCGAAATAAATGAATTGTCGGCCTACAAAGAGTTAACATGATTGCATTGGATGTAAATACATATAAAATTTAAAAAAAAAGCTTTTTAAGAAAAGTCGATAAATTGAAAACAATGCGAAGACAAATGCTAATGTGAAAATGTGCTGACCTCGACTTGACATTGTTTAGTCATCTTCTTGAACCTCTAGAGATAATAAAAAAACATTCTTTATCGTTTGATGTTCTGTCTTCTGATTTATAACGAGAAATACGCAAGGGTGATAGGTCCGCACAAGAGTGCAAATTACGTATTGCGCATATAGTGTGCAAGCATATTTTAAGAGTAACCATCTCCACATTTTACAATTTCACCACACACTCACATATGAACATATAAAGGCACAAAAGAACGCAAGCACACATCATATATAAAAACACACACACAATCACAAACACACTCAAATAGACACATACATATATATATATATATATATATATATATATATATATATATATATGTGTGTGTGTGTGTGTGTGTATGTATATATGTATATATATGTATATATATATGATGAAATAATAATAATATTGATAATATTGTTATATTTCGATTAAAAGACAAATAAAAATGTCATTAAATTTTTCATTATTTATGTGTTTTTCACTAAATATTTTCAGATATGTCTGAAAAGAGATTCAGTTTGGCCTTCGCAGAAACAAATATTAATTAAAAGTGAAATCAAATTAGAAAACAAAATAATTGGTTTCTCTGTAAAGTAGATGCTAGTGCATGACTCACATTATCACATTTTAAATATTCTGGATAGTTAAAATTTAGTGGAGCAGATAATTCCAATTTCTAAGTAACATCATTAAAATCGATGTAATAACTGAAATTTAGCATTGAATGATGAAGAATGAACAATATGCTATATGCATATATCGTTCGGATTGTGTGATTTGTAAATGGGAATATTTAACTATCTGTTATATGCCTTTTTTTCTGAGTAACCAATACATCTGAACTATCCTTCTTTAGTAGTATGTCCCTTTTCAATTGGAATATATATATATATATATATATATATATATATATATATTCATTTCATTATTTAATATAGACACATTTTTCCTATTTCTTTTATGTAAATTCTTTGCATACCGTCTGATAATCTAAATAACTTTTTCATTAAAAGAAGAAATACAATCAGCATATTGATACATATTGTGTTAATCGTATCTAAGCTTTAGGCTTACATAACCCATTATCAAAGATGGCAATTACATTATAATATATTAGCCAGTAAACGGACAAGCAATAATGATAGTCGGTTTATGTTTACGTGGAAGATTTTCAAGGAACGACAAACTCGTGCATACGAGGCGCTGGAATCGAAAATCGTACCGCATCTCATGACGTCACACATAACTACGCGAGAGTGTAAACGAGAAGCATTAAGTATGGCTTCTGTTATAAATTATAGGCATGTATTAATACTTGTGCAGATTTCATACTTTATTTTGTTCAGGTTAGTTTTGCGTATATATATATATATATATATATATATATATATATATATATATATATATATATATGATGTGGGTGCCAAAGTTGGGCCCACAGAAGTAAAACACGGAACACTGATTAGAAGTAAGAAAGATATATTAACAACAGGTTACAGAGATAGTGTAAGCAGAGCTTACTATAAGTTAGTGTCCAACACTGTTAGTCGTACGAGACTCTCACTGTCTCTCTGTGTCACTCTCTATCACTCTCTGTAGAGTGCTATGTCGCCTACTTAATATAAGCCTGGAAGTACGCCAAGTACGCCAGTTAATAGTTGAAATATCAGAACCCGAGTCAAGCTGGAATTTAATGGACTTATTGAAACTATACACTGTTACATATTTTCTTAAATTCCTATCAACAATATTGTCAGATTGAGCTTGCCTAATTTTATTTTGGGGTTTTCTCGTTCTGTTGGCGTACCAGCACGAAGTTAAATTATGCCCACTTTTATTGCAATTTTTGCAATATTTTTTGTTCTTAACTGGACAGAATTTCATCCAATGTCATTTACCACATGTTCCGGGCGGTTTCTTTAACTTATTTGGGTTTTGGTTACTGTGGAATTTAGGACATGAGATTTGCCTTTTGTCTTTTTGAGGGAAATAGGAGGTAGACTTACTTCTGATTTTAATAATCTGAGTCATACCTGATTCCTCGATAGTGTTTGAGTCACGCTTTACAGATATTACTCTTTGACAGTCCTCTGCCAATTTTTGGAGAGTCAATCCTTGTTCGTTCTCAAGCTTAGTCAGTACCCGTCGTCTGACTTCGGCGTCTTCTGCAGATACTAGACCTTGTGCGAAAATTAAGCACTTAAAATCATCGGCAGTCAGTTCGGCTAGTTTAAAATCATTACATAGCTTGTTCACCGATGCTGCAAACGTTAGAACGTCTTGCTGGTTGTCTTTGACTGTATTCAGGCATTTCCAACGTTTGTGGAACAAGGTTGTGTTAGGCCCGAATAATCGTCTCTGAAAAATCCAAGTCAGTGGTTTTCTTGGGTAGTATGAAGTCTACAAACCTACTATATTCTGTAGTTCCCAGTTTTCTCAATAGTAGACGTACCTTATTGTTACTGGGCCATTGTTCACAGTCTACGTTGAAAATATCTTCGTAGCGCCTGTTAAAAGCCTGGAACGTTTTGTCTTCCTCTGGTACGTATTCAAACATTTCCATTGAATTGTAGATTATACTCCGGGAGAATATTGTATCTTTTTCAGAGTTTGAGCCTTTCAATGCATTTACGAGTAATTCTTTAAGTTGTTTCTGTTGTAGTTCAGAATTCTGAAGCGTAATTTTTTGGAATTCAATTTGCTGTTTATCTAAATACAAAAATAGTTGTTGTTGTCTTTCTTCTGATTTTTGTTGCTGGTCAAAATTTAGTTTTAACATTTGGGCAACTACTTTTTGCAAATCTTCCATATTTAAAAATGAGAGCGCTTTTTGTTGCGTTGAAACACTAGTACTAAGAGGAGGTACACAAAAAAAAATCTTGATAGATTTTTGTTCCTTTTTTTTTTTCTTTTACAGAAAAAAAATATGGACAGACAATAACCTAATTATGTGTTTTTAGCTCTTTTTTCCGTGGTTCCGTTAATTTTAACGTAATTGAATAATTTTCCACCACACTTACGTATTTTATAGAGGTACAAAAAGAAGAAAACTCACCTACATGAATTTGAGGGGAGAATAATTTTATGCCCGAGTTCAACTCAGTTACATAAAAAAAAATTCGATAGTTTTTTTCCGAAAACTTGAGTATAATGGTAGTACTTGATCTTGTGTTGTCAGTTTTTACGAACAACTGTTTTTTTTTCTGTGTGTGTGGGTGTGTAGAAATCGTTCTCGTATTGGACAGACTTTAATATTCTGTATATGTCGAATCGCTGGTTTGTCAATGGCGTTTGGTATTGGAATATATGTAGACGCTGGGTGTTTAGGTTTTAAATCGCTAATGTATTAATACCAGCTTAATTTCACGTTCAACACTGCTGTGGGAACGCGTGGAGTTTGTGTATTTTTCGAGTACTGTCGCTATTGATATGGTGAAAACGAAATTCTCGAATCTTGTCTGTCTCCACTGTTGTGGGACTAGCAAGGTATTGCGATTTTTCGACGTGAATGCGTTTCTAGAATTCTTCGTCGACCCAGATGTGGGTGCAAAAGTTGAGCCCACAGAAGTAAAACACGGAAGACGGATTAGAAGTAAGAAAGATATATTAACAACAGGTTACAGAGATAGTGTAAGCAGAGCATACTATAAGTTAGTGTCCAACACTGGTATTCGTACGAGACTCTCACTGTCTCTCTGTGCCACTCTCTATCACTCTCTGTCACTCTCTATCACTCTCTGTAGAGTGCTATGTCGCCTACTTAATATAGGCCTGGAAGAGTCTATTTTGTAGGTAGTTTCTGGTCTCACAATAATATATATATACACAGACGCTTTTACAGTGGGAGAAATCTCGAAGGTCTTGTATAGGAATAAATTGTCGTTGCAAACACAGTAGTTTGAACACAGAGCAAGCAGTGAGCAAACACAGATGATTGCATTATTAAATAAGTAGATCAGGTGGTCGTAGAGGAAACGTACAAATGGGAACTAGCGTGACATCTAAGTAATCGTTATTCTCTATACTATACACTATACTATTTCTCTATACAGACCATTATCCGAATTACTATTCGGCGATTACTATTCGAACAATTATTATTAATGCTAGTATTATTGAAGGTGATACTGGTACCAGTATCTGTGTTTGGAAAGTCTCGAACACAACGAGCATTTCGGAAGTGATAACGAGCATTCGATGACCTAACAGTGTTACAACGGGTGAACGTTCTAACATCACAAAACAAGGAAACTACTGTTGGTTAAATTTCTTTTGTGGATTTCTCGATTTTTTTTTATTTAACTCAGAGTGAGGCATTAACAGGATACGTTGAATGCAGTTGTAACGAGCAGACAACTCCGGGTAATTTACTTCAGGAGTATGCGTGAATGAATGGAAAGACGCTTGGTAAAGAGTCAAAAGATAGTTCAACAAAAGGCAGGATGACGAGATCGATTACTTTGCTGAAGCTGAAGATTCAGGGCAGATAGAAGATAAAAGTACAATAACTTTCAACTAGATACTGACTGTGGTAAAGTTTTCTTTATTGTCATTAATGCCATGAGTCAATATGTATTTGACAGACATTAACTTGGTATCGTTCTTATACGAATTAAAGTATAAGAAACTTGATGGATCAAGATTTCAGATTTTCAAATTTGACTTCAAATGTATGAAAGCTGGATGCATCTTCGCATTATATACAGTTGTGCACTGACCATTAAAACTAGTGGAAAATACGCAGTTAGATAAACCAAAATGTATCCACACGGTTTGAACAAAACTAATGTATCTAGCTGTAAATTGAAAGGATGATCCCAATTGCTGTTGTGAATTCCTGATACAAATTTCCTCTCTACATCCCCCTCTTTCTTAAACTTACTCAGCGCTCTCGTGATGCTTCATGAATGGACTTTTAAGATGGAAGACATATTTCGGATGTTGGTACCATTAGTGTAGGCCTGAAATATCTTGTTCGTCATAACATTGCTCAGTTGGCAAGAAATAGTTCGGCTGACATAAAATGATTTTAATTTGTTCTCTTTCTAGTTGAATAAACAAAATGTTTTTCAGTGGATATCACGACAAATTATGTCAAGCTAACTAAACGTCTTAACTGAAAATCTGGTTTCTAGTGGTTTAATAGATATTAAAAATTTGTGGGGATAGACAATTATCCCATGTTGTTACAGGACTTGGACAATTTTGGTATTTCACCAGGACATATATATATATATATATATATATATATATATATATATATATATATATAATATATATATATATAAACACACACACACATCCACACACACACACACACACATATATATATATATATATATATATATATATATATATATATATATATATATAAGGTGATTGAAAAGTAACTTTCTTTTTTAAAATGCTTATAATTTATTAAGTATAATTTTACAAGAAATGGTTATGATAGGAAATCGTTTCGCATGAAGATTAATATAATATTCGATATGGACACCAGATTTCGCTGCCAGCCTTTCCAACCGTTCATAAATCGCGTCAATTGATTTCACCAGGAACTCATTTGGTATGGAAGATTTAACTTCTTTTATCCACCTTTCTAGTTGGAATTCTTTTTCGGAGTTTTATTTCTAATGTAGAAATCTCAGCCTGGCTGACGATGCGAACATGAAGTTTTCGAAAGTACTTGCTACTCTAAAAATAAACCCGATCCATCTGACAACAATTTCATACATAAGGATTGCGTCATTCCGTGCATTATTAGTAAGTTAATGATTCTATTAAATCTGTTATCCAAGAGAATTCGCCATCAATTACATTAATATTGCTAATTGATTCATTGTATTATTATGTCTTTATAATGTAAAATGCATACCACACAACACAAACACACACACATATATATGTATTATAATCTGATTGTGTTTGTATTGTCTTTCGCAAGATATTATAATCCCATGTATACACTTGTATCGCATTAAGTTAAGGGCAGTCGATCTTAACGTCTATTACAACGTAATTTGAATAGAAACAAAATGAATAGAATAACATATGTACTTTTTTTCCTTTTTTCCTCAATAATTTAATAATTTTAAACTTAATATAGATTATATTTACGTCTTTGAAATGGGTATTTTTTAATTTTAATTTCAAATTTTATCGTACAATTTAATACTTATTAGAATAAATTCCATTTTAGTATAGACCTAACTTTAAAGCATTTAATAACTATTATAACCTTACTTCGTTGTCAACTTCTTTGAATTCTCGTATACTTGTTTTTGATTGGTAATTTCAGCTGATGTGACAACGTTTCCCCTTACGAGGAGTTCTTAATTAATTTGAATCTTTTAAAACCCTTATTCTACAATCTATATTCAATATCATCACTTGATAAGACACCAGAAGTGTTGAAACAAAATGGATATTTTTGTAGTGATTTTATAACATATTTATGTTATAATTTTTAAATAAATAATTATATATATATATATATATATATATACACACATACACACACACACGCACACACACACACACACACACACACACACATATATATATATATGTATGTATGTATATATGTTTGTGTGTGTGTGTTAATTTAAAAGGATAAAGGTGTTATGTATTTCAGTAGAAATAGACTGTTTCTATATAGGAATGAGATTGTGTATTAATACATAAAAATATCTAGAAAAATAAAGAACTCTTCAAGTGCCATTGTCCTTGGCATTCAGTATTAAAGAGCTGCAACCGTGTGCCTTTAAAAACGCATCAAATTAATTTCTCTGAAAACATTTGACGTCAAAAACAATCAATATAAATCAGAGACATGCACAATAGCCCTCGATCTGTACACCCAAAAACAGGTGGTGGCAAACATAACAGTACAAAACATAAGAGTAAATTGAAAATATCAACGACGGAGACACAAAATCAATTTAGAATTCGAAGAGACGCTTTTATTATGAGTGTGTGATTTTTATTATGGTGACTGGCGTATTCAATTAAAATTTAATCGTGCCATAAATGCAACATTAATCATCCTTTCACTGACGGCCACCATATTTTCCTCGCCGAATATTGCTTGCCTGTTCCTGATTGTTGCATATCTCAACAAAATATCTTCACGTTCGTTGCACGTTCGTACTAACCTGTCTATCTGTGTGAATGTTTTTAACTGGTTTTATCAGTAGATAACATGGTGTAATTTATCTTAAACGGAAGTACTTATACATTTCAAGATCAGTTGAAATATTGCTAGAAATACCAAAACGAATATTAGAATCTTAATGCTGGAGAGGTCTTGTAAACTGTCTTCAAAATCTCAACAGCATATTTAATCGATAAATTGAGGCAGATATATTTATAAATTTGAAAAAAATATGAGAGGAATATTCAATATGTGTCTATATTTCTGTAAGATATTGTAAATGATACATTTCTGAGATGAGATATTATGTTCACAATTTACATTATTCGGACTATTGAACTGATCTTTGTTGCCATATTTATCACAAGGTTTCGGCCGTTATACAAACCGGCCTTTTTGAGGTGGTTGGAATGTCGAACTGAACCCTTTATTTCGCTCACTGGGGTAGACTGTTCTAGTTCCACGTACCATGTCTAAAGGATTATGTTATCAGTTATCTCCTATTAATTCACCTCTCCAAGTTCTTAAACAGGGAAATAAAGTGTTCATTTCAAAATGCCAACCACCTGAAGAAGTCCGAAGCGTATAATGGCCGAAACGTTGCGTTAAATATGGCAACAAAGATGAGGACAACAGTCCGAATAATGTAAATAGTGGAGATATTGTAAGTTTTTACATTATTTACATCAATCGAACTTCTGCCAACATTTTTATTGTCATATTCACGACGTTTCGGTCGTTGTAGTCTTCAGTCTTCTTCAGGTGATATACGTTGGAATTTTGAACAGAACCCTTTATTTTACTCCACGAGGGTAGATTGTTCTAATTCCACGCTCCAAGCTTTTCAAATATAAAATTAGAAAACTCATCGCTGTTCTTAAAGAGTTTTCTTTTTTTTTTTTTTTTTTTTTTTTTTTGAAGTTAAAACAACAATAAAGAAGTATAATATGCAAAGATTATGCAAAGTTCTCTTCTGTCGACGCTGTCTTTAAGAACTCTGGAGTCATTTCTAACCGTCTATTCAGTTTCATACCACTCTTCGGCAAAGTCTTTGAGGCTTTAATCAATGCCGAAGTGGCTAAGCATCTTACCTCCCACGATCTTTCCTCTGACGAAAAATATGATTTTTGCTTTGCCCGGTCTACTACTGACTATGTAAACCAAACACTTGATAATAACGGCGAAACTCGAACTTTGTGCCTAGTTATATCGAAGTCATTTGGCAGGGTTTGTTAGTGATGGGTTTTAAAAGAGACACAGTTGTAGCTCTTTAATACTAAATGCCAAGGACAATGGCACTAGCATAGACCTATATTTTTCTTGATATTTTTCCTATATTAAAACACGATCTCATTCCTATAATACAGACAGATTATTTCTACTGAAATCCATCGCAACTTATGCATTTTCAGTGTTTTTCATGCCGGTCTTCTATGTAAGCTTCAGGGATACAGTATTACGGGCGATTATTTGATTTAATCTTTTCATTCTTGCTAAAACGGGAAATGAAAATCGTCCTGAACAGGTTCTCTTCCAGTTCCTTTCTTCCGAACGCTGGTTTTCACCAAGACTTTATTCTTGTCCTTACATGGTTTCTTATCTTCATCAATGATCTTCCTGGTGTCATCTGTTCTCAAGTAGGCATCACCATATACGAAACTAACATTTACTATTGTCTCAATAGTAAATCTTTCACTACTGGCCGTTGGTCTGGAAAAAGACCTACAGTCAGTGGTTGACTGGGTCAGGTAATTGCTAGTAAATTTTAATACATCCAAAACGTTATTTCTCACATTTACTCACCGTAGAGAAACTTCTCTGCCTCCTATCAGCATGGTTGATGCTCATCTCCACGAGAGTGTCTCACTATGCCTACTTGATCTCACGTTTTCCACTGAGGTGAAACAGTTATATTGAATCAATAGCTAAATCTACAGCAAGGAAAGTTGGTTCTCTGTGTCGAGTCAGAATTTTTTTCTGGTCTGAGCCCATTCTTCACATCTACAAATCTACCATTCATGAAATACTATAGCCATATATAATCTGGTGCCCTTGCTGTTCAGCTCGAGGTTCTCGACAAAATACAAAGACGGATATGAAATGTGATCAATACTACTGTGGAATAACTACTTACAAAAGTGCTGGAAAGATATACGACCGATATCTTCGTCTACCAATATAGTATATTACCCATATGATGTAGTTTTAGATTTTATTGTTTATTAGCAGATTATATATCTTACTGTTCTTTCTTTATATATATATATATATATATATATATATATATATATATGTGTGTGTGTGTGTGTGTGTGTATATATATATATATATGTATGAAGAAAAATATACGGAAAATAAAATCCTTATATGCAATTATGCTGTTTTTTAGACCGAAACGTCCGACGTTGACATTATATTAACATTAAAACAGCATAATATAATTGCATATAAGCATTTTTGTTTGTTTTTTTTTCCGTATATTTTTCTTCATACTGTCGGATCTATATCCATATATTTGCTTACATATATATGTATGTATGTATATATATAGAGAGAGAGACAGACACGCACACACACACACACACATATATATATATATATATATATATATATATATATATAGACACACACTCACACACACACACATATATATATATATATATATATATATATATATATATATATACATATATATGTATATATTACATTTTACAAAATAATTATAGATATTCAATCAAGCACGACCATCACGCATAGCGTTATTGCCTAATACTTACGGCCACATCACGTTGAAACATTAAATCCCATACGATCACCGACGTTAAGCAACGTCGTTTCTGGTCATCAGTTACATAGATTAGCGTTTAGAAAATGTCAGCTGCTGTAAGCTTAGATATGCATGCCATGTAATGAATAATGTTTGGTGTTGTCAATCGAAGAGCCGAGTTCGAATACCTGCTGGGTCGGTTGTATTTATTTAGGTACCAATAACCTTAGGAAAGGTATGAATCAACCTCTTCTCCCAGCTATGGGTTAATTTGTAAGACTTTTATCAGTAAAACATTATTATCTACCCAAAATTTTTTCGACATCTAAAAATATTTTCTGGTTTTAAATAATCTGGAAAGGGTTGATTAGCCATTGAAAACAAATCAATCATTTAAGGAAGTTATTACGTAAACACCAATATGTGAAATATACAAATGTGTAGTTATGTGTACATAGTTTATGTCTGTCTCTTGATGTTATTGTGCAGGCGTTAAATTATCCGAACTATATCGGTGTATTTTTATTCATTGTTAACAAACATTTATTACATAATACCACACCTGGACAGGGTTTAAACTAATAATCATTCCCCTAAACTTTTTACTATCTGTCCTCTTAATTTTGTGTTGGTATATGTAATTATAGATCGTTATTATTTTTTATTTCAACATTTATTCCTGGAAAATTTCATCTCTGCTTTTCATTTTGCTTATAAGCATCACTTGCATTAACCGACATCCTATTATTGCACTCTTTATTTCAGCTTTTGCGATATATTTAGATTTCGAAAAATAAATAGCTCTAACCTTCAACGGTTTTCATATAATTATGTGGCGTACACGTAGCATTCTACAGTGAATCTTCTTCCTGATCAAAATTCTGAACGACTCCTTTAACACGGATCTAATCTTGTTCCTCATCCATCACCTATCACGTACTCTTACGTTTACCAGCTTCGTGACAGTTTGTCTTTTATTTAATATATACTTTTTAAAGCTGAGTTTAACCACATTTTAATAAAGCAATTTAGATTTATTTTTTACTTATTTTCCGCCCTTCGAATCTTACAATTCTGAACAGTCTTAACTGCAAGAAATTTTTCTCTATCTATCATGAAGCCAAAAAATAAGCTTTCGTTATTTTATTTTATTTTTTTTTGTTTAAAAACCGTGAAAATCCATTTTGAAATCCTAATATTCATTTTTAGCCATGTTTCTAGGTTTATCAATAATACTTCAATTTGCTAGGCTTAATTACATAAATAAGCAGTCGCAAGGGTTTTACTTCCACTATACACATTTACATGTTCTTCACAGAATGTATGTGAATGTTTGTGTACATACGATTATTAAGAAAAATCACTGCCCTTTTATATTCCTTGAATAAGATTTAATTTACTTTTGATAAATTATTTGAATACAGTGCAGATTTGTGGTTAATCTATATTTACAATTTGTTTAAGTTAGATTGAAATTGCAATATCGATTTAATATGTCGGGTATCAGGAAGAGATATGATATTCGTACGTTTGCCATCGACTGTCATAGTGGCAGGTTTTTATTTTTTTTATAACGATAGTTATAAAGATTGATAACAAAATTAATCATATAAATTGAAACATGAATCCTGAAGAGAATTAATTATTGTACCGTAGTTTAACATTTTCTGAGGAAATTAAATAATTCTGGGTCTTATAAACATATTACAGTTGAAATTGTGTTTCTAAATAAATCTTTATAAAAGCTATCATTTCTAAATTTATAAAGTTCCAGCTTATATAATTTCACACAGTTAATAAACACGTTTTTCTGAATTCATTTTCAATAAGGAAATATAAAATTTCAATACCAGTAACATGTGCTTCAATTTTCTCAAACGCTCATCTAATACAGTTGGAATGCAGATCAATCAGTGCAAAGATTTCAAAATAACTTTGTCACAACTGCATCAAAAGTTTTAGAGATTTAATTAATGACAAACCGCAATAATAACAATCCAAATACTGGAGCGGGAATTTACAGGGAAATTGTAATGTGATATCACAACATATATATATATATATATATATATATATATATATATATGAAGAAATATATATTTTAAGGTGTGCTATATTCATGTGATAAAATGCTTAATATCAGAGATAGACCGTATGTAGATATAAATATAAAAGTGAACATTGAAGTCAAAACTCAGATTCGACAGGCTGTTTCATGTTAGACACAATCGTCAGGCCGTGAATGTTGGATTTTTTTTCTCGACTATTCATATATATGGGTTAGTGGTGCATTGTGGTCAATGTTTTCTGGAGTTTATTTTTGCGGGAGTGGTTTGTTTGTTTATTTATTTGTTTGGGTTAATTTATCTCACTAGTTTTTCATTTTCATTTTGTATCATTCATTCTTTTCGGTTTTTAATATTTTATAACGTAGGAAAAAATAATTAGTGGAATATGCTAAGGTCGCTTATTTAATAGTTTTTTTTGATCTGGGAAGATAATTAAAGCTATTTATTCGTCCAATGTTTAGATTGCTTGCCGTAGTCTATTCTGTTATTTTGGCTGGAGGGGGGGGGCAATTATTAATTTATTTATTTGGATTGATTTTTTTTACTTGTTGTTGCATATTTTTGCATATTTTTATTAGTTCTAATGGCTATTTTAACAGGGGCGATCTGTTAATTTGTTCATTCATTTATTTGTTAAATTTTTAATTGTTTTTATTTACTTATTTATCTTTTTATTTTGTATAATTTTATTTACTCTATTTGGTTTTCGAATTTTTACTCACGGTGTTAGCACTTGTTAGGATCCCTGCTATGGGTTGATAGCGAACTCCCAAACAAAATCAAAACACCATAAATGCATATAAATTAAATTTTATAGTAAAAATACAACAATATTATTTTTATGTAAAAAATTACCAACAATAGAAATTTATACTATAATTACCAACAACATGTATTTATAAAAGAAATGAACAACAATACAGTTTATCTGTTACTAATGGCCTACAAATGTATTCAACGTTAAAGAGTCTATAAAAGTTGATATACTGCTACGCAAAATCAACTATTCAATCAACCAACATGAAAGAACTTTCGCATGACATTAAGCTATATATTATCCAACAATTTCTTAAAGATATCAAACTGCATTCCAAAATATAACTTCAACAAAACTACAACATAAAACACTATTAACTATGTCCACACAAACCTGTATGTGCTTGAGGGCTGATTATCATCTACCATTTATTCACTTGGGGAAGTGGAATAACATATAATACATTTATTCCTTCAAATCCAGGAATTAAATGACCCGTATGGAGTTGTTATGCAATCATATGCTCGCGTGCGTGTGTGTGTCAGAGAGAGAGACAGACACAGAGAGAGAGAGAGACAGAGAGATAGATAGATATATATATAGAGAGAGAGAGTAATGTATAACGGCTCCGAATTAGAAATCGGTTTGCCGATTTTGCATTCTTTCGAGTCCCTTACATTCACTTAAGCGTAAATGCCATTGGGAAAACCCCGAATACATCACTTCCTTTCAGCTATACAGGAGAAAACCTTGTCTGGAAAAATCATTTTTAATTTAAGAAATAATCATTAAAGCAATATTTACAAAAAATAAAAGAAATATTCTTACAATTCAAAATAGCTTCAAATTAGAGCTTTAAATAGTTGTTGTGTCGTAAAAAGCAAAACAATCAGTCTCTAAATATACAAGGCTGAGAATCACTGAAATTTTAGGACTTTACAAAATGAGGTTGAAAGATGATGCAAGAAATAAGTGTATATGATGAGGATATGTAGGATAGATAAAGTTTTACTTTAGACACGAAGACATTAAATTATGTTTTCTGAGAATCATCCTTGGTTCTGAAGGTATTGAATGTTACAACTCAGTTCGTCTCCCCATTGTGCTCTGCAAGCATGATTTGAGAATAGCTCAGTTTCCAGGTTCTGCTCATATATATTTTCGGTGGTACTCCAATAAACCATGATATCATCTGCATATATATTTACTGATGATCAGTGAATATTCTTAGGCAGATACTTAATATGTATCAGAAAAATCCAGAACTGAGGAGAGAGCTGTGTTAGATTACTGCCTGCTTTGATGTCAAATGGTTCAGTGGACTGTGTATTAAAGAGTTTCATTGAGCTACTTGATACAAAACAACTGGATAACCAAGTAGACTCACCACAAAATATTATAGCAGGAGTATATGCATATCAGACGCATGTCACATATTGTAAAAAGCCTTCGAAATATCTAAGGCGATCTATCTCCCGATGGATTTATTATCAAGCGGTTTAGTGATTCTGTGCTGTGAATCTTGTCAAAAGCACTAGACCTGGAGGAGAGAAATATATACTTTTTTTTCGCTCCGGCTGTTGTTTTCGTTAAGGTGATTGACAGCATTTTTTTTTTATTCATGCTTGCCCCCAAATGTTCGAAGATGGCACTGAAGTGGTAGATTGAGCGATATTGAACATTATTGTAAGCTGGCTATAAAGCTGACAAGTTCAATAGACCTTTGAAATAAATTTGTCTCAGGCAGCAGATAAACAATTTTGCCAAAACTGAAGTAATTCTTCGGTTAACGTTCTAAAAATAACTACAAGACTTTTATAAGGACCAGTAACTTTCGTACATATATATATATATATATATATATATATATATATATATATATATATATATATATTTGTAAACTTACCAGCAGGAGATAGAAATAGTGCTAAGCTTGTTGTCAAAACAATTTTCAGTAGTCTTAGACTTATCTGACAGGAATGAGGCAAGATCAGGACCATTATAATCGAAAGAACGAACAGTTTTCCTCTATTATGGATCTTTTAATCTATTAAAATGCAGAGAATTCCTTTTAAAATTTGTTTTGGGCTGCTTGAGAATAGCTCCTCTTAGCATTTTTTAAGTCTCTTTAACTGATTGCAGACAGTTCCGTAATCACTTATGCTTGTTAAACCGCTCGTGCTATAGATATAATGGTGAACAACGGCCACGGTAAAATAGCGTGTGGAGCAAAGCTGACTATTCAAAATTTTTGTTACTTTTCGTGGGGAATAAAAATAAACAGGTTAGACATAACCTATTTACAAATGAGGGAAGCGGTTCTGTAACCTTTATTTATAAAGGTTTCTGAAGTATGAGCTTTCTCACTGTTTTTGATCTGAAGAATTCTCTCGGACACGGGATCGGTTGATTGACCTATGAAATAAAATACCGATTCGGCATCGATTTTGAAACTGAGTTGTCTGAGGTGGTTAAAGGTCACTTCAGTGGAACATTGGTCAGGACCGGAAATGAGGACGAGATATATTAGTTTAGCTTAATACTCAGCTATTAGGTTGGTGCAACAATAATGTCGTTTTCTCACATATGTTACTATGTGAGAAAACGACATCATTGTTGCACCAACCTAATATATTGGGAACATGATCGCTTGACTGCGAATCCAGTGATCGATTTGGGTCGTATGGGCACCACATGTATTGCAACCGCACTAGAAGTGGTGTTTCTTGTGTAAGATATCCTGAAGGAGCCCAAAACTCTCCAGGGCGGTTTTAAATTCAGAGTTACCTTCTCCTACTCCAGTTGGCACCTAAGGCTGTAAATCCTAATCTGTTCTGCTATTTACCCATAGCTGAGGAAAAAGAAGAGGATACACAACTTTCTCAACATTATTAGCACGTAACTGAATGTAACTGATCCGATTGGCATTTGAGCTCGAATTGAAATTCAGCGTCCTCCTTTTTGGAGTTTCTGCCACCGGTGAACCGGTCAGTGATATTGGTTCCAATCACAGGACCATATAATTCTTATGTAGTCTTATGTATTGATGTGAGTATGTCGGGATTGTAAATTTCAGCACTGCAGTAAATAAGTTTGAACCTGATTTGGTCTCTTAAAGTTGTGGTTTGACTTGAAGAGATTTGAACGGTTTTCTTCTCACGTTAATGAGTATATGGATAACAGGTTATCTGGGTTTGGATCTACTATGTGTGATCATTTTGTTCATAGTTTTGTATGCAAAGTAAGGAATTTGGTTAAGGAAACAGTAACAACACATGTGTCACAAGTAAAAATATACCTGGATTGCCAGATAGCAAAGCTGTACCTGTGCAATTCATCATTGTATCGCGAGAGCCATGAGAGACTACTGCGCGGTTCAAATCTTGTTATCTAACTGCTTATTGAACAGCCTCTTTGGGAATTACTCTTAAGTACGGATCCCTGACTATCGGGCGGATAACACGAGAAGACAGTAGTGTTTAACTCTAGCACAATTGATGAAGAGACAAATAATCAGTGACAGAGTAGAAATTCCAGGCACATCACACAACAAGAAACATTATGTTTATCCAGAAATCAAAGCAGAAGAACTACATCCTCAAATGTTAGCAGATGCACCAAGGCAAAGAGAGTTAAAGGATCCATTTGCAGTGTCACAACGGCTGTACGAGGATTGGCTGATATCACCTACCTCCTTTTCCTATATTTAAATTATGACTATAGCCGTCAGGAAAAAATAAGATGCAGATTAACTGTGATCATATACTGAAAACGGCAGAAAAATGGTTCTGTTTGTTAGAATAAACTGGTAACTTAATTAAATAACAACCTCGTGAGAAGTGATGGGGTCACAGTTGGAAACCTCGAGTTCGAATTCCAATAGAATCCATTACATTCATTTACGTGGAAGAGGTATGAATCCATTTCCTTTCCCCACCAGCTATGGGTAAATAGCAGGACAAACCGGGTTCTATAGCAACTGGTCTACCGGAGGAAGAAATGACAACCTACTGCTCGAAAAAATCTGCCTCGTCAGTTATGTATCGAAAGATACATGATCAGCTAACGGTGTATCACGAACAGCACTCAATTGACTGACAAAGCATATATTTCAAAAAATCTTTTTAGTCTTCTAGTAAACCCAGACCTGGGAGATTCCAATACAGTTCAACACTCCTAAGAATTTAAAATCCGTTCCATATCTCTCACTGGTTCTAAAGGTCTCTATTCAATACAACACCCGACCTTATTGTATTAGGGAGAAAGGGTTGGTACCGACACCAGCTCAACCTTAAGACAGTTTTTCGTTTCGGGCCAGATGAACTCGCTTAGAGTCCACACATTAAACTGTCTGTGTATCGCATCCCCTCAATGTGGGAGTAAAACTAAATATATCAGTCACTATCAAATTTGTATAAATATATTTAATGCTCTAATATATATATATATATATATATATATATATATATATATATATATATATATATATATATATATAATTTTTCATTTTTATTTTCCTTTAATATTATCTTTGTAGTCTTTTTTGCAACCGCCTGATATTCGTATGCACAAAGGAAATTTAAAATGTAATATGGTGTTGTCGGCGCCCGTTCGCATTCTAGCACTGGAATGATCATCTTCTCTCTCTCTCTCTCTCTCTCTCTCTCTCTCCCCCTCGCTCTCTCACTCTATTTCCTTTGTTTCCCCTGGTGGAGATAGAGGAGATAGCTGCAAATGAAAATATGTTTGCTGAGACCATTCGCGTGAATGTGATTTTGGTGGAGAATTCTCTGCTATGGAGAAGCCAACACACTTGGCCAGAAGCTTCTTCTTCGCGGTTCAATTGGGATTGATATAGACGAAAACTCGCAAACCTAGTTGCATCGCGCCGTCGGAAGATAAGTCTATTAATGTCTGCCTTGGTTACGCCATACCGATATAGTCTACCCTATTCCACCTCTTTGGCCGTTGAGAACGTGTAGATCTATGCTTATTTCGCTGTTGGGGTCTTCGGGATTTGGTCACGTTCAGTTTCCTCCTTCCTCTTTGGCTATACTGCGCTGAGCTACCCTAAGGGTTTTGGAACCGCACAAGGCTTCTCTCTTGGGGGTCACTAGGACAAGTAACCCTTTTACCATGACAAGGAACGAACACACATATTTTGAAATAAATGCTGGCGTATACAGTTCTTTATCAAAATTATTATCATTAATAATATATTCATTAAGAAGGGGATTTCGTCCTGGGTATGTCGCTCAACTACACCCGGCAGCAACGTCTCTGATCTAGAGATTGGTAGATTTGAAGAGCGTGGAGCCACCACTTAACTGTTGTTGCTCCCTGTTTCAACCTGAATCAAGGTTGTGGCACCTGTTAAGGTCCCAGCTATAGGCAAACTGTGATCCTCCCCAAACTAAATACAACGGAACATTTTTATAATAAAATGAGCAAAAATACAATTTTATAGACAATCAATACAATATTAAAAAGGTGTCAAAATCAATTCTTATATTAAAATTACCAAGATAAATTTTATAATGTATAAACTATATATCTAAAATGAAAATACCTTTATTCTGAAAGAATGGACGTATGTAAAAATACCTGTCGATGAAAGCATAAAATTACGCATCAAATATTTAGTTTTTCGCATTAAATAACCCATAGAAGTGTTGATATGCTGCAAAAGAAAATCAACCAACCAACCAGAAATGTATTCTTTTTTTTATATTTACGCTACCAGTGTGCAACTTTTTACCGATTAGTTTATTTTATTATGTTTATTTTTATATCTTGAACACCCGAACTGTATTTTAGAATCACATTACCATTTAGTATATTTTTCAAATTACCCTGAGTATTTTTCACAGACACTTTCTTAGAAAATATTTGGACACGTCTCCCTAAATGTTTGCTAGCATTTTTTAACACTCGAGTGAAATATCTGCTGAAATGCATCAACTAACAACGAAAACTATTAAACAAATTTGTGTTGAAATAAAACCTTCGAGCATTACATAAATCTATATCTAATATTATAATCTTCTCTTTCGTTCAAATTTATTTGATTGTGGCTATGTGATGCCTGTCTAGGACATAGTTATTGGATATGATTGGATAACTAGGGGGTCTAAATGTGTCTATATTGTAGCGAACAGATTTCAGTGGAATTAAGAAACTTATAAAGTTTGACCTGCTTATTCCATGATAAATTATTATATGTCTTCAGTATGTCTTCCAGGAGAATTCAAACCCGTCCATAATTATATGAATTTAACAATCAAACTTGTCCGAGACAAATATTCCCCATGCAAAATGATTACTATCTCAACGAATGTGAATACACTTTTAGTTTAAAATATTTTCAATGCATATGAAATATTAAAAGAGTTCTGTTTTTTAAAAAAATAATACACATTTGACAATAGTAATGATTTTTTTTTCCCGTTTGGTAATTTTCGTCTTGAAAATTTAGATTGTTCTCTATAAAAAAAATGTATATTTTGTTTTTACAGTGAAAGAGTATTAATTCAATAAATTGCTCTTAGTTTTCATTAATCAAATTAAGTGTTTTATATCGGAAGACGTTTACATTTATAAATACCTTATCAGACAACGAGTATTTTTAAAAATAAGCGTTTTTGAGGACGTTAACTTGAATGGAACATTTTCCTTTAATTTAACCTCATATATTATTGAATTTCATCTGACGTGTCGCTGGTAATTATAGTGGAACCAGGTATACTTATTGCATGATATTAGGTTGGTGCAAAAATAATGACGTAATAATGTCGTTTTTTGACGTATTATTTAACGCCAAAAAACGACATTATTACGTCATTATTTTAACACCAACCTAATATTAAGATATAAATTTATTATAACTAATTTTATATTATATTTATATGATATGCATTATATAATATGTAATATATAATATAGATGTATAATATATAATGTATATATAATATAAAATATATATAATACATTATATATATATATATATATATATATATATATATATATATATATATATATATATATATATATATATATTATATATAAATTATATTAATAAATATATTATTAATATTGCATGTGTAATTTTAGTCTTGCATTATTATTTAAGATTCAGGAAAAACCTGTTCTATAATTGTAGCATTAAATTTAAATAATTCGCTATGTTTTACATTGTTTTGTGCATTTAGTAATGTTTTGGTCCATTCTACATCGAAAATTTCCTAGGAGGATGTGCTTAAAAGGAGAGAAATATCGAAGGAAGCGATTATGGCTCTCTTAGCCTCAGATACAAGCAATGTAAGCGTTTGATAGGCAAAAATATTCTGAAGCATGGGAGGGATGCCATGGAGCAATAAGATCACAAACAAGAAGACACAAGTCTCAGAGGCGAACTAATCAGACAGGCATAGAGGTTAATAGGAAGTGAGCAGACTTGCGAGAGAGAGAGAGAGCAGCGCAAAGAAGACTAAATGAAACAGAGGAAGAAACAAACGCCATGAGAGGTTCTATGGGAGAAGATATAGGTGGAAGGAATCAAAATTAAAGAAAGGATGAATTGAACGAAATAACAGAAAACATTAGAATGCGAATGGAAGATAAGTGCAATGCAACAGAAAAGGAATAAAAATAATGGCACCATAAGAAATGCAAGAAATGCACACTACTTAATTCATACATTAATATTCAGTTCAATAATCGCCAGAAGAGAAAATGTAAGAACATTATTGGAAGAATATCTGCGACAAGAAAATGGAGAGCAACGCAGGAATAGCAACAGTGGCACCATAAGAAATGCAAGAAATGCAGAAAACCGAATTCATACAATAATATTAAGTTCAATAAACGCCAGAAAAGAAAATGTAAGAATGTTAATATAACAATATCGGCGACAAGAAAATGGAGAGCAACGCAACAGTAAAGGAATAGGATTACTGACATCTTAAGATATGTACAAAACTGTGCTCATACAATAAAATGGAATATTCCCGTAAATAATCAAGGAGACTAGAGTAGGGCTATATTTAGTCACCCCCACGTGGGCGTCATGTGGCACAAGGCCAGTTTAACGTGGGCACTCTGAGCCCGTGGGCTCGGCCTAAAATATACCCATTGAACCCGTATAAACGGGTTCAGGGCCGGTCTACCTCCCCGAAGAAGACTTCGCCCTTCGGCGTAGCCTCCTTCGGGTTCCTCCCGCCCGAAAGCAGAGAGTTGAACCGAACCGTCGCTCAAGAGTTGAGAGACTAGAGTAGGGCGTAAAAGAAGGCAGCGATTACGCCTATATCAGAATGTTAGCAAGGCGGCATGCTGACTGTCAAAGCTATTCACAGGCATTACAGGGATGCCGTGAAGCAATAAGATTACAAATCAGAAGACACGAGGCTCAGAGGCGAACTACTAAGACAAATGTAGAGATAAATAGAAGCTGAACAATCTTACGCAGTTGACGAACTGAAACAGAGTAAGAAACTAACGCCATGAGTGATGCTATGGGAGAAGATATAACTGAAAGGATTCAAAATAAAACAGTGGAAGAATATAAGCGCCAGTAGAGACGTGGCTCTGAGTCGAACTAATTAGACGGAAGTAGAGGTGAGAAGACTTTTGAGAGAGAGAGAGAGAGAGAGAGAGAGAGAGCAGCACAAAGAAGACTAAATGAAAAAAAGATGAATTGAACGAAATAACAGAAAATATGAGAATGCGAATGGAAGATCGTCTTCGACAAGAACAAGAAGTGCAACGCAACATGAAGAATGGGAATACCGGCGCAATATGAAAAGCACGAAATGCAGAAAACAGATTTAATAGAATAAAAAAGTCATCCGTTTAATGAAGCCAGATATCAACAACATAACTGCGTTGGATACAAAATAAGCCGTCATTTTTTACGGAATGGTTACACTAGTAATTGAATAATTAATTAAAGGGATTTAACATATCATTGGCACCACGCGAGTACTATGTCAGTTCAATTAAAAATAAAAAATAAATAAAGAAAATTCATCAAATATAATGATCAATGTGTATTCATATATTCCCTGTTTCATCTGTAGTGGGAAGGGAGTCAAATCAACTTAAGTTTGTAAATTTACGGGTGATAAGTTTCTTTAATACCATCCCTTCATGTGAGGCAAAAATATACCTTTGATCATTTTACTTCAACTTGGTTTGAAATAGGTTTTATCGTTGTCGGTAAGACGGTAATCCTTTTTCCCGTGTAATATTTCCATTTCACTCTTATGTTCAAAAATTTAAAAAAAAATAACATTTATAGATAGAGTTATTGAGCAAAACACAGCAGTAGAACATGTACAAATTTGAATTATTTTGAATGTTGCTTGAAGTGAAGTTAAAAAGAAGCTAAAAAAAAACTTTGACGTTGTTAGCAGGATCTAAGTTAAAGAAAAAAAATCAATGAAATTAATTAGATAAGATGGAAGATTGCACTGACTCCTGAAAACAAACGCCTCGAAGATTAAAAAACTAGTGAGTGAAGTCTATGATTAAAAGCCAAAATATCACCATTAAATCAAATAGATTAATGACCACAAACTGAGAAGCAACAGGAATTCAAAATTTGAGATAAAATTTATATGAACAACGCACCAATGTCATTCAAGTATGGGCAAAGAAAACCTAGAGATAAACTATAAAAATTAGGAGGACTTAATCAAACGATCTTTTTGAGGGTAGATGAAGGAAATTCCATGCTAGTGCAGTTCAGAAAGGTTGGGAATATGTGAACGATGATTTAAAAAAAAAGTAAAGATCAAATGTTTATCGGAAAGTACCGAACACTTTCCTAGAAACATTTCCAATAAAAAAAAGAAAAAAACTCTCGATGAAAAAAGAGATTATCCACCATGATAATCCTCTGGTATTCAATGCATTTAAAATTAGCGAATTTACGGCTAAGAAATGCACAAAATATTGGTCATCCGCTCTATTAAAAAGGTTCAATTGTAGCTGTTTTTTTATTAATCTTTAAACCTGAATAATGCCCTTAAAATAAATACCCGACCTCTTCCCATCAGCCTCCTTAGTGCCTTCTTATAGATATAATAAAGTCGTTGAATACCTGAATAAAACGAACACCTGAGCGACATAGAGTATGGTTTTGGTTGCTCAATATCTACTGCTGATGACTTAACTACTATCACGCATCGAATCAGTGATATGCTTTATAATAATACTCTCTCTGTCGACTTACCTCCGTAGATATCTCGAAAACCTTTTGCAAGCTGTTTCACATGATTGAAATACAAAATAAAGAGCTATGGAATCACTGAGTGAGACCTGTCAGTATATTTAGTCTTTCATTTAAGTCAAGTCTATGAATCTCATCTTTAATGACCATTTATCTGAATCAGATATGATAAAGTGTAAAGTCTTCCAACGCTGTCTCTTTGGTCCTAAAACTGTCCTCTTGATATCAACGATCTACACTCTATGACCCCTTGTAATTATATGTATGTGATATCCCAGTATACCTCCAAATATGTAGATGACCAGTGCCTGGCAATCGATTTCTCTTTTGTTCTAATTCTCAAAGCTCAAGTGGGAAAAGACTGGATATATTATACAATACATTCAAAACTAAAGCACCAACAAGCAGAGCCTAAACAGGGCTATACCATCAAAACGATCCGTTCCTTGAATGCCTACTGAATTTAAAGCTCACATCTGACCAAGAGATGTTGGAAGAATGGTCAGTTCACTGTATCGCTCCTGAAAATACTTAAATCCTGATCCAATGCTCAATCTTTAGAAGAGGCAGATCAGACCAAGAATGGCATATGCCTGCTTTCTTGAATAATGATGCCTAGTGATGACACACCAATTACATTATAATTCATAAGCGCTTGCATGGAGTGGTGAGTCATAGATCATTCTCCTTATACAACCCTAATCCTACTGACGAATCATTGCCAGACTTTTAATAATCTTTCGTTTTTACTATGGCATTATTTAGTGCCATCAGCTCGGATATTCGCACATAGGAGCCCTCGTGTTTACGGTTGTAAACCATCTCCATTCCTTTCTTATTCACTTGATAAAATATCTACTCAGACAAATCTTTTCCCTGAACTTTTACTATTAGAAAACGCCACACTCACGGGTGAATGCTTTCCTGACATCTAGATTATTGGTCTCTTTAATTAAAACGTCAGCCGATATTTAACCTACTTATCCTCATAAGACACATTTTCTTGCCTATCGCACTCTTTTACAAGAATATCACTCAGTGAACCTTTGTCTTGCGCCATCTTGTATTTTGTGAAACAAGAATAAAAAAAACGCAAAGAAACAAAACGTGTCACCATTATTAAAGGTGTTTAGGAAATGAGTTCTATGTAAGTTTCAAGTAATGACCGCATTGTCTCACGAAATACATAGCTTCACAAAACGAATATTTGAGAGCTGACAGCTGCAAAGTCTAACAAAAGAAGCAACCATTGGTTTTATATAAGCATTCTGTGTATTAAAATGGGACTGTGCATATTTATATGACATGTCATTAAATATATATAATCACACATTTGATTTAATTATATGTAAATCTAAATTACTAACGTAATATACACAGGTATATTGACAAACTAAATCCATTTCGTGAGGAAATGCATTCATATCTCTTTAAACAATAAAACATATTATCTCAATTTTTTTTTTAAATGGATTCCTAGGTAAAATTAGAAAATCAGGAAATATACATATAAAGGCGAGTCGCCAAAAATTATTTTTAGTTGGACTTTTACTTTCTTTCTCTGAAAATGACAAATGCAATTTATGCGACACCAGAAAAGCCAAACACGCTTTCATTTTCATATATACAAAAAGCTGAGCATTTTACCTCCATCCTTAAAAATGGATGGTATATAACAGTTCTGCTTTAAGGTGGGTGTGAGGTTGAGACCCAAGAATTTTTCAAGGCACGCCGACTGGTGTTAGTTCGGGGTGAGATCGGCGTGGATGGAATGTAACTAGCTTAGTCTTTGAGGCATTGAATGTAGACTGACAATTTTTACATCATTGGGTAGTTTGTGCAAGATCGTAAGTGAGATTAGTCATTGGTCGCCAATCTTTGGCTTTAGAGGTGCGGCCGTATATAGCCGTATCATTGTCATATATGTTTATAAATCATGTGAGCATATTCTTAGTAAATTATTTCGCTTAGTATACTCCAAAATTCGTATAGATTTTTCAATTGACTCGATCAATATTTATAAGCGTTTCTTAATCAATAAATTTTGAGAAGCAACGAATAATTTTAATTTCGTTTAGAAATATATTTTTTTCAAAATAAAATACTTATATATACTATAATAAAGTCCATCAGAAGGCGAAACGCGTCGGGTCAGTTATGTAGTCCTTCATATATATATATATATATATATATATATATATATATATATATATATATATATATATATATATAATGCTGTGAAAAAGTAAGTGGACCCCAAAATAATATTTAAAGTAATAGCCTATATAGATAATGCACAAAATCCTTATTAAACTATATGTTCATAGAGAAAAACCTTTCATAAATGAATTACAATGAACAATCCCGACCTTCAAAGCAGAAGGTCTACAATAAGCCACTGCTTAATAAATTCATGCACGCTTCATCTATGCCAAAGCTCATTTTAATATACTAGAAACATTCTGGCACAGATGTTTTATAGTCAGATGAGACCAAACTAGATTTTTTTGGGGGAGAAACAAAAGGTGGTATATCTGGTGAGCAACTAAAGCTGGTTTTGAAGGGAAGTATTTGATACCAACTATTAAAAATGGTGGTGACAGAATTATGAATTGGGTTTGATTTAGTGCAGTTGGAACAGGCACAATAGTAAGAATTGACGGCACAATGGATTCTAAAATATACCAAGCAATTTTGAAGGAAAGTATCTTGTCCTAAGTTCAAATGTTCAGTTTATGTTGGGGCTGAAACTTCCAGAAAGACAAGTGCATCAAAGAAAATCAACAACAAAATATGTTCGTTAAAAAAAAATTCATGGCCTAGTCAAAATCCTGAACCAAAAAATTTCAAGGCCTAGTCAAAATCCTGAACCAAAGCCAATCGAAAATTTGTGATTCACGTGAATGAAGGCAGTTCATGCAAAAAAGAAGTAAAATCGAGCCATTCTGGAAGTTTTGCCAAGAAGAATGGATAAATTCGACATTCTCTACTGCCAGAAACTCATTAAAGTTTTAGAAAAAGATTGGTTGACATTGTAACCTCAAATGGTGCAGTCACCAAATATGAAATGTAAGGTTTCACTTACTTTTGCACATCTTAAGTTTTAATTAATAATTTTAGTCAAGCTTGATAAAAAAAATATGCAAATAGATATAAATGATTTGATAAATGTTTCTTTTTTTAATGAATCTATACTTTAATTAAGATGTTTTATTCATCTGCAAAAAAGAGACAATTTATTAAAATAACTTAGAAGTCCATTTATGTTTGCACAGAACTGTATATACTGAAGTACTCATTTACGAATAACAAATATAGCGACAGAACTGAAATATAAATGTAATTTAATATTAGAATATAGACACACGCACACACATGAATACAAATTTAGATACAAATATATATTTGCATGTATGTACGTAAAGATAAAACTTATCTGAAAGAGAGATAAGAACGAAGAAAGGTAAGCTAATCTTTAACTGGACTTTGGACAAATAAATCCGAGAGATAGATGACATAAATATGAAATTGCACACGGATCACTTCTTGCTCTGACAAGTTTTCCACTTGGTCGCCACAAAGGTTAACGCAACTTTTCTACGCCATCTGCTCTGTCTCCCATTGATATACTTCTTTCGACGTACCTGGTATTAGAAAATAAAAAAAAGAGCAATAGTGCCGTGTCGTTCAGTCGGAGAAGTATAAAAATTTATACAGAGCTATATTTTACGCTTGGCTGCAACGGCAGTGATGATTGTTCCACGATGCAGGAACCAACCAACATCAGATTTGACATTGTGGTGACAATTCAGACGAAGGCTCAGTCAAAGTATCAATGGTGATGACAAATATCCACTGAGCAGGTCTGAGAAAGCAAGAGAGGTATTATATAATATTAGGAGGTCAGCTTTACATATATGAATTCATATGTGGATATATTTCTTAACTGAATAGAAAATATAATTTACCTGCATCAGTTGCATATATGCCTAGTAAATATTTACACATATTTATGTGTGTTTAAAAAACATATACTTATGACTTCATTTTTCTTCATATTAACGCAAGAGAATGCCCAAGTGCCATTCATGCTAGTGGTTAGAAAACTAAGTTTTTACAAAACAGTGAATGAGGACTAAGCTATGATAGATTAAGAAAATTCACAACGAAGATAATCGACGTTAGATTATTCAAAATGCCAAAGAAGTCATAATCAACTGAAAAAGCTCTGATTAATTACAATGTTCTTTTTAGAAATTGTCAAATGTTAAGAAAATATTATTTTATAAACTTAAAATGAATAATTTTATGACTGAATGCAGCATTCGAAAAAAAAACTCCTTTTTTCTTCGCAAGGAAGTTAAGATTTTACTGCATGCCAACACTTTTGAAAATGTGTCACTATATAAACGAAATGGATCAAGGAGTGGATATTTACCTACAACCGACGTTTTTACCGTTATATTAACCCTTGTTATAATCCAGGTAATAATTTTATCGTACGCGCTGTTCCACAGAATTCATTACATCAATGGATTTTTCGGAAACTCGATTGCATCGCAGTTTTCTATGTTTTTTAATGTTGACACACTTCATGTCAGTCAAGATAAAGTTTTACTGACTAATGCTGTATGGCGGTAAGAGAAGCAATTATGGTAGAGTAATGAATAGCGGTTCTGATTGAGGAATCAGAGAGCAGAGTTCGAATTCCAGTCATGGATTGGAATTGGTATGAATTCTCGCTTTACCCACATCTATGCATGAATTGCAGGACAGACTGGATTCTATAACCTCGGGTGTCAAGCTCTCTAGAAGAAGGAAAAACTTTAAATTCAAAACCGGCCTGGAGACGGCTGTGTTCAGTCAGCCCATCTTACTCAAAAACACCACATCTCCTGCGGCCGCCCTTAAGACTCTACGTTTCAAGGGATAAAAAAAGAGAAGGAAGCATGTCCAGATTATGATGTTATGTACAGTACAGCAGATAACTGTTGATAAACTTGAAGAGAGTAGAATTGTATTGATCAGAGAAGAACCTTTCGGAGCCTGTTCCAAAAAAATAGCGGTATGAGGAAGAATATACCAAAGAAATAAGAAAGATATAATAAGGATTTGAACCCCTGTCCGAGGCGGGGTGACTCTTAGTTCTAAATGTCTGAGCTGGTAGAACTAGAAATTGCAGCTCGTGTAAACATTTGCCATAGAAATATCGATAGGGTGGCGATATGCTTGCAACGTTTTGTCCCTGGGAAAAGGTGCCGTAGAGTTGAAAATAGTTCATTGTCCAGAAGGCAGCGTAAATGACTATGAACGCTGTCAAGGCTTGATAGTGAAGATTAAGCAACTGTATCAGATATATGCTCCTTGTTTGGTTTGACTCTTGTAAATATAGAGAACAACAGGTGGAACCAGGTACTTTCTGAGCTGTACAATGTACCAAGATGTTTCTAGCATGTTTTGCTTTGTTTAATTTTGGCCTATCTAAACGTTCATATGCATGTGTATACATGAATGTAATTATCAATCTGATCAAATATAGCTTTCTGTGAGTAATTTCAAAAAATCGCATAATCTAAATGTATAGCCTGACAATAAAATAATAAGAAGGGTTTAAGTTAAGATTCCCAAAACATAATAATAACAACGTTGGTGTGTTTTAATTTGATTTTTTCGAATATTCGTTTTACGTCATAAACTGTCAGCATTGAATTAAATGCATTTAGAAAGAAAAACATTAATTTTTACATATAACATATTTTAAAACTCAATATAATCATAAGTTGGCAAAGTATCAAATATCTACAATGTGTCCAGAAACCATTTATTATACATTTTGAATGTGTAATTCCACAAAAATAATTGTATATTTCCGTTTTGCTTAAAAAATATAAACAATGTCAAGAAAAATCCGAGTGGTTCATTCATTCATGGGAGATAGATAGATAGATAGATAGATAGATAGATAGATAGATAGATAGATAGATAGATAGATAGATATAAAACAGTATGGAAGATATTTCATTCGATTTTTGTTGTTTTTTTTTTTTTGTTTGCATTGTATGTTCATTTATGTGTTGATCGTTTTCCGTTTGGCGCCTTCATTCTATCCATTGATTCTCGCCTTTGAATGCCTTACGACGGGCAAGCCATAGATTCAGCAAAATGGTGCCAATGTATACCTTAAGGTAAAGACCTAATTCTGAGATCAAAAGGAAATAATCACCAAAGTTTTTCTCTGATCTGTACTTCAAAGACAACCTCCCTGTCAATATAATTTTGGCAATGACATTTATCTTAATATTCATATATATATATATATATATATATATATATATATATATATATATATATATATATATATATATATATTGTGCAAAGAGGTGTTTAAGTCACAGCAAAAATAAGAATCAATACTGAAGCTGTTTGATAAAAGAGCAGCTTTGCAAAAATAATTACAGATAACCTCTTGTAGAGAATAGAAAAATATTCACGGTTAAGTCTTGTGACTTCAAAGAAAAAGCTTAGACACTTTCGTCCACCGGCGACTAAAAGGAAGGAACACTGTTTTTACGTTTTCTTAACAATCCTTTTATATTTTAGAAATACCAGCATAATTGTCAAATAAAAGAAGACTGTGTGGCAGTCGGAAATCATAGATTTTCTTTTAGGTGAACAATATAGTATGATCATCAATTCAATATTAAGGAAAGTCACTTAAATGAAGGAATATTATTTCATTTATTTTAGCATTAAAATATTACTGAAATAATTTATAGATTTTATTGTAGATTTCACAAGAAAATGCGATCATTTCGAGATTGGTTATTCGCCTAAAGTATTGTTCCATAATATAGTATTAACCATTTTAATCCTAATTTACAACAATTAATTGCTAACAGTAGATCATTTGTACATAAAGGAGAATTTTAAATCGTTTCTTTTTTCATTTGAAATAATATTTCATTTTTGTTTTTTATTCGCAACTTCTGGATTCGTTAATAAATCTGCAATTCTGTTTGATATCAGATATTCCGGAAAAGAAGCTACATTTTCTTCGGCGTGTTCCTTCCTTGTACACGGAAATATTACAAAGTTCAGTTGACCAAAAGATATTTATAATGTATAATGGTAATGCGTTGCAGTTTATTGACAACGGGTGTCTTAGAATTATGAATACATGCGTATATAACTATGGAAAACATATAAGGATTCAATGGATAGTATATATCAATACTTTGAATGCAAATTTGAACCGTTGATAAAATATACCTGCAATCAAATTTCTAATTAAATGCACAGATACACGTCCATCTATAAGTCAATTTACTGATAAATATAAATTATCATAATTATAACTCATTGGTGGCATTAAATATATATATATATATATATATATATATATATATATATTCTTTTCAATTCTGTTTCTATTTTTTTCCAATGTTTCACGATATTGCATTCAAGACACAGATTCAATTCCATATGTGTGTATGACCTGAGAAACAGGAAAGAAGCGATAAACACTATGAGATTTCTAAATGTCAGCAATACACGCTGATTGTAAATTCGGGTGTTGTTCCAGCTTTTAAGACGAATGAGAGGTTGCCATTTCGGTAAGAAAGAGTAGAAGTCTCTCCACCCGGTATAAATCAGTCGGAATTTTAGACAAACTTATGAGTTTCGCTCTCGCCAAGTAAGACGTTGACAATGACAGATGATGTCTCGTGGATTAAATGTGTAAGTATGTGACGATGTCACGTGTCAACAGACTAGTTAAGCTTGCAAATACGCAGTCTTGCAAGGAAATAGTAACATTATTCGACGTGGGATAAACTTAGCCTAACAGCAAAAACGTTGTGACGTACTTTCAACAGCAGAAAGGAAATTTATAAAGAATATTTCAAAGTAAACGGTGCTCTTTTCACACAGGAAAGCTACATATAAAATCTTAATGATTTACTTGAACAATACTAGATTGCTCTACGTAGAAAAACGAATATTTTTTTATCGATTAAGCGGATTTACATGGCTTACTTATCCTTCATTTCTTCCGAATTTTTCTTTATTCTATGCATATAAAGTCTAACATTTGCTACTATTTGTCATATATTTCTGAACGTCTTACAAATTAATTTCTGCATCAGGATGTGTTAATGGGTAATATGCAAATATTATATATATATATATATATATATATATATATATATATATAAAGAACAGTAAGATATATAATCCGGTGTTTTTATAGATATTTTTATTTTTACAAAATAGTGCTCAACGTAAATTTACAGAGCATTAATATTATAAATTAACTGATTTAAAATATGTTTTTTCGCTACACAGTTCTAACTGTGTTTCAAGAATGGAAGCTAAAAGCTTCGAATTTAATTTTGCAATTAATTTAAAGACATTAGTTCCATTTCATCCTCAAGCGAATTTTGGAGTAACTTTTAAAATTACTGGGTTTTAAGGGCACAGCAAAAATCATAATTCACGTTTCCAAGGATACAGAGAAATCTATTCATCCAGACAAGAGATGTTTGGGTGTTCATTATCGCTGTATTTTGATGTATCAGTTATTAGTTACGTTTTGGTAGGGGTATGGATGTATTTTTCAATGAATTCTGACATCCGTTAAATGCATGTCGTCTGGATTTTTTTTAAATCATATTTTTTTAAAACCATATTTAAATATAATATATATATATATATATATATATATATATATATATATGTGTGTGTGTGTGTGTGTGTGTGTGAGTGTGTGTGTGTGTGAGTGTGTGTGTATGTTTGGGTGCTTATTCTGCATCTGTGACTGTGTGGCAAAGTTCTCAGAATTTAACTGTATAGGTGAGAAAGTAAATAAAATAGAAAATTGGAAAATAACTTTATCAGGGCAAGCGATGATAAACAAAAGCGAAATTCTCTGCAGTTACATGAAATTAAAAGACGCTCCCCTTAAACTTTCCTTTTAGATATTAGTAACATTTTCTAATTATTTCTTTTTTTTTGTGGTGGGGGGTACTAGATGAGTGTTTTTGTTTTCCATGTTGATTATGTGTTAACGTTCTCAGAATTTGTCTGCAGAGTAGACAAATCGGAAAATAATAGTACATAGTCCTTGCCTACACGTATCGTCATTTGAATTTATCAAGCCATAACTGATGATAAACAAAACGAAATGCTGTGTAGGCACACGGAATTCAAAAATATTAAAAGACGCTCCTGTGTATGCATCTTTTTAGATAGTAATAACTTTGTTTTTTTTTCTTTGACAAACATCTATTTTCCGATTGTCTATTTCATTCAATTTGACATTTCTAAAGATATCCTTCATTTTGAGTTATTAAACTTCAAGAAAGTTTACGAAAGATGCTGTTAAATGTACGATCCAAGATACAATCCGATCCGCCCACAAACTTTGGGTGCGTAAATTTGTTTTTCCATCATTACAAAACGCTGCCTCACCCATAAACAAGGCTGAAGAAACAAACAACGAATCGGTAGTTTGTGCAATAAACAATCGGCAAAGTTCTTACTGAACACATGGCAAATCGTACGGGTACAGGAGCTGCTCTTGATTGCTAGGGCCACTTAACGTGTGCTTAAACCTGGATCGTCTCCAAGAGCCTGTAAAATATGTTCTACATGATCAGGCGTACAAACGGATCTCATTCATCGTTGATCCATCGTTAGTGTGCCATGGATTCTGTCTTAGCAACTCAACGATAAACGGCAAGAAAGGTTCGATGAATCGGCTGTGTTCGGTCTGGAAACGCAATCTGTTGCAGCTGTCTGTATATCATATCTCCCGGTTCACGATGTGTATACACACGCGCGCACACTCTCTCTCACATACACACACACACACATATGTGTGTGGAGGGGGTGTTGGCAATTGTCCTGATGATTAAGTATTTTATGAAAAAGACTGACACCAATCACTGTGGATGCCAATGTCTACTTTTATATTTACAGGCGGTCCATACCCTGATATTGAGCACTTAACCCATAAATATAACGTACCATAAAACTCTCTCTCTCTCTCTCTCTCTCTCTCTCTCTATATATATATATATATATATATATATATATGCAGTTTCGTTTAAGGGAACTGATATGATACAAATGTTTTCTTTACTGGACACAGAGTGTGTTAAAACTGTCCAGAGTTTGGACAGCTTTTACACACTTTGTAAGAAAATGTAAATAAATAAAATGCTTAATCGCATTACCATGTCGTCTATAACGAAACATATATAGACATATATATGGCTGCCCAAACACGGTTCGGTTCAACTCTCTGCTTTCGGGCGGGAGGAACCCGAAGGAAGCTACGCCGAAGGGCGGAGTCTCCTTCGGGGAGGTAGACCGGCCCTGAACCCGTTTATACTGGTTCAATGGGTATATTTTAGGCCGAGCACACGGGCTCGGTGTGCCCACGTTAAACCAGCCTTGTGCCACATGACGCCCACGTGGGGGCGGGGGTGACTAAATATAGTCTCATGTATTTCTCTTATTGAAGAACAATTTAATAAAAAGAAAATTAAGTAAGAAAGGGACCTGGCTTTGAACTCAAGGCTATTCATCGAGACACTTAAATTAAGCATCTTTTCCAACTTCAATATCCTTGACTAGACACAGTCATAAATCAATGAAATGAAATTTAATGAATATTTTGCAACAAAATTTGTTGATTAATTGATTGCTAAATTTCTTTCTTGCTACAACACCTATGAACTGTAAGAAGAAACACAAATACTGAGAAAGGACATTTCATAGATTATATTTATTTTCATTCCCTCACCCATGTAAATGTTTCTACTTCTCTGTTTGTTTCTATCTATCTATCTACATATGAATATATAAGCATTTTTTTAAGCAAGTTTTTCCGAAACTATTTCTTATTATTTATAGTTTTATAATGCTTACACGTGTTTCGGTTGGTATCACTTTATTTTATTAAACAATTAAATTAAAAATAGCTGACCTAAATTGAAAAGTCAGGATAGCTGTCCCGCAAGTTAGAGGGGAAACTGCATTCTTCCTCTGGTGTAAAAAAGTTAGTAATCCCCGATTCCCGTGGGAGGCATCGCTATATTTAATCCGACATATCAATTTATGCCGGCTATTACTGATTTCAGATTTAATAACATAAAACAAAACATAGATTTACAACAGATTTAACCATAAAAAACGTTATTATATCGTAATATATATATATATATAAATATATGTATATATATATTTATATATATATTACATATATATATATATATATATATATATATATATATGTATATATATATATTTATATATATATACATATATATATATATTTATATATATATATACATATATATATATATATATATATATATATATATAAGCTAGAATATGTAGTTCATTAAAAGACCCATGTCCTTTGTGCATACATGAAAAACTATATATTACTAAGTTTATAAAAATAATTTACTGAATCAGAGAAATTAAATACCTATTTTTTGCCGTAATTGTCAAAAATTTTCCTTAAATAATATTTAAAAATAAATTTTAAAAATGAGAGCTGGTAATATATATGATATGATAAAATCAATTTAAAGTAATTATATTACATTTACTTGTTTTTAAAAAAAGAAATATAGCCTATTAATAATTAAGAGAAAAATATTTCAAAATTTTAGTTAATACGTATCCTAACCCTTTAAACACCCCTAGAAAGAATCTTTAAGTATATACAAGTAAGAAAAAATATGCCGAAAAACTTTTTGCCGTTATTAATTAATTAAAAAACCCAGACGACATGCATTTAACGGATGCCAGAATTAGTTGAAAAATACAACCCTACCCTCCCTAAACCACTTATTCTAAAGTAACTCATAATTGATACAACAATAGTTAATAAAAATGAACAAGATCTCGTCCCTGTCTGAATGATTGATTTTCTCTGTTTCCTTGGAAACAGTAAATTATGAATTTATATGTGCGTTTAATAAGCATTCCAATATTCACTCGATGATGAAACGGAACTAATAGTTTAATTTAATTATATAATTAAATTTGAAGTTTTTAGCTTTCTGAAACATGGTTATTAATGTGTAGCGAAAACAAGCATATTCTCCGTCAGTTAATTTATAATATATATATATATATATATATTGATATAAATATATATAGAGATTGATATATATATTGATATATATATATTGATATATATATATATATATATATATACATACATATATATATATATATACACACACACACACACACACACACACATATATATATATATATATATATATATATATATATATATATATATATATATATATATATATATATATTGATAAAAATATGCTCCATACAGTAGAGCTTAAATTATAATTTTTTTTTTTTATAATTATTTTAAAAAAGAAAGTTGTACTTGGATGTAGCGAAGGAATTATATATTTTAAAATAAATTAATTACAATATATATATATATATATATATATATATATATATATATATATATATAACATTGAGCTCTCTGGATTATATCCTCCTTAGGTTTACTCATATGGATAACCTAGTTTTTCATATACTAAGTAACTAACTAACTAACTAACTATATATATATATATATATATATATATATATATATATATATATATATATATATATATATATATATATATATATATAATGTGTGTGTGTGCTTGTTAAAAGCATCCAGTATCCATTCGAAAGTTTGAGAAATTAAAAAATCTATAACCCTTTTTTATGTCAATGCGTTTCGTCTTTGTGGTTCATTCTTATATACACAATATATATGATATAACGATATAAATATTTATATATCAAGGATAGTATTGGAGTATTCGTAGGACATAGGTCGTTACCTATGATTGTTTTTTTGGGGTTTTTTTTTATAACATCAATTTTGGTCAATATTTTGTTGGTCAAACAGTCTCTTTTAAGTTGTTATTTAAGATAAGAGGTGCATGGATTCATGCTGATCAGTATTCCTTGATCATTTTGACAGTTTTATTATTCCTTGAAAGGGGATGTAACTCTGTTAAGTGTGTGTGTAATATTTGGTTCTTAAGAAGTGAGTGAGTGAGTATGATGTGTGTAAGCGTGTATATTGCTATGGGTGTGTTTTATTATTAAGCTCATTAGGGAGTGTGTGAGTAGGTGTGTATATTCTTGTGGGTGTGTGCATAATTGTTAGGCATCATCACCTACCTAAGCATGTCTGTCTTGTGTGGGTGAGAAATGTGGTTAGAGCCTGATTTGTTGGGTTATATATTAATACTATCTATATTGTTAAATTTGTGATTAAGCCTGTCTGGATACTGCGTTTGCAAATGTCGTATCCATTTATTTTCAGGGAACTCTAAAATCTTTGTAATGTTATCTTCTCTGAAGGTTTTTATTCTCTGAATTATAGTGCATTTTGCATGGGATTCAAAATCGTGTTTTTCTAGCGGGAAATATTGTTCTACAGGTAATAATCTTTTATTCATTCATTCATTCATATATATATATATATATATATATATATATATATATATATATATATGTATATATATATATATATATATATATATATATATTTCAGGTATACAGTATTACATAACGATTTTTAAACTGACAAACCTTGAAATGGCGTTCGTCCTTAACGTGTTTTTCCCAGGTTCCTTTATAACTAACGCCGGTGTTCCCCAAGGTTCTATCTCGGTCCCTTCACTCTTCCTGATCTTAGTCAATGTCCTTCCCGATGCCATCAGTTTCCAAGTAGGCATCTCTGCGGACGACACTGCTATTTACACCTGCCTCAATAGTAAATATGGTATCGTTGACAAAACTAACTTGGCTGCTGATCTTGAAAATAATTCCAATCTGTGGTTGACTTGGACAGGAAATGGCTTCTAAATTTTAATACATTCAAAACGAATCTGCTCTCCTTTACCCACTACAGAGAACACTCCTTGACTACCATCCGAATGGCTTATTCCCATGTCCCTGAGAGCGCCTCGTTACACCTGCTTGGTCTCATATAGTCAACTGGCATGAGATGAGATAATTACATTGAATCACTAGCTTCATTTACCGGAAGGTATGTTGGTTCTCTGTGTCGTGCCGGAAAGTTTTTTTCTCATCTGAGTCCATCTTTCAAATATATAAACCAACCATCCGTCCTTGCATGGAATATTGCTGTTATATATGATCTGGTGCTCCCACTGTAATTCTCTAGGCCCTCGACAAAATTCAGAGAGGAATATACAAGATGATAGTTCCTGATCTTGCATCTTGTCTACACCCGCTAACCCACAGACGTGCAGTGGTGTCCCTCTTTCTCTTCTACAAGTATTTTCACGGCAACTGTTCCGACGAACTACTTTCTCTGATTCCCGGACTGCGTGAATTTAAGCGACCTACCAGGCTGGCATCTCGGTCCCACCCTTTCACTGTCAAAACGGCTAAATATAGCCGTCTCTTCTACTCAAACAGCTTATTCTCACGCACTTCCCGTCTGTGGATGGTAAATCAGCATCTGACACTCTGAGCTTTTTCCCCTTCCTTCTCTGTATCCTTTCCCCGAACATGCCTCTTTACACTTGTTCTCAATCCTTTGCATGCAATCTTCAAGCTATGAAACACACACACACACACATATATATATATATATATATATATATATATATATATATATATATATATGAAGAAATATATATATATATATGTATGTATATGTATATATTTAGACAACAGTGAGAAACCTCGCTAGATTTGTATACATATATAAATATAGACAGATATGTATGTGTGTGTGTGTGTGTGTATATATATATATATATATATATATATATATAAAATAAATTAATGTTTTCGATTACTCTCATGTTATAAAAAGCTTTATCACTTTTATTGCTAAAGTCAGAAAAGATATCAGTAAAACATTATTTCTTTTCTTCCGGGTTTATCAATCTTAAACATCTGTCAATCTAAATGATTGATTCTACTTTTTAATCTTACGAAAAACGTGTAAAAGTATACTATGATAATTCTATGGGTCAATAGCAAGCATGAAATTTATGAATGGGTTGGCTGACTTGTGTCCTTTTCAGTCGAAATGTCATTAAACAAAAGTCTAATTTTCTAATTGAACATGACCAAATATTAATAACATTTATGGAGTTGCGCTCTTGTCATTCATGCCCATTGTCATTGATTGTCTTCCCAGATATAATTGAATTACTGTATGACATTTTTCTAGAGAAAAATGACGTTTTGGTAGCCCCTTTTCTATGAGCCAGTTTTTCATCGAAAAATAGCTTTATTTGAATATTTTTAAATATTCCACTCGTAGAACTATGTATTCACTAAACCATTGCATTTTTTTACTTAAAAAAATTCCACCATTTTTAAATAATTTTTTATAAAATCCCTTTATTCGCCATGTTTCTTTGATGATATTCACTATGCCGTCTCTATCAGCGCTCTTACTTGAAATCACAGCTTTCATCTTTAATCACAAATGAAATTTACTCTGCTGGCATGCTTTTATATGAACTTTGAATTTGTTCGACATCGTTTTCCTTGAATACTACTCCGAGATATTTAAATCCGTTTTGATATTTTTATATCGATATATATTTTCTTTTTACATTTTTTTTTCTTATTCTCTCTTGATATCCTGACGAAATTTGCTTAATCATTTTGTTTCGTTTTATAGATTACCGATCGAAATCTTGTTCTTTCATCCCTTTTATTTCCAGTTCTAGTATTTTTATGATGTTGATTTGGGGTTAGTAGAGACAAACGCCAAATAACACGTAACAATAAAAAGGGTTTTAATAGGCTGGTAAAAAGGTACAGAAATCGCCTGAGTAGTCAATAACTAGCTCAGCTAAGAACTTCTCTGTCTCACTGTCTGTATTTATCTATCCACCCACGAGGATAAAATGTGGCACAAGGCCGGTTTAATGTGGGTATCTCTGAGCCCGTAGGCTCGGCCAAAAATATAGCCTTTTTGAACCCGCCTAGACGGGTTCAAGGCCTGTCTACCTCCTCGGACGAGACCTTGCCATTCGGCAAAGCCTCGTCCGGGTTCCTCTCTGCTAATGCAGAGAGTTCGACAGACGTCGAGATCTCGGTCTCACTGTCTGTATTTATTTATCCACCCACGAGGATAAAATGTGGCACAAGGCCGGTTTTATGTGGGTATCTCCGAGCTCGTAGGCTCGGCCAAAAATATAGCCTTTTTGAACCCGCCTAGACGGGTTCAAGGCCTGTCTACCTCCCCGGACGAAACCTTGCCCTTCGGCAAAGCCTCGTCCGGTTTCCTCTCTGCTAATGCAGAGAGTTCGACAGACCTCGAGATCTCGGTCTCACTGTCTTCCTCATGTCAACTGACATGCTACTATTGAAAGTCTTTGTTCACAGACGCAGACAAGTTCATCTACAAGAGGGGTGGTAGGTTTCCGACACAACAAGTATACTTGATTTTTTTTCTACTTTCATTTATTCTTTATTAATCTGTTTATCCTTTGATAAACAAGTTTGCACAGATTTGATTATTTCCACTAATAGCAATATTTCTTCATCTATGATTTGTATTAGGTTCGTGCAAAAATAATGGCGTGATAATGTCGTTTTTTGACGTATTTGTAACGTCAAAAAACGACATTATTACGTCATTATTTTTGCACCAACCTAATATTACATTATTTCTAAAATCGGATTCAGCTGCCAATTTGACTAGATCAAACAGATCAAGGTTACATTTAAGAGCGGAATAAATAGTTGTCTCAGCATGGATAGCGAAATGAGACCTTATAACATCGGGAATGTCATTTATCAAAATTAGAAACAACGTAGGTGCAAAGGTAAAGCCATGAGGAACGCCTGCATTATTGCAAAAAAAGATCTAGAAGAGTGGCCATTCCAGAAATCTTTCATTTCGTGATTTGTTATGGAAGAATTAATCGGTCAAAAAATTCGACCAGAAATGGCATAATCTTTCAACTTGTGAAAATTCCAAAGTGACAGCCCCTATCACATGTCTTCGAAATATTCAAAACATCAATGCGAGCTTCACTATCCTTACCTAAACCTTGATAACCTCTCTCAGCAATAATCAGAGTTAATTGGAACTTTTAGTAATTTCCCAAGAAAAGGTAGAACGCTAACAGTTTAAAGGATCAGATGGTACGCCTGTGTTCTTAAAAACTCGAAGTAATAATTTTATGTGTCAGTTAAGACAAATTTTTAGTACCTTTGTTAATAGCTTATCATCCCTGTGGCATTATACACAGTAGTTTAAAATTAGAAAAATGTCCTCCTCCTTGACACCTACAGAAAGAATAAGAGAGCGAAAAATGTTAGACCTCGGCTCTTCCGTTTTATCACTTCCGCTATATTCAAATGAACTTGTACCAACCGCTTATTACCGTTTTTGAAACAATCTCATAGGAGGAAAAACACTCTTTGATGACAACCTGATTCTATTTTTCGTCGACTACATGCAGCAGTTAATTCAAATGTATCAAAGAGCACCCTGATAAGCATCAAGAAATCATTGACAATAATTGTGAATATCGAATTGATTAAAATATAATTGTACTTTATTTTTGAAGAATCAAGTTGATAAAGAAAAACGGAAATTCTTTAGAACTCAACCTTATCGGAGAGACTAAATTTTTCATAAATGCTCTTACAATAGGTATCTACTCTTCAAGTGTCTCACGTCACGCTGAAGCCAATATTTGCGCCGGTCTGGCCAAGTTTTGCAATAAAGGCGTTCCTATGCAAGAACCTCTTCGCAGTCATTAGACTACGATTAGTTAGCGCTCTGCAATGATTCTGTTTATATTTCTAGACAAATGAAGTAAATTTTCATGTTCAGAATATTAACGCTTGTTTTTCTTCTGTTATCTTCCAAATAATTTTATTTCTTATTGTTTAAATATTTACAGACATTTGTCGCACTAATTTAAAAAAAAATCAATGAATGGACTGCCTAAATCAAATTTTTTGATTTTGGTTAAAAGAATTATACTCTAGCAAGTATCTTAATTTGGTGGATGTCTTTTTATTTTCCCTTTTTTAACATTTTAACATATTTAGATATACTTAATGCCATGATTTATTTAATGAGGAGATTTTTTTTAAATAGAGTAATGGATTGCGGCTCGTATTGAAGAATCGGATGGCAGATATCGTAATTCAATCGAGTTAAATACATTCACTTATGTGCTAATACACTTGAGGTAGGTATGAATCTAGCTCTTCTCCCTTAATCTATCCGTAATTACTAGGAAGGACTAGTGAAGGTGACTTGATAAAATTATCCATCTACCAGCAGGCCTAAGAAATGGAAATGCCGCGGCCCATGAAAACGCAGTATTTTTCAGTCGTTTATGCTCCACATTCTGCCGCAGACGGAGAAAATGTTTACATTTCATTTAGGTTTTAATTTGAAGGTTGATTTAATTTTAATTTGATTAATTAACTGATAAATTTGTTTTGCATAAGAGCCTACATTGTTCATGATAACTCCCTTTTTTCAGGATGAGTCTATTTTTAATTCCGCCTCTCCCAACACGTTCCGCTCCTTCGACATTCCTAGGGGTAATGAAGGTTTCAATACAGTGATCTTCATTTCCCCGATTTGTTATATAGCGGCATACCGGGGGCGACGTGTTTTAAAACAACGTTCAATAAACGCCCACCTCAGTCTCGGTCTTGTTCAAAAATTTGACCGTTTTATACCTTTTGAATTTTATGGATACAAATATTTATCTGAGTTAATTATTTAGCCAGCATGGAACGGTCTCTTTTCCTGACATTTAAAATCTTATATAACCTTCAAAATGTAAGGATATGCTTGCTGAACTACTAGAAGCACGTTCGAATGATAGATGCTTTATTATATTTTATTCCCTGTATTCGCCTATGATTTATTCCGATCCTCACCACTATTATATTATATATTATTTGTAGTGTTTTCCAATTTGTCTTTAATAAGGTGCAAATAAAACAGGACATAAAAGTCATTCAAGGTAGAGGTTTAATATTATAATTGTTATTATTAATTAGTTGTGCCATGTTTAGGTGGAAGCTATTCAAGATTATGAGAATAAGGCGAGTAGATAATGATTGTAACTTTACTTGTAGAATATAAAACGATAATGTTCGATAAAGCATACAAGTTAAGGATCTCTTCCGCAAAGTAGCAGTTCTTGGAAAAAAGTAGATTTAACAAAACAATCTCCTTGCATTATGATTAGGGAGGAAATGAATTTGATTCAACTCCATTGAAATCTCATCACGTGTTCAGGCTTTAATGATCTGAACTGGTGAAATTAATGAACGGATATATTGGTGATAGCGTAGAGATATTTTCTTGACGTGTCTGTGGTCACGAAATTAGAGAGAATAATATTTCCCTAAAGTAAATCGTAAACAATTTTAAACTTTATATGTTGAGGACTAGGTAGCTCTAGCCCTAATAGAAGAGCAATACTTCATTTAAGTCTAATCTAACTAGTGAAGATAAAGAATATCAGAATGAGTTAGGAACAAGCTCCCGGCTATTTATCCAGCACTTTTAGCAATAGTTCATATATACGTGTTCCACTTGAGGTTTGAAACGAACATGAGACAAAATAGACGTTCTAAGTATAGAACTTCATTGACATTGGAATAGTTCATCGTAAACGGAGAAAACCTCAGCGCTGGAGAGCGGTGATGATATTTCAATAGCTTACGTCTTGAAGGGATGAGGTTGAAAATTGAGGAGTAAATCTTACCCAAAAAGACAGCGAAAATGATTTTTAACTCTGTCAAAACTGAAAGATTTCGTACATTATAATCATGACTTCATTGTTCCATATGTCTATCTTTATTTCGATTGCAGTTTCTATTTGTGCATCACCGCCATTACATATTTCTTTTAAAAATCATAACTAATTATCTGTGGTCTCCAGGAACAGTGAAATCCGTTATGTGGCATGTTTATTTATTTTATCCACCTACCATCAAATGCGGTATTCTGGCTTGGATCTTGCAATGAGGATTACATGTGTAATTCCCTAAGATGTATTCTACTGACTGAAGTTACTATCAGCCAGTATGGATAAATGTTAGTTGACTCTGTAGTTGCGAAATCGTAAACATCGCCAACCAATATCGCCTCTCTTGCATTTCTTTTGAGCCAGTTTTGTCCATGTTATGTTGAAACAACAGTCCTTGAAAATCACCAAATTAAAGCAGCGTCTTATTTAGTCAATACGTAGATGGGCAACCGCTTGTAAATGCTATATGCTGTAGTTATGGATTTACGAGTCGTGTAGTGTACCTGGCTCGGATTTGGGGATCGGAATTCTGAGGAGTTCAAATTCGTGTGGGGTTCGGTATATATATATATATATATATATATATATATATATATATATATATATATATATATATATATATGTATATTTATTTAGCCGCAGATATTCTTAGGAAACCTATGAATCCACCTCTTCACCTTTCAGCCATAGGTTACATTAATATTTCCAGACATTGTTACAATCTAAAAAGTATAGATTTTGCTTTAAATAACCTGAAAAGGGTTGATAATCCGTAAAAAATAAGTGAATCAAACAATAACTCAATATATCCATGCTCCATGTTATTCAATATTCAGATAACGGTATATTTTCTTTGAATTAGTTTGCTGGTTTTCTGAAAGGAGACCATCCACTTCATTGCTAAGCCTTATATGTCCCAGTTTGATATTAAATTTATCATACCGGTAAGTGCTCTGTATATTATAAATTTGCATAGACAAACATATCAGTATATTGAACAAATCACTGACGATTACCCTAGATTTTTGAATCAGTATTTTTTCTGGCAAACATCTAGATGCACATCTTATATAATTTGCGCTCCGTCTCGACCACTGACTCATTTATTTGCATTGTCTAGTCTATCTTGACCTATGAAATTATTTCTTTTTTTATTATAGACAGTTGCGAGTCACCAATAATATGGATGCAATATATTCTTCGCAATTCATGTCACCTATCTCTTTTATTTTTGAAATTCGATTGTTGTATTTCCATTATTTTATGGTTTAAGGCTTTATAACACATGTGTCATTTTCCCGGTTAACCTCAATGTCTAGTTACCGTGTCGTATACGTCATTACTTCGCAACAAGCCGATTGATAGCAGCAGATAGATAGTTAATGTTAAGTAAAGTATCCATGTTCTTCTTGTATGTATGGTCTGCAAAGTGTATTAGTATGTTTATTAGTAGTATATTTATGATTACTCTCAGTACGTTTCTGAGTATGTTATATTTTACTCATGTATAGGTATAAAAAAGTTACTTCGTTTAGAGAAATTAATATCTGTGCATTTTTAAATATTTGAGACAATTCTTTTTGGATAATGTGTTGGTTCTAATGTTGCTATAGATCTGAATTAGTTTATTTTTATATTAATTAGTTGCTGCTTCGAAATCTTTTGCATGTGCGATTCATAAGGGATTATAAATTATTCGAATGATAAATATCTTGACGATATCAATCAGTTATGTGTCATGCGAGACACACGCTTAGGCGACCATGTATCTTTTGATGTGAAGGTTGTCATTTCTTTCTACGGTAGACCATTTGCAATCCAATGTCAAAGAACCCAGTCTGTCCTACTATCCATCCATAGGAAGGAGGAGAAGAGGATTAGCACGTAAGTAATGGATTTGACTGGAATTCGAACTCGGTTCTCTCATTCATCAATCCGAACCGATATCCACAACTCTACCGTGTCTCCTCGACGAGATACATTTTTTTTCTTTTTGTCTGTAATGATGTAAGTCGAAACTAGTTAAAATGTAAGTTTACTTAAGACGTGATATTCAAGAAATTCCCAGTCTGTAATGTTTTCAATGTAAAGGACAATTTTTCCCGCCTTACTTTCATAGAAATCGATAGGAAGACTAGTATACATAGAAGATCTCAGATAATTTAAAAATATTGTGATAAATCCTTTCGATCTCGATTACATTCTTGTTTTGTTCACCTGTGAATAGCGTTTAAACAATAGCCTTCTTTCTATTGTATGTTATCAGATGTTTTCGGAAACCCTTTGCGCAGATTATCTTAATACCCATGTGTATAAGAAGAAACTTAAACTATTAGGTTGGTGCAAAAATAATGACGTAATAATGTCGTTTTTTGACGTATTTTTAACGTCAAAAAACGACATTATTACGTCATTATTTTTGCACCAACCTAATAATAATTGACAAGGGATTCTTAAACCAGGTGGTAACACATGATAGAAATTATGTTGACCTAGAAGTTGTACATGAACTTATATATTTACCAAAATACAATGCTGACAACAAACACAGAATGGAAATAACGGGAAATCCAAAAGAAGTTAGTAAAAGAAAGCGAGAGAAAGGAGTAAATATAAGAAGAGAGAATGTACCGTTGTCAGTAAGATGAACAGCTCAAAATGTGCTCTATGAATTGTAGATGCCGAAATTAAGCAAATAGGAAAATTTAAATATCTGTGAAATGTTATAAAAAAAGCAGAAAATGCGACACCGAAACTCAAGGCGCATTGGTATAGCGAAAGATGCCTTTCAAAAGCTAAGCAAAATATAAAGACATAGTAATATTTCCTTAGAAAGAATGAAGGGTAGAAAAGCGATTTAAATTGTTATGTAATACTGGGTATCCTCTATGGAAGTGAAGGACGGACAATCACATCACAGGTGAAGAAGATACTTGAAGCAAGAGAAATATGGTTTTAGAGAAGGATGCTGAGAATACTATTGACTCAACATGTCAGTGCAAAGGAAGTTTATTTAAGTTACAGAGAAACAAACGGGCAGCTACTTACAATTCGAAAGAGACAGTTGAAAATTTTAGGACGCATAACGAGAACTGATAACTTGAAGTGTATGCCGTTCAGAACGGATATTCAAGACAAAAGGCACGGAAGAAAGCAGCGAGCTATCTAGCTAATGATCATGTGCAAAAGGGTGACACAACGCGGATTTTGAGAGATAACTAAAAGATTTACTTTGCTAAGAGCTAGAAAGGATAGAATGCTCTGAGATTTAACCGACCATATTCAAAAGGGAACATCAAAAGAAAATTTGACCTTTGCTACAATGAATTGCGTATTCTTATAAAATAATGGTTCAACATCATTTTTTTCTTTTTTGGAATGCTTTGTAAATCACTTTATTCTCCTAATATACATGAGTTGAACAAAATAATTGAAACACCCAGAAATTTCAAACAAATTTATTTTAATACGGTGTATAACCGCCTTTGGCAGTAATTAAAGCTTGAATTCTGCGAGGTATGGACCCATACAAAGTTTCAATGTTTTCTAGAGGAATATTTTTCCATTCTTCTGCTAAAATAGTCTCAATTTATTTCACTGATGAAGGATGGGGAATATCAACTTCTTACTTGTATTTCTAAAATGTACCATAAATTTTCAATAATTTTGAGATTTGGAGATTGGTGGCCAGATATATGGTCTACTTCACTAGAACGTTCTTCATGGCACTCAGAAAAGATAATAACTTTCTGAATTGGTGCATTATCATCCTGACATATTGCGTTTCCCCCAGAAAAAGTTCTGCGACCATAGGAATAATTTGATCTCATAAAAATCTCATAAAATATTTAAAGTCTTCACTTTTGATCCTACTATAAAAGGAAACCATTGAATCAACAGATTTCTAAGATAGAGCCCCTTCACAGATCATCACAGAACCTCATCCATGTTTAACAGTTGGAAGATGAATGTCTGGATCAAATGATTCCTTAAGCTGTTTCCACACTTATACTCGATGAGATGTCGGAAATGAGCAAAGGATGAGTCGTCCGAGCAAATAACATTCTTCCACTGTTCTAGGGTCCAGTTCTGTAGGTTTCTACTCCATTCTAAACGCTTTGCAATACTGCTTTGTGAATGGAGTTTTTTTCTGATTGCATCCCGCCCGTAAATTCCGGCTTTGTGCAGCTCCCTTCTTACAGATTTTGCGGAAACTGGGTTCTCTAGATGGTCATTAAGCTCTGCTGTAATTTTCGGATGTGTATTCTTGTGATCTTTCCTACCAAGCTGTGTAAGAGTCCGACGGTCCCTATCAGACAGCTTTCGATTTCTTCCAGAGTTTTGCTTCAGTGAGGATGATTTTCCTTCTTTCTCAAATTTTGTCATTACTTTTGAGAGTGTACTACTTGCTACACCAAATAATTCAACAGTTTTTGTTACACTAGGGCCTGTCATAAGAGCACCAACAATTTAATCTGTTTTAAAGTCTGATAGATTAGCCATTGTAATGAATTTTGATTAATTTCCGCTGATGTTATCTGTAAAAAACAACATAAAAGAAGACAAGAAAAATCATAATAAATTAAAAAAAAAATAAATATAAGTAACATTTGATGGTTTTATAGGCGTTTCAAATTTATGATACTAAGATTCTAGTTACACTATTTACATTATTCGGACTATTGTCCTCATTTTTGTTGCTATATTTATCACAACGTTTCGACCGTTTTACTCTCCGGCCTTCTTCAGGTGGTTGGATTGTCAAAATGAACCCTTTATTTCGCTCGCTTGATTAGACTGTTTCATGTGACATGTCTAATGGATGTCAGTTATCAGTTACCAGTTCTCCATCATCTTAACCACATATTGAACTCACGTTGTATGAGGCTTTTCACTAGATCTAACTAACGCCTTTATCCATTTGTCCTTGATAATTGATATCTATTAGACATGGCACGTGGAAGTAGAACAGTCTACCCCAGCGAGCAAAATAAACGTTCATTTCGACATTTCAACCACCTGAAGAAAGCCGGAGTGTACAAGGGCCGAAACCTTGTGATAAATATGGCAACAATAATGAGCACAACAGTACGAATAATATAAATAATACCTAATCTCAGAAATATAGATATATACAAAAGATTCTAGGTGTATCCATTATTTTATCCAAACCCTGTAATTCTATAACATACGTGTAGGGGCTGGTTAAAAGCCATAAATCTGTTTCAAATTATTCTTTATCTAACTTAATCATTTATTCTATACTTATCTAAAATAATATTCACAAATTATTTTCTTCATGTCTCTACCCTCTTTAATTCATTTAGTATCTTCAAATCTATAGGAATTTTATTTAAGCTCTCACATAATTCCCTTTGAGAACAGACATTTCTGTCCATTATATATGCTTTTGTCTATATTGTATTTTATTTCCAATGAAGGCTTAATTCTTACTCTGTCAGAGGAGAAGTATTATTTCATTTTTGTTGCAAGTGAAGCAGGTGTTTGTTGAGATGGATTCAACACATATGCAGGCAGATGTGCCGTGCATACATGAAGCTTACAGTTTCAAAATATTTAAGCAAAAGAATGCGCCTCGCTATGTGAGAAGCCAGATGCATTGTTTTCCTTTGTGACGATGATCCTATCACATTCTGTCAACAATGAAGGCAAGTTGAATAACAATTTCTTACTATACATATATATAAAACGAACAGACACACAGAATGGATTCGATTTCCTTCATTTGTAGAAATGGACTCAAGCTGATGACGTTTGAATGGCAGAATAGGTAAAGGGCTTGTGTAGGGATGGATGTGTAGCTGTCTCATTGCAGGAGTTATGGATATGGACTCTTGTAAACATCATTTAACTTTGAAACGACTGTCGACGCCAGAATGACTATATACTACATCCGGCACAAGGCCTCTGTTCTGGAGGTTTTGGTGGGGGGCATGGGACGACATCATAATTTCTGCTGTTCAAAGGCCCAAACTGACCCAGAGTGACAGCACCTATCGTTGTCACAGTTATGGGAAAATAATGAAAATATAAAAGAAGTATTAGAAAAAATACTATAAATACTATACATTAAACATCTTACTAGCAATACATTTTTTGGTAAAAAAATAAATTTAACAAACGTCACAAGAAAACATAATTTACGCAGTTAAGGACACGTAAATAGTTCATATGCCGTTATGCAAATCAAACCAAATCGAGGCTCAACATAGAAACGTCTTCTTCCTACTTAAATGTACGTCAGTGTACCCGATTGGTGTGCGGATATTTCGAAATATAAATTGTAGGATGATTTGGCAGAACTTTAAAAATGTCAACCCTGGGAGCAAATGATTATATTCATGTAGGATCAATCAAATAATTATGCTCAAGCGATGTAGAGATATTCCAAAAAAAAAAAACATTCAATACTGACAAAAATATTCTACGAAAAACAAGATATCCAGGATGCAGAAACTGTCGCCTATCTAGTGGATACCAACATTGTTTCAAAGAAGAGAGCAGACAATAAAACATGTAAATAAAAACTGAATACATGGCATTTTCCTTGATCTAGTGTTAATACTGTTTTGATAAAGTTCTTATTTTTGATGATATATGTTTATATCTCCATGATCAAGAGAAACAACAAGTCTTTAAATTGCTGTAATGTCAGAGAAATTGAACCAAGTACTTAGTATGTCTATGCAACAAACATTTATTTAATAATATTCTACTAATGAGAACGATCAGGGAATACCTGTTTTATTATTTGGGATAATCGTCATTTTGGTACCAAATAAAGCGTTCCATGTCATTTAAATCATGAACGTGACAGAAAAACATATCCTGAACACATTCTATCACTTACGTGTTCTAAGTCCTGGTCACGTGAACACAATTTAATGAAGAACGTGTTTCTATTTTTAGGTCACATTTCCCAAATATTAACAAGCGGATTATCTACTTTCGATGAAATTTAAGTAAGAAGTAACAAAGAAATGGTATAACTACGTGATATTTTTAATTACGGAAGTCAGTTTAATGACTATTTGTGAAATTCCAATCATTAATGCCAATATATGCAGAATAAATATTTTATATGTTTATTAAACGGGGCATCAATTACAGCGATAGAAAGCATGTAAAGGCGTTTTTTCTGCAAAATACAGCATTTCATCCTATGGCTGGCAAGCAAGGGGATAGTTGTTCTGAAGAAAATTTAGGTAAACTGCATGGACCATCGATTTTGCTCGCCAGTTCCTTGTCGTGTCTGCCATGTTTAGAAATTTAAAAAGAGTTTTAAAGAGATGAGAATTTCGATTGATTCTGGGATCCAAGTTCGATAAAATCACAGTATTTCATAGAGCAATCACCAGAAGTTTCATAGAGCATATAAAGACACTTGAGATATTATTAATTTTAGGTATGCTGAACTTGGAAGTTAATAGGAACGCTTCATTGCTTTAAGTTATTTTAATTTCTCATGCAGAAGTTTTATAACACTTGCTCTATTATTATGAAGGGCTGTTCAATAGAGTCGATGGGGTCATTAGAAATAAAAATAGTTTGTATTTAATAATCAACATTTGTGACAGCGATCATCAAACCATAGTCACTATTAGTTTTATTCTTAAAGCGCCAAGCGTGTGTGTGATCATATAAATATTCACTACATTTTGAGTGTTTCAGTTGATGGTTTAAGAATAAAACTAATAGCCACTATGGTTTGATGATCGGTGTCACAAATGTTGATTATATATATATATATATATATATATATATATATATATATATATATTATTTATTTAAAAATATGATTCCATCGCTATATTTATATTTAGACTCTACTTTTGTATCGAGCACTGTTTTTTTGTTTTTTTTAAATAATAACAAAATGCTAAAGAACTTTGCATTATTTACCTAACGAGTTCTTTCCTATTTTCTATATATTTACACACACACACACACACACACACACACACACACACACACACACACACACACACACACACACATATATATATAAGTGTGAAGCTTAATATTAGTATACATATTAAAAGCGAAGCAACCGGTTTCGCATCCCCCCGTCAGTCCTCCACGGGAGATTCAACTTAAATTAAAACACTAGAAAATGTGCAATTAGAAGGAAAATGAGAAGAAAATATATATAAAAATATATTTTCCACGAAATTCCTTGAACTTTCAGGATTGTGAGATTTTTACTCAACTTAGTATATTTAAAGAACAGACCCGGTGGAGTAATGGATAGCGGCTCGGACTGAGGAATCTGAGAGCCAAGTTCGAATTCCGCTCGAATCCTTTACATTCACTTACGTGCTGATACCCTTGGGAGAGGTATGAATCTTCTTCTTCTCCCACCAGCTATGGGTAAATAGCAGGACAGACCTGGTTATATAGACTGGGTTGGCAACTGGTCGACATCAGAAAGAAATGGTAACCGAGCGCGGAAAAAAAATATCTGCCTCGTCACGCATGGCGCATGATTGATATTCACTTCATGATCTGCTAGTAAATAGAACAAACCGGAAAGTTATGCTTATCACTTGAGGAAATTTGCCTTTTGGTGTCAAATAAGTTGTTTGATATCAGTTGGAAAATTTGAAAAGAACTTCTTAGAAACATGTTATATTTCAAACAGTTTCTATAACCACTATTATTTATGTGCTGGAAAGGTGCACATATTCTTAAGGAAGCAAGTGTCTTTATTGCAAGCCACATTATCTCATAATTAGTGCGTTATCTGCGATAATCACCACTAAAATTCAATCTTTGCAGAACATGATTACTTATATTGAGGGAATACATTTCACCTTACTCAATGTATTCTATATATATATATATATATATATATATATATATATATAATAAAAAGGCTTAAACACTAATATTCCATGGTCATAATTTATTCCATTGGAATCGTAAATACGATCCAATTCATCAGACCTACAAATTCAAAAAGTTTTTTTCTGTTTTCTTTTTGAATTTGTAGGTCTGATGAATTGGATCGTATTTACGATTCCAATGGAATAAATTATGACCATGGACTATTAGTGTTTAAGCCTTTTTATTATATCCTTACTCTGTCCTGGACATTGAGTTCTACCTGGATTTTATCCTCTCAGAAATTTTTTATTCTAAAATATACATGTGTATATATGCACCTGTGGATTTTGCATATATATGTATATTTACCACTAATATTATCAATCTATATATATATATATATATATATATATATATATATATATATATATATATATATATATATATATATATACCTGTTGTTGATATAGTGTTATTTTTTTAATTATCAGTGGCTTAAAACATCTAAATAGATACTAAATTTTGGAGGTCTTCAAGAAAATCTAATCAGTTATTTCTGATTATCTATTTAAAACAAATAGTGCCATATACGACCATTTAAGTTCACACACCTACACGAACTCAGTCGGTGTTTCCAGGGAGCAAATAAATGTTTTTGCATATCGTGAATGTTTCAGATCAAATATAAATGTAATATAAACAACTCATTCATCATTTTAATTGCAATCAAATGCGATGTTGAGATACGAGTATTCTTCTTCAATAAATTAACGCTGATGTTTGTGCAAAATAATAAAACTAAACACATTGCTATTTTAATTATCCCTTCAAAACATAAATCATTTAAGCAAGCATATTATGGACATAAGTATGATGAAAAATTACATGAAATTTATTTTCGAAATTAATTATCTTTATTCTCTTATTAATTTAAAAAATAATATGTCATTCACATAAACTTCATAAGACGCACTCACAAACGTATACACGCACACACAAACTTGTGGGTGTATGTTTGTGTACAGAGCTGAGAATCAGTAGAAATGATAATAATAAAGTTCTAAGTATACAACAATGAAAAACATCAAAATTATAAGAAATCTAATGAATGAGAATTGTTTAATTTCATTTAAAAATGTACAATACGGACAGTCTTTCCACCCCCTTATTCCTACGAAACAGAAGAGATGTAAGAATGCTGGTAAAACTAAATGAAAAATTGAATTTCCCTTGTATGTCATATTCAACGCAACATGTTTAAAAGAAAATTTTTTGGCCCAAATATATATATATATATATATATATATATATATATATATATATATATATATATAGAGAGAGAGAGAGAGAGAGAGAGAGAGAGATTTATATATTAATGTGTGTATATGTGTATGTGTGCGTTATGTTTTGATCACAGACTCTGTCCGTTTAAATATTCAGCGTATTTTCACAATTTCCAAGAAAATGTGTTCGTTCTTAATGATTTCACGGCAAGCAAGGTAATAAATCCACTAAGATGTAAGGGGTTCCTGAATGTTAAAATATATGTGAAAAAATAAAAAGAACAAACAATTAAGAATATAGTCGATAACAATTGACATTATATTTATTTTTTGGGAAATCGGTTTTCCTCACTGTGGTAGAGAAAATTTTATTTTCTAGATACTTGATATTTGACATAAAAATGCTACTATGATCAAAAAATAAAATAATTCACTACGTTGTATATGTCTAGGAAGTAGCTTGACCCCAAGGAGATCTACAGTAAATTTACGCCCTGGCTCTTACAAATTTTCACCATTCCTGGCAGATCTTCTGTTTTCACAATATGGGATATCCAGTAACAATAATTGGTGGAAAGAAAAAAAAAGTAATTCGTCTAGATATATAAAAAAGAAATAAAATATTCTAAAATACCTAATACCCTCACCTTTGAGCGCATGTGTAGTTGCAAAAACAAGACAAATTTAAACCAATGATGTTCAGAAGGACGAAATGCGTCACAAATAATATTTTCCACTTTGTCATATATATATATATATATATATATATATATATATATAGAGAGAGAGAGAGAGAGAGAGATAGATAGATAGATAGATAGATAGATATAGTCTTCGTATATACCACGTACATAATGCGTTAAAATCACTTTTCTCTACTATGCGCCGATATCCTAAGTGTAAGAGACGCTGATGTCATTCGGTCGAGTTTTCGATCCCGGTTTGAAGTAATCGGATGTCTAGCCACATGAGCTGTAATACAGGGATTTTTGTTGTCTGTCTAGGAATATATATATATATATATATATATATATATATATATATATATATATATATATATATATATATATATATGTGTGTGTGTGTGTGTGTGTGTGTGTGTGTGTGTGTGTGTGTGTGTTGTTACCTAGGGAAGGTTACTGAATAAAATAATCACACGAGGGTTGGTAATGAACGATAATACTTAGGGCAAGATTAACACATATAAGTTTCGCCAGGGTGCGTAGAAGAAGTAGCCAACAGAAGTGAGTCAACTGGATTCCACAATGATTATCCAACTGTAAACCAACATACAGTATTTACTACTGTATTTATGTCAATGGGGAATAACCATTAAATATATATATATATATATATATATATATATATATATATATATATATATATATATATATATATAATAAAGGGGTTAATGGTTATAATTGAAGTAAACACTAGTCATAAAAATTGTCTCGACTTTGAAATAGAAGTCGAGATGAATAAGAAAATTGTCAAATATTTGGATGAAGAATTAAATCCACAAAAAGGCATGATCCTACCATACATGAAAAAATTAAAATAGGTGGTTATTAGATCCAATCATCCTACATGTACAATAAAGTAAAATAATGAGTCAATCTTATTTAGAAGTTCCTGTAGTAAATTAATTTTCGAAGATTATTTGAAAGAATAGGAAAAAAAACAAACTTTAAGAGTGGCATAAAACCAAACTGGAATTTAAACCTCAAATAAAACATAAATATATATTTTAGGAAAACAAAATATATTATTTTCTATCACCCTCTCAATTTTGACTTAGAACTTAAATGTAATATCGGGAAATTATTTTTGAAATTGCTTGCCAAAGATTCAGAATAACGTAAAATATATATTTATAACAAAGTTAGATTAAATTAAAGCTGTACTAGTATTTTAGAAACCGCAATAAAATACAAAGCGCCAGAAATTTCAAAACTAATGTGCACCAAAACATTCTTCATAGTGAAATATACAACAGTAGAAATAAAAGTAGATACCCTTTAGATTCAGTTTATACAACTGAAGGAGTAGTTCACAAAGCAGAAGTAATGGATAACAATGTCCAGAAAAATATACGTAGGGTGTACTAAAGTTAACTTTAAGAAGAATTGGTATTATCTCCAGTCAGATTCAAGCTAGAAATTCTTAGGAATTTTAGTAGACTAGACAAGCATGTGTAAAATTAAAGGACAAAAAATAACAAATATTCGATTGCAAACATAAAAATATTTCAAAAGCCCGATCCTTACAACAATCATAATAATATCTGCAATTTTTTCATAAAAAAAGGTACCTATAATAAAATTTCCAAACTAAAAATTCATTTTGAATAAAAGATCGGAAATTATGATTCGCTGCATATACAGAAAAATGTTACTTTGTAGTTAATATGAACCGGGCTGAAAAGAAAGTCAGTACATTTTATTTAACACCCCGACCGATACATTTATAATAACATTGATTTTATCCTCCTCCTTCTCCCAACTTACTATCACACATCAAGTCGTGCGTTTATTTATTTTTGAATAGTAAACAGTTCTTTAAATAAAATAAAGCGTTAGGAAATCAATTGTCGGAAAACGCATGAAGATACCGAAAGTCTCAAACAAAGATATAGGAATTGGCTGATCTTCGATTTTTTATACTTCATATGCATATAGATATATAAAAAACATAGTGTGCTAATAAATTAGTTCTGTGTTAATTAAATAGTGATCGATCTATTAACTATATATATATTAATAATGATAAATTATTTTTCTCTCCAATTCACGTTCTTGAGTATAGACTGATTGCTGTATAATTTATAAATATATATCGCTCAGTCTTATGTCAGAACCTGGAGATTACGTTGTGCATGAAACTCCGAGATATGCAAGCAGTGTGAAAAGCGATGTGTATTCATTACCACACACATACATACACGCATATATATATATATATATATATATATATATATATATATATATATATATATATATATATATGTGTGTGTGTGTGTGTGTGTGTGTATGTATGTATGTATGTATGTGCGTCTCTGTGTGTGGCTTAACTGCTCAATATCAGGCTTTGCAAATATAAAAATCGACATTGGGCTCAAAACCCTGAGCGACAATCTGTTTCATACTAAAACGTATTCTTCCACTATCTGAATTCTGCCGAAGATGGCATTTAAGTAACAAAACATCACCTCCAGATGTTAAACTCAAGGCCTAATTTTACATCAATATTTTATATTTATATTTTTATATTTAAACACCCCCACGCATATATTAGGTTGGTGCAAAAATAATGTCGTTTTCTCACATATGTTACTATGTGAGAAAACGACATTATTTTTGCACCAACCTAATATATATATATATATATATATATATATATATATATATATATATATATATATAATATATATATATATCAGTGTCTACTTGATGAACATATAGTGTAATCTATTTTTTTTCAACGAACCAGGGATATCTAAAATATTTTTTGTCGTTATGAAAAAATGTACAACATTTCTACAATGTATAAGGAACAAAAAAATGACATCATCGCGCGAAGGACTTGTCATCCTCTTCCGACACATTCTTTAATAAATTGCCCACTTTTTTTTCTGTATTACGGTTCGAGGAGTAAAATATAAGAGAGAAAGTGACAAAGACAATTAGGATGAGAAGTGCAGAATTAAATTAACAAAGTTGCAGCTGCTACGGAAGAGAGCAGACGTCGTAAAACATAGCCCATAAAACAAACAAGATTAGGTTTATTGGTCTTTTTCTGCGCTCGAAAAAAGAAAACAAACACATTCAACAAAATATAGCTTTCTCGGCTTTAGATTTAAGTCATTTACAGATTATGAAGCCATGCTAATGTTGAAGGTATATTCCAGAACGCTCAAAGCACATACACTTAAAAGAAATATGAGATCTTATGTAACGTAAACCACCATTTTGAATATCAGTGACTCGTTTAACGAGCTTGCTAACAAATTATATAGAAACTTATATAAACTTGTATATATATATATATATATATATATATATATATATATATATATATATCTTTGGCTGAGCGAACAAATTCGGTGTTACCTTGGACACTTGACAAGGAAAAGACCATAAGATGATAATCATCTTCATCGAGAATTTTTTCTCTTTCCTAGTACAAAGACGCA
>OZ010577.1:77468922-77493922 GCA_963932145.1 Acanthosepion lycidas | reverse complement strand
ATTTTACACCGTGCATATTAATTATACCGTCCAAAGCACTGGAGAAAACTTAATAAAGAAAATATAACCCTCAGAAAAGGAAAAGAGGTTCGACCACTGCCGGAGAGCACACTCTTCTTTATTTCTTGTGACTGCAGACCGATAAAAATAATAGTATTCTTTTATATCCAAGTCACTCCAGGACATAGCCGATCATGACCATCCACATTCCCCTGTTCTTTGTAGCACTTAATAACCATTTTTCTTTTAGTTATTTCTTTCAAAACTTATTCTACGATCCAAGCTCCCCAATTATGTTACTCTCTGCTTTCTGCTTTCCTCAATCTGTCGTGAGTATAAGGTGTTCCAATCCCTCCTCTCTCAGAAATTTCAACTTTCTCATCCTGATGTTAAGTATATTATTCCATTTCGTTTCCATTTTGTCCAAAATTTCGTCTATGATAACATGTTCGGCCTATGGTACCCTCAGCATCTTGATAACCTCGTTTATATTGCTTGAAGTCTCTTCTTCACTTTTGAAGTTCGTGTCCAACATTTGCTGCCATGCAGGAGGATAGATATCACATGACAGTTTAATACTCTTTTCATTGTTTCTAAGGAAATCATTCTTTCTTTCAATTCTCTTCTTATCTTAAGGAAAGCATCATTCCTGAACGTATTTCGATCTCAGTGTCTCAATTTCTTTCCGATGTTAGAACAATTTCTAGATATTCATTTGCACTTGTTTGATTTTAGTATCGCATATTTTTAAATTTTACATTGGTCTCTTCTTTTTACTTATGACAATGCATTCTGATTCTTGTACTTAGTCCTTATTTCTCGCTTTCCTTAATTATATTATGTAGGATCATTTGTAGTTTCTGTGCCTACTATCAACACAGTGTCATTTGTGTACCTTATGTATTTAAAACTAATTAAAAAAAAAAAAAAAACAAGGATGTCTCTTTCAAGCACGGGTAAATAACTTTTACACTATATATATATATATATATATATATATATATATATATATATATAATTTTCATTTCAACTGACCGAATAATAATTTTGTTACTTCGAACAAAATTCCAATGTTATACAACGAAGATTTAATTCACGACATTGTCAATAGACTTATATAGAATGGCGCTAATATATACACAAACTAAAACAAGTAATCGAAAGGAACATACGTTAAATATATTATATTGCCCTTAACATTAAACCAAATATTGCAGTCAATAACGATCACAAAATGCTAATTAAAATAGACGCATACTTTTTAAGTCAGTCTAGTATGAATTCGGGATGTGATAGTACATTTATTCCGTGCATAACCATTGACGGTAAAGTCTCTTTATATTTTTGAAAGTTTTTGAATAGAGAAAATCGACCAGTCTATATATAACACTGGAAATTTTAGTAACGCAGAAACAAAAAATTAGAAATATATTTATTCAAGCAAATTATGAACGAGTTAGTCACATGAATGCAGAAAACTGAACTGCAGTAGATAGCCATAACAGACATTCATAAAAAATCGTTCTTCATCAGGAAGGATAAAACAAAAAAATGAGAGAATCATAAATGTAAACGTAAACATACTAAGGATATTTAATTAAAACTTTTGCGAGTTCTTACCTGAAAGAAGAGAAGAGAACTATCTAAGAGACTGGTACATAGACGACGTTTATTAACATCTCAAGTAATCTGAGTACCAACACAGTATATGATAAACTGAATTGACAAGAGAATCATAATGAAAAAAATATCTAAGAAGATTAAAATAAAGCTGAGGAAAAGGACTATTAACTGTATGTAGATAGAATATTTTTTTTTTTATCAGCAGAATTGACAAATCCCATATGAGCGATGTATTGATGACGTTAAAATCATAGATGTGCATGTCTTTAACTATCTAGAAAATTACAGAACAAGATGGCGGAAAATGTTTCACAAAAATCGAAAGATGCGTTGTAATAGCAAATGACAGTGGATGCTAGAAAATTCTTCATGAATAAAGAAGTGACTTGAAGACATAGATATTTATCTATCGGCTGAATAACCTGGATTAAGTATATGAGCAATGGAAAAGTTTTTAAGGAATTCATAATCTTAATCATAAAATCTGAGCCAGGTATTTTTTTCAGACATATAGTAAGGATATTGGGCATAGATGAGTTTACACTCACATAATATAGAGTCACAAGAGGAGTATCGGAAAAATGAGTAACCAAAAACAGTTTGAATGAATGAATGTGAGAACACAGAGTAAGTTATATTTTAAAGAGTCAAAAGTTAAAGAAAATGCTTGATGTTTTGGATGTCCATAATCGCTCACTTCGTGACTGAACACGTCAAATGAAAGAGCATTAGAGCTACGAACAGTAAAACATATACATAATGATATTTGATAGAGCACTATAGAAAGGACAATTTCAAACTTTGAAAAATGTTTATGACATATTATAATTTTAATTTAACTCTAAACGTTATTATCTGCTATGCTAAGACTACACTGTTATATAATAGATGTGTTTCCTGAAGTTGCCAATATATTGCGGTGTGACAAGTCTTACAATCTGGACTGTACTTTAGACTAGCAGAAATATTTACGCTAAATACCTAAAGCTCTTTTTGAATCCCAACTATTAATAACCTGTTATTACTTGCGCTATGATGGTATAAGAGACAAAAATATCAAACTTCACATCTTTACTAGTGTAAATTTATCTAGCAATATTGAATTATATTTATATTAGCAATTGCCGGTTTTAACAATATGTTATTTAGAATAGCGTTACTTGATTTTATCATGAAATGCAATATGTCTATTTATGAATCTCTGGAGTCGGGGTCGGGAGGCTGAAGTTAACATCAATCAGCTGACAAACTTTACTCACATTAATCCTATATATATATATATATATATATATATATATATATATATATATATATATATAATTATTTATATAAAAATATGATTCCAACACGTTACATAAGAGGTCTCATGTTTCAAAACAAGAGCCGAAAACTTCACTATAATTATTTGAATTAAATTGAATTAAAGTAAGCTCTATTCCATCTTCAAGCGAAATTTTTTGGGAATAACTTATTTCTGAAATTTACGTGTTTGCATAGCATATTCATAATTGAAATCAAAATTTTCCATGTCTAAATTTAAAACATCTTCCGTTTTAAATTTAAATTTAGACACCCCCAACTTACCCTGACTTGACATCTATGAATGTAACTCTATACTGATACAAATTATTAACACCCAAAACCCCTCCCTATTTAAACAATCGCCCTGGCTGTTACCATGGAAATTTTGATTGATGAAAATAAACAAAAATTATGTAACTATAGAAAACCTCAAAATTGTCTTCTACAAAATAAATGTCGCACTGAATCATTAGTATACCAATGGAATATCTCTTCAATTGAAAATCCTGAAAACATAAAAATATATATAAGTTGCACAAGCCATGAGTTCAAAAGAAAGATTCAACCCACATCAAAGTTCATTTAGGCTAAATAAATATAAAAATCAAACATCTCTCTCGACTTACTTCTGGCACCTAAAAGAATCAAATAAAACACCTACAGTAAAATGGAAATTAATAAGAAAAGCTAGAATATGTAGGTCATTAAATGACCAATGTCCTTTGTGCATGCATGAGAAACTATATATTACTAAGTTTATAAAAAACAAAAATTTACTGAATCAGAGAAATGAAATAGCTATTTTATGCCGTCTTCGTCAAAAATTTTCCTTAAATGATATTTAAAAATAAAAATAAATTTAAAAAGTATGACCTCGTAATATACGTACTTATATTTAATGGGAAAATATACTTTTATATACTGTAAGTAATTCTATTACATTTACTAAAAAAAGTCCATTAAAATAACAGTGAAAATACTTTAAAGTTGTATTTAAAATTTTAGTTAAAACTAATTCTAGCCTAAACATTTTGTAAAATTGTAGTTAAATAAAACGTATTTTAACCAAAACACCTCTCTAAGTACTACCGGCACTTAAAGGAATCCAATAAAACACCTACAGAAAAATTAAATTATGATGCAAAGCTATAAGATATAGGCTATTGAATGTCCCATGTCCTTTGTACAGACATGTGAAACTATATATTACTAAGTATAAAAAAGTTTACTAAATCAGAGAAATGAATTAGCTATTTTTACCGTAATTGTCATAAATTTTACTTAAATAATATTTAAATATAAATATTTTAACAAAGTAATAAACATACTTATAATTGATATGTAAAAATAATTTTACTTACTGTACGTAATTCTAATACATTTTCTTCTTTTAAAAAAGAAATATAGTCTATTAAAACTAAGTGAAAATATTTTAAAGTTGTATTTAAAATTATAGTTAAATAAAAAGAAATTCTAACCTAAACATCTTTTAAAATTGTAATTAAATAAAACGTATTCTAACCTATAGATCTCTCTCCAAGTACTACAAACACTTAAAGGAATCCAATAAAACACCTACAATAAAATTAAATTAATATGAAATGCTAGAAGATGTAAGCCATTGAATGACCCATGTCCTTTGTACTTACATGAGAAACAAGATATTACTAAGTTTATATAAAAATAAAAGTTCACTAAATCAGTGAAATCAATTAGCTATTTTTGGCGTCATTGTCATAAAGTTTACTTAAAAAAAAAATTGTTACCTAATGATATACATACTTGTTGTTGATGTGAAAATAACTCTACATACTTTAAGGGATTCTAATACATTTACTTGTTCTTAAAAGAAATATACTATATTAAAAATTAATAGTGAAAATATTTTTCATATTGTAGTTAAAACGTATTCTAACCTGAACACACCTTATACGATCATATAAAAGTTTCAGTTATCTGTTTGGATAAGTCTTGTTCTTATGTCCATCGTCTTTGTCATGTTGATTTTATAAGGTTAATTATATTTTATAAATATGTCCTGAAGATGGTTTATTAGACCAAAACCTCCGACGTTGACATTATATTAACATTGAAACAGCATAATTGCATATAAGGATTTTTGTTTGTTTTTTTACGTATATATATATATATATATATATATATATATATATATATATATATATATATATATATATATATATATATATATATATATGCACATCTAATCCTAATGTCAGCTATCAATTAAAGAATTAATTATAGTCATCAAATTCAGTTAAACACCCTACGATTTGTGCTTTTACAGCAATTAGGAGTAGGAACCTAGCGCCCCCCTAAAACTTCTAAAAATCGACATCGAAAATTTAAATAAGATGTTTTTAATACTAGGAGCAGGAACTTAGAGGAGAAGGAGCCTAGCTGACCCCCCACCACTAGAGTAAATATCTATTTAAAAATATTTATTTTGACATATTGAGTGGGGGACTTAGCCCTATTTTAAACTAGAGGGATGAGAGCTTAGAGCCATCCTTCTCAAAACGGTCATAATTTTCTGTTGCCATTTTTTCCTATTTATCGACTTTTGACATCTTTACCATTGACATTTTTACCGTTGCCATTTTTACCGTGCCATTTTTCGGCTGCCATTTTTACCGCTGCCATTTTTACCGAGCACCCTACAGAATATCCTGCATTATGAAATTTAGAAAAAAAATCGATGTTAATTAAAGACTGTACAAAAATCAGGTACTAATTATTTGTTTATAAAAAATACGTTATCAAACATACGTTTCTAAGTATAACCTAATGCTGATTTGAATCAAACCGCAACAAAGAAAAATGTGATATATTTTATTTTTTACATATTAAAAATATAAATATTTTTACTTTCGTTTTTTTTACAACTATTTTTCTCGGCATGTTAAAGTTCCTGTTTTGTAGTTATTTGCTAAAATGAAACGAAATGTGATTTCTTCGCGTGCCTGTGCGAGAAAGAGACGAGAGAAAGTTAGGATGAAAGCCTAAGTGTTATGTACCTTGTTGACAAAGACTGGTGAATGAGTAAGGGGATCTCTTTGAATCCGCGCCGGCTCTCGTGAACTGCATGCTGTCTTCTTTCTTTCCTTACTGTCCTGTCGGGCCTAAAATCTTTGCCTATATATCCTTCAAAGTTTTCCGAAGCATGTATTCTATTGTCGGTGAGAACGTGACACATTGGGTGAAAAATGTTAAATATTTATTTTCAAAAGATTTATTTATTAACCGGAAGGTTGCGGGAATCGTCTTTCTCAGAAACCAATTTTGTTTGTCATTTCGTTTTTAACTGTTTTTTTGGGGTTTTTTTGTTTTTGTTTTTCTATTTATTTTCGTCTTCGCTCTACAAACTCGTTAATTCTCACCATCCAAATGACACTGGATAGAAAATGGCTTTTTTTTCCTTTTCAAGTCAGAAGTTTTGCTATATTCAATGTTTCAGATACTTTTGTGTATTATTGTATATTTTGTAGTTTCACGTAAACATATTTTCTTTTCTATGTTTGTATATTGGTTTCTATTTATATAATTATTATAAGCTTTTTATATTAGTCTTAATTGGTCATATAAACATATGAATTGAATCGAATGTCTGTAAACGTTTGGTTAATATAATCGAGATCTTTGATAAGCTGAGTTTAATTGAACACTATTGATTCAATTTTTAATAAGACGCAATTTTATGACAGGTGACAGGTGTTTTAAAAGTTTTTCTTTAGTAGTTGTTCACTTTTATTATATAAAAAGAAATGCTTATTTTTTATGAAAATAAATGATACGTCTAGCTAGAAGTATAAACTAAGATAAAAAAAATATACTCTTAATATTATGCTTAGAAATAAAATGGAGGACCGCATTTTTATTGAAGGCAGATTTACAGTCTGATAAAAATATTATCAATATTATCAAACAAAAATTGCACGTATAACGATGTTTGTAATTACTGAATTTTGTAGTTAAGTGAGATCTTAACTTCTAGTGGCGTTCAGAGACATGATCTCAAAACAAATGAGATCATTTTAATGATAAAAAAGGAATGTAGCAAAGTATTATCAAGAATAGTAAATTGCAACGGGAGTGTAAGGAAATTTGAATGAACAGACAATGCGCCATTTTGGAATGTCTTGATATATTGTAGCACGTATAATTACAATAAAAAAGCGAAATGAAGGCAGGACGTGCGGACGCTACCAAAATGATGAAAATACGAATAAGAATTTAAACAAAAGGTACAATACCAAGACGAGAGTACAAGGCCAGCACTATAATACATGGGATGACAAAATTCGAGCCAAAAACGGAGCCCAAGTAACAGAGTAAAATTTTCGACACAAAGGCAGTGGATTTTAAATCGAGTTGCAATGCTGTAGAAGTAAGTAAATTTAATAATTAAAAATATCCGTTTTTAGATACTATTGAAATTAATATGCTATGCATTAATACCCCTGGGGAATGTATGAATCCTCTTCTTCCCCGAGCGGTAGGTAAATATCAGGACAGACAGGGTTCTATAACCTTGGGTGGCAACCGGTCTAGGAGAGTGAATTAAAAACCAGACTGGAGAGAGTTGGTTTCCGCCAGGCTATCTTGCGCAAGAAAGGCCAATTCTGGAGCTGAAGTACAAGTAGCGCCCCTAAGACCTTAATGTATCAATGGATTCGCGATCGCGCGAAAATGAATATAATATGGTTATTCTTTTAGTTTTAAAAATAATATCCTATTGTTAAAACGGTTAGGTGTGCACTCATATGTATGCATACTGTTAAAAGTTTTTGCTAATTAATATATAGGGTAGGTAATGCTTCTTAAATGAGTACCGGGTTAGCAATACAGATTAAATCCATCCCAGAACATAGCCGAGTATTTTATAGACTAGTCCAGTATAATATTTTTTATAAATTTTACAGAGTCTAGTCAAGAAGAAATACTGAAATGTTATAAAACATCGGTCCTTTTATGTTGGAGTCGAAAGAAGAAATTTGCGGTAACCGAAATTAGATGGATGCTGAGAATTCCATGAATTGAACAGGACGTCTTAGGGAAAATAGAAACAGAAAGGGCGTGCATACTTAGATTCAGAAAGAGACAATTTAATTTTTAGGATACATAATGAGGCCAGAATTCTTCGAGAAATTGCCACATACAAGACGTACTGAATACAAGAGAGACAGGAAAGCAGCGTATAAGCTACCTAATGGATTCAGAGTTGTTCGCAGAAAAAGGATTTAGAAAAATCGCTAAAATGACAAACCACACTAAAAGACACAAAATACAGGTAGTTGTGGAGAGTCATATTCGCCCACCTTCTAATGGGAAATGGCATATAAAAACATAAGAAATCTAAAACCTAACTCCACCTTTTACTGTTAATATCAAAAACTGTTTTTTATATACTTGATTGTTGTAACGGTTCCAATGTAAAAACTGGATGAAATTCTAACGTTTAACAGTAAAGAATTACCAATGGTCCTAAAATGGCGTTCATACAGATATTTGGCAAAAGCTAACACAGTGCGTTAGAATAAAATAATTTCATTTATTGGAATAAAAGCTTATATTTCTTTAAATTTGAGTTGCAAATTTCTCATATATGTGTCATATCTATGTTCTTACATGGGAAAATGAGAGGATATTCTGACCTAGATGGGTATATTCTAGTTTTGCTTATTTCAAAACTGGATGTATAAACTAGTATAAAAAAGAGGCATACTTGGATTAATTCTTTGAATGCTTATCTGAACATCTATCCGGTGGACATGAGCAGATTTTTTTTTTAATTTCAAATTGTGAGAGCCTTCCTGAGATAGCCTTAAAGTATGCATCAATTTTCACACATTCCTAGTGCTCTTGTTATTATTGGAATTGTTTATCTTTAAATATCACCGAGAAATTTCAAATTACCTGTCCTGATATTTTGAAAATTCATTATTATAATTAATATTGTTGTTAATTATCTATTGAAATTTGCTCAGTCGGCAATAATTCAATAAAATAGGGACGTTTTCATGAATGAATATATAAAATGATATAAAATATAAAATTGTGTAAATCGCTGAAAAAGCATTTTTCTCTTGTTTGTATATAATTACGGTAATGCATATTCTGTAAATTAAATTTCCTAATGAGTTTCATCATATGCAAGAATTTACTTCACAGTTAATGAGTACAATGCATATATGCATAATAGATTATGAACAAATATGCCTCAACCTGACATAAAGCTATCTTAAATAAGTCTGTGTAATGTTCACATTACTGAGATACTGTTTTTAGCAATACCATGCCAAATGGAACACACTGACACTCAGTAAATTAACTTTTATTTTTGCACTGAGTAGAGCATACGGTTTATATTAAAACACGCAGTAGATCACGCAAGATTAAATTTAATTTACGACAGGTATTCCTTTCAGAAGTCAACCCATTTGCTTTCTTGTTTCATAGAAACTTTTTGATCAGTGCCTAAACTCGATTAAAAATCACTCTGAAATTTTAAGACAGTTATGAATTAAATTTAAATTCAGCGTATATGCAACAAACGAAATTGTTATTGAATAATATCATTCGCTTTCATAAACCACTTTATTTACTCCGTGTGTTTCTGATTACTAATACGATATTCAGGCTGAAATTACACTGACAATATCAATTTTAATTCAGTGTTAAGAAGGAATTTACTTTCATCTGTTATTAGAATCTCTCGAAATATATGATTTTAAACCACTGAAATGTTGCTTTCCATTACCGATTGATACGAGTGTGAATATAAGGTCCATTCATGAACCTTTTATAAAACTTGCAACTTATATTAAATCGAGACGTGATGAAGATAGGATCACACAGTGAATATCAAAATAAACAATTGTGGTTGGCATAAAGAAAAGAAGTCGGGGCACTATAGATTTGGCATCTATATTAAACACCAAAGCTGCAATACAATGCCTATTTAGCCTTTTCGGCTACTTTTATGCCATGTTTGAATATGCAGTGTATCGCGGCTGTATTTGCCGTGTAAATTCAATTACTTGTGTGCGTTGTATGTGTTGTGTGTGGTGAGGTATGTGTACGCAATGTACAATGTTATTTGTCCATTTATAGACAGCCATAGAAAGAGTGAGCGTGAGAGGGCAGACTAACCAAGCTTGACCAATGCTCGGCACATGGATCTGGCCTTGGTAACCTTGTCGTGATGATCTTGGCATCATTTGCAGGACATTGATTGCTAATTTTGTGATTTTGGAACAACTTATCACGGTGCAATTTTGTGGCTTTCATCTGGCCATAATTTCCAGGAGATTTCGTTCAAACCCCGCCTAACCGTCCTCTTTCCAAACAGTTCCAATCGCGCTGAATTGGCATAGATATGGCGACTGTGCTTTCTCCATTGTGTTTAGTCAATGTGAACATCTAATTGTTCGGTTTGGGAATGTGGAGAGGTGAAAATATAGGGGAATATATTCATATATATTGATATACGCGCATAAAATCGCAAGCTCACACATACATGTATATCTATCTATATACATACATAGGTTTGTGCGTGTGCATATACATACATATATATATTAGGTTGGTGCAATAATAATGACGTAATAATGTCGTTTTTTTACGTATTTTTAAAGTCAAAAAACACATTATTACGTCATTATTTTTGCAACAACCTAATATGTTTGTGCGTGTGTGTGAGGTTTATAATGTTATTGTGTACTTAGATCAGATATTTATAGAAGATGAGTTCTCTATACACACGCACATGTGTGTTTATAAATATGATGGTATATATTCATATGTATTTATTTGTATATATATATATATATATATATATATATATATATATATATATATATATATATATATATATATATATATATATAAGTATAGGTAAATAAGAGATATAAGCTAATGTACAGCAGCATGTATTTAAGCTTTGCTTTGTATGGGTGATGGAATGTATACCATAAAATACAAATTAATCAGTAAAATGAGATAGAATTTTCCCTATGCGATTTTGATTTTGAACAACTACTTTTATACACAGTTCATTGCGTCCAGTCTGCTGGTTAATCAGTAGAATAAAAATATCTTAGAAATGCCATGTCACGATTATTGAGAGAAACAGGATATCTTATGAATATATAAATCGATTTTCATTCGCCTCAACAAATACTGTCATAAAAACCGTTTCTAAAATTGACAGCATATATATATATATATAAACATATAAAGGGTGTTGCAATGACCTGGACTGATTTAAAAATGAATTAATTTCAAGCGTCTAATATTTTTCCTCTTTTTTTCAGAGTTAAGAACTTATGTCGTTGTAATTTTAATATGAATTGAATGCTATGGATGTCGAAGATTTGTGGTTCCAACAGGACGGCGCAAGTCAATTGGCCACGACGATCATGATTTCTTACTTTGGGGTCATCTCAACAGTAAGGTCTATGCCAACAAACCAGTTAAACAGCTGAAGTATGAGATAATAAGCTATATTGGTGAGATCGAAAGGCAACTATGCAGAGACGTCATCAAAAATTTTGACCATCCAGTGGAGGTGTGCCGCTGAAGCCTTGGCGGACATTTGGGCAATATTACATTTTACACATAATTTCCATGAATTAAATAGCATGATCTAATAGAGAAGGAAATAAATTTTCACCAATAACTGATTTATTTAATACTGACATTAATCCGTCTTAAAGAAACCTATCCCACAGAGATAAAAAAAAATATTATAAAAATAGTTGAAAATGCAGATGAACAAATGCTAACATTGCATTCACACATACATACACACGTAACTTGTGAATTTTACTAATGTAATAATAATAATTATTGCCATTAATATTATTGTCACTTTTATGACGGCGATAAATTGCTGCACACACACAAACACGCGCGGACATATACACACACGTTTTCACGCACGCACACACAGACACATACACACTCACAAAAAAATTGAGCCTGGCTACTTAATGAAACTGAACAGATTTATATGCACATAAGCACGCATGCCTAATTCTTGAGTATCTTGCCACCATCATCATCATCGTGGTGATAACTATCATCATCATCGTCATCATCATCATCATCATCATTCTTCTTATTCTAACAATTACCTTTTTATTCGATGCCATGTTATCCGTCACATTCCGAAAGAGTAAGAAAAACTAAATCTGTTTATACCCACACACAGTGAGACAGTGCGAAAGAGAAATTTATTTCTTGTACTTTTAATGTTTTGGCATTTTCCCTAGGGAGCTGAATTACTTAAGACTTGCTTGCTAGGAAATTGCTTAACAATTCTTTATCATGAGTGACGCTCACTGGACCATGACACTACCAGTTTCTGTCAACAAAATATTATGATCATCAATTTTTGGCACTAAAATTATTAAGACTGATGACGTGAAAATAATCAACCAACCAGAATGCATTTTAAACAAATCGGAATCTGAATCGCTCTTTTGAACTAAACAGAAATAATTAACCGTAGTGACTTGTCTGTCATTTTTATTGAAACGTGCATATATATATATATATATATATATATATATATATATATATATATATATATATATATATTCACACACATCTATATACGCACATACATGTCTATAAAACACACATATATATACACATATATATGTACACATATATATGTACACATATATACACACATACATATATACACATATATATACACGGACACATATATACGCATATATATACAAACACACAAATATAAATACCCACGCACATATACACACATACATTATATATATATATATATATATATATATATATATATATATATATATATATATATATTTATATTATAATAAAATATAATATTTCAGTGAATGTGACAGATGACATGTGTGACGTCGTCCCCTGGTCGCAGCGCCAACCGTGACGTTCTATCCTAGTCTACCACGGCACCAACTGCGACGTCTCGAAACAGCACCAATTGTGATGTCCCCGCCGCGGCGCCAGCCGTTCGCTCCTCGCTGCTCCGTTCGGGTGTCGCTGCTCCAAATGTGACGTTCTAACCTTTTGGTGATTCGGGTGGGAATCTGGTTAGATTTGATATCAGCCTCGTCGTTCCCAACTCGCTTCAAACGCCTGGTTACCAAGGTAACTGCACTGATCCTCCAGTCCTCCTACCCACGTTGTGAATTGATCTTAGGCAGACGATATCAAACAGTGGTTGGGGCCGTACTGCAAACCGAGTTCAACGGGGGTGATACCACACAAATATGCATAAAAGACAATAAAATGAAAACTCAAAAGTTCAAAGTATCAAAGAAAAAGGTAACAAACTTTATGTCTAGTTGTTCGATGCATAGGACTGCATCTATCTCCCGACCCGTTCTATGGATTGTAGCACGTCGTTTTCCGCTAGGCAAGTTTTAACACTTCAAGTTGTCTGCTCTCTAAGAATTTGGTGTTTCGGTGGGTCTTTGGACGAAAGTCAAAAGAAAAAACTTATTTCGGTGATCTGGATCTAAGTCGCTCTTCAAAATAATTGTTCTTGGGTTGAAGAGGGGTCCGGAATGTGCGTGAATCTTGGTCAGCTATCTGCGAGGCTTGCTTCAACTGGAGACTGACTCTGGGAACTGCTGGAACTCAACTCAACTCTCCTCGTTGTGGCTTCGTTTATATGGGCGCCGACCAAAACCGGGGTGAGTTTGTCGGCGCTGGGGTGTTCCTCGATAATTCTAAATACATATCCACCTCTCTGGTTAGGAATTTCCACCTTTTTTCCATTTTTGGGAACCTTTCCTCACTCCCACCTTCTCATCATACTTCAGAGGGGCGTGAACTGCCCTCCCCACATCTTCGTGGCAACCTCTCTTACTCATCATCCAGATGGGCTGCAACTGCCTCCCTCGTGCGTCACGTGATCACCACTCGATCAATGATGTCTTAGTCGGGCGTGTACGAATCCGCGGCTTTGTTTCAGGAAGAAAAAAAATATCTTGCTTAACTAAAAAAAAAAAATTATCTCTTCTCTTTCCCTTTTCTTCCTCTTAATCGCCGTTTATCATTTCTCTGGCCGCGAACGGGACAATATGACAATGGCGGTCATAACTCTTGTTCTACATGTGGTTTACGTCAGGCGTTTTATCGCTAATTATCAGAATGGGTGGTCTTCTTAACACGGTCTCAAAAAGAAACATCTCCAAAGTTTCAGTCAGTCTGTTGCCTCGAAGAAAGAAAGAAAAAAACACTTCTAGGTTCCCATTCAGTTTCCTTCGGTACATATTTCTGATAACATAATTTTATATCTGTCCAAAGTCCCTTTAGTTGCCTGTTTTTCGTCACTTATCGAAATAATATTTTCATTTGAATTTTTTTTTTCTTTGGCCAGCCGGTCTGTATTTGATAATAAGATGTCTTCCCGTACCAATAGTTTGTTTTCATATCCTTAGATAACACAGCCGATGCCAAAACATAACTGATTCTTTCCTTCTTTCGCTTTCTTTTTACTCAGAATTTCCCTGTCATTGTAATGACACTCTTTCGCCATTTGTTACTTATCAAAATATCCTTTTATCCATTGTCTCTTAGCCGTGTGTGTGTTCTTGCTTATCACTCACGATTCGGTCCTTAGCCTCTCCTTTTCTTCTTTTCTTTCTTTTCCCTTTCTGCCTCGTTAAATGGTGCCACACATGGAACATTTTATTTTATGAAGATTTTCTTGTAAAATTGTATTTACCTATTTAGTGGGCAGATGAGTTTAAATATATGTATTTTTTACAGTGTAAATTTATGCCAAACGTCCTATGCATTGAGGAGACTTAATAAAGGATATATATCATTTCGGTTATATGTCAAACTACGACTCCTTTCTCAGGTTACCACCATTACATCCGGTGTGCTTTTAGATTGGTTAGCCATGAGTGAATAGAGTGAAGCAAAATTTAATTACCCTATTTAACAAATGAACCTCTCTTTTTCGTATCCCTTGAAGCCCATATCTGATTTATGTTCGTGTAGGAAACATGGATTTCCATGGAATTAATGGATTTTATTCACAATCCAACAACATATATTATTACTACATACTATAAATATTAGGTTGGTGCAAAAATAATGACGTAATAATGTCGTTTTTTGACGTAACGTCAAAAAACGACATTATTACGTCATTATTTTTGCACCAACCTAATACTTAAATGAAGATAGAAGTAAATATAAAGAGATAGATACAAAGAGAACCTGACAAAGACTAATATATGTTGAGTATCCCTATGCAGGACACAGCCACTAGATCATCCATATCAGCATTTAATGTTTCTTTATATTCATGAATAAAAATGAGTTTCAAAATCAATGTTCATGTGCTCTTTTGGGACAAGAAAAAGCATATGAAATGGATATACATGTTGGAATTATTCCAGATGCAAAATACGTGTGCCATTTGAAATAAAAGTTTCAACGCGAATTTTAATAGATTTAATGAAAACGAAAATATAGTCGAAGCACTTTAAAATAAACGTGTTTTGTCGTATAAGAAACCTGGCAGTGGAATATTTTAAAAAATTATTTTAATCGTGCCGGCACGCGTAGTGATTTTCTAAGAACAGCTTAGATGGGGCACGAGGTTGAAATTATGGTGCACCTGTGAAGATCGAAGTCACTAGTCAGTCGCAAGCGATCTAGCAAGACAACCTTTCTAACCAGTACCCCACGTTAAGATGCCTTTCGATTTTCCAAGCGTAACTTAGACGTGACACAAGGCCGAATATTATGGAGCACCCAGTGAGGATCGAACTCACTACTCAGTCGTAATTATTCTAAAAGACAAGCTTTCTAACCATTTTATCACCTCGTGGAGCCCTCGTGCCGGTACATATCTTTGGTGAATTCTAGCACTTTTGTTGCATTTAAACATTTCTATTTGTGCCGATGATATCAATGATTGATTCGTAATTTTTTACGGGTTATCAACCCATTACAGGGAAAACTGAAGCAAGATAATATTTTTAGACTAACAATTTGAAAAAAAAATAGTAATATTGGTTTAGTAATAGAAGTTTTCCTAATTTACTCATAGCTGGAGGAGGATACCTCACGGATATCTGCGCGTAAAGGAATTGAACTTCAGCTCCTTGATTAACTATTCCAGTCATTATTAATTGCACAACTTGTATCTCCAAATTTACAGCTCCGAGTATTTCCAAGCGGTCTCACCCAACAAGTGATTAGGAGCGGTGTTGCTGAACTTTAGTTATCGTACGGGAAGCGGTGTTTGAAAGTTCATTTCGATGAGGATATTTCTACGTTCATGTATTTATAAAAACATTCTTAGTCATTTTTTTTTCTCAGTCTATACACTCAGTAACCCGTTTCAACATATTAATCAACTTTTTTGCTTATAAAACTCTTAATTTTTGCTTTTTTCCCTAGTAGTCTAGAAGTTATGTTTTCTTGTTTTACTCTTGCCAAGGCCTGCATTTTTTCTCTTTCTTTTCTTTGTGATGACTTTTTCTCATATTTCAACGTTCAATGCAATATCTTGTTTCTTTTTTCCACGATAAACCTTTCTACAAATATTTTTTAAACTACCACAGAAAAATATATAAATAAACAGACTCCATTTCATCAATATATCACACGAAACAGCTGTGTAAGTTTATCTAATATTTTCTTGTTTCAGAGTTATTGATATTATTGTCATTTTGGGGTTTGTTCAAGTACTTAATAATTTTGCATGTATCTGTAATTGATTTCATATTAAGATGTTATGGAGTTGGTATATAATTATATGTCTATTGTTATCCGAATGGACGCGTAGCCGAGTAGTTTGAAGATTCTCTTTTTTTATGAGACACAGGTTCAAATCTCACGATTTATCAGGAATCAAAGTGGATCGATCACCTTTGGAAAGTGCCTGAAATCCATACCACGCTTTGACCCAAGACTTGTGAGTGAAATTGGGTAGACGGAACTCTTGTGAGCCGTCGATGGCTGTGCTAAAACGAAGACACAATTCATCGTGGTCGAGGGCTTGAAATTGCTGGCCTTGTTCATAATGTTGTTCACGCTAGAAAACGCGCTTTCACCCAGAAACTATAACTAGAGTCTGCTCAACATAGTTGCTGTATAAACTACATGTTGGCTCTTTGGGTTTTGAGCAAACACAAAATGTGCCTGAGCGAGCGTCTGCAATAGGGATTAGCTAGCCAATCTAGTAGACTGGAATCCTTGAATGTGAGTGGCCATGTATTATTGATATGCGAGATATTGTTATTATTTTAATTTTGTCACAGAGTGTAAGCTGTTCAATATACCGGGTACATTTGTTATCTTATACGTGAGAAACACGAGGCTCAAACAAACAAGAATTTTCTTCAAACTATGCGCAGTATCGAAATGAAATCGATGGCTTCAATTTGGTATTCTATCCCCAGCTTGTTAAGAAAGCCACACGACTTTAATGGGATTGATACACAGTACGCTAATCGCCAAATGAATCAACTTGAGATTTCCTTACCGTATTCTAAACAATCTTGACTTCTCAAATTTTAAGTCAGAGGGTTTTTTTTAATTACTGAATTAGCATGTTTGCTACATTTTTGTCATTTATTATGGAAACATAATTATTGTTATTATTGTTGTTATTATTATTATTATTATTATATTTTGATTTCTGCTATGGCCACCCTACCTACCACGACTGTGGGAAGTCCTAACACACTTAGTTGTGTGCATTTATGGTTACATTTCATGATTTGTTTTTCTAACTCTCATAACATTACGTTACATGGCGTTACATTGGCAAAGTTCTTAGTGTGTGGGCTGTACTTAACATGAATTCTCTTTTGGTGTGTTTTTTTTTTAATCTGGGTTTTCAGAGTGTTATTTTGTTCCATTTTATATCATTCCAAGCAAACCTATTATGACTGGTGATTATTTTTATATTCATTTAATGCAGGTACAGAACATCTTGAGATTAGATTGTCTATGGTTTCCTGATATTTGTTTCAGAACCATCATTTTGGATCCACACAAGGAGGAAATACGTCGAAGTTCCTATCGTTTTCAGGTCAACGCCACGGACAGATATACTGTGTGGGTAACCTGCAAGGCGTTCCAGCACCATTTCCAGAACCGGTATATCAAGAATCCTGGACCCTGTCAGTAAGAGTTTCACAGCTGTTTGGTTAACTTCCCTCGATTATTGCGACTGGAAGCGGTTGACTGTCAAAGATCACAGAAGACGAAATTCACGAGACATCGAAGCCTGTCGGCACTGGCAAGTGTCTGTGATTTCAAGATCTTCCCTATGCGTTGTACTTGAGACGGTCGTAAATAATTTTCCATCCTGGCAACAGTGTTCAGCAGCTGGTTCCGTCAAATCTCTGTCCATGATCTCCAAGGGTTTGATCACGCTGTTAAAGTAAAAAAAAAAATCATGATTTGATGTTACAAGATAACGACAGCTCCACAATTCTGTTGAACAGAGAGTTAATTTTTTCTGGACAATATATTGATGGTGTGTTTGCGGTCAGTTGCCGAGATTCTGTTGGGACCGGAGCAGACTTGTTCCTTGAAGGCTCGAACAAGTCAGAGCAGCCTGTATCGGATCCACACGATCCACACGATCATAGAGGGTGGAGAAGCGCTTATCAATTTGAATCAATTCAAGCCATTCGACAGGGTTGATCATCAGTATCTAGAGGCCGCCGGATTGAAACAAGACTTCTGAAAATGGATTAGTCTGCTGTATCACTCCACCATTGCTGTGGTAGATGTGTACGGAAAGAGGTCAGTGGTCTTTGGTTTGTCCCGGGCGGTTCATCAGTGTTGTTCGCTGTTCCCCCTATTCTATGCTCTGATGCTGGAGTCCCTCCTGCGCAGACGGATGAACAGGGCATGCTGACTGACCATATATGGTATCGATCTCTCTGTGGGGAGGCACGAACAAGGGTTTCCTCATTCAGTGATGATGTATCCATTTTCGTGTTGTGCCGTGTGACATTAATCTGGTTCAGATGGGTTGGCCTGTAGAGAAGGTTACAGGACTCAATATTAATCGCGTATTTCTGTTTGCGGTTTGACTCTGAGAAATGAGTCGTTCTTCTGTGCCCCTTCAGATGGACTGGAGTTTCCGTCGGCGTTTTGGAAGTGTGGCTTTTGTCTAATATCCAGCTGAAGAATAAATGTTCGGAGGTACAGGCAGGAGCGTCGGCCATGGCTTGTCAGCGGAGACAGTTGTCCTTAAAGTGTAGGGATGAGGTGTGCACCGTGGACATCTTTCCCCTTATCCGTTATCGGTTGTCGATACTACCACACTTTATGATGGTCTGAAGGCTGTACTTCTTGGAGGTTTCCAGGTCAATGGTTCGCAGAGACGTCTGTCTCTCGCCTACGTTTCATTGCTGCATCGGAACCGGACTGAAAAATAATTACATCGGTTACACAACTACATGCTTATCCAGACGTCTTTCGTTACACCTATCTGATCACAGCTCCATTAGAACTCATTTAAACGCACACACAAATTTACCCGACTCCTTTAGGAACATACTAGTAGAAAACAGAAATATATTAACTGCATCCACCTGCAAAAAAAAAAGACTAAAAATAATGGAAGCTTTAATAATAAAAAAAGAAAAAGCCAAATCTTAACAATATTAACTACGAACAAAGCCACAATGTGCTAACCGTATTCGGAAATTAAAAACATCCCAACCCCACACTAATACATACACAGAACGCACACACGCAATTAAGCTGAAAAATCGAATCATCCTTGATAATGGCTAAAGGTATAGCCGAAAGCGATCGGAAATATAAAACATTTAGACAGTTCTTACACACCCTTTGTCCGAAAAAGAAAGATCTTCTCAGAACACAAGAAAAATGAAATAAAAAGGTTAACTGTAGTACCTTGTCTGTAGTTTGTAAAGAAACATGGATATATATATATATATATATATATATATATATATATATATATATATATATATATATATATATATATAGTTTTTTTATAATCATCGATGTATTAGGTCAACTGGGAGAATGCGGTATTTTGGTATATGTTTGGATTGAATGGAGAATTATGAGTTCTTATTATGATTGTGTCATTTGTTAGAAGAATGGAGCGTGAATCGGAATAGATTCATAGTAAGACAGACAGTGTTGGTAGATATTTGCTCTATAAACCATAGGTCTTCTGCCACATTAAAATGCAATTATTTGTAAAATATAAATGTGAGACACTTATATTTAAAACATCTTCTACTTTTATTTCAGCCTTTATTTAAGCATCTTCAGAATTTAAATATTTAGGAGAAAAAAACATTATGGTAATTATCATTCTTGTTTTTCCTTGTTTAAGTAAACCTCACATATTTGTCTTGTTAGGCAGCATCATTGTGTATAAATATTGCGTGTTTATGTACAATAATTCTAACCTGTCTATGATGGATTTTGTTGATTCTTTGTTGAGTGTGTCCATCTACTAAGGATTTTTATTTCTGTCTAGTAGTATCCCTATATTGATTGGTTTCTATTTTGTCTGGGAGGGAAAGAATTTAAGTTAAAATGGCTATAGTTTTAGATGGACAGATTCATTTACAAACTTAATGAAAGTTGCTGATATAATAACGTGTATTTAGGGACAGTTTATTGACGGAAAAAATATTTATCTGGATACTTTCTAAGACTTTTCTCCGAAGTGATTTATAGTGTATCCTTATTAGGGTAGAATTTATTAAATATATTTATCTGTGGTTGTATGTCTGTGTTTCTTAAAAATAAAGATAATTCGTTCATTTCGAATACGATTATCGACTAAATAATAGCGTTTGAAGTAATAAGGGCGTCGCATTGAAGGTTAATTCGTTCTGTAGAAATATATATATATATATATATATATATATATATATATATATATATATATATATATATATATATATTGTTCATGTGTGTTTCAAAATGATTCTCAGTGTTATAACAGAAATATTAAATATATATTAGTTAATGTACATAATATCCAAATTCGATAGCACGTTTCGGCGTTTCGTGCAAATCTGCAATTTTCAGGTGCTGAATACAGATTTACCTTTAAGGCGTTATGAAATTCGTGTTCTCGTGGTGAGGATTTAAAATTGTGTGTTAAGAGTTATTTATTTTATTACTGTTGCCTATATTAGTTTAATTAATTATTTTTAATTTATATCATTCAAATTTTTCACTTCAAATGACGAAGAATTAAAAAAATATAAATATTTTAGAAAAAATAAATGTATTTACATAAACACGGTATGTGTCAAGGGCAACAACACTATTTTGCTTAAAATAAAACGTCATTGTAACGGAACAAATTTAGCTCTCATGATATGAATATAATTATTAATTAAGACTATAATCGGCAGTGGTTAATTTTCACCTGAAAATTTAATGCCTGCATGAAACTCCGAGTCTTGCTATCGACGTGGGATATTATGTATGTTCACACACACAGACACACAGACACACACACACACACACACACACATATATATATATATATATATATATATATATATATATATATATATATATTGAAAATATATTAAAACCCAACCTAAGCAAAACCAATTATGGAATATCTACAAATATCCTTAAATGTCTATAATTGGTAACAGAAGCCATTGGTTTATACCATGGCTTCCCATACTTCATACTTCTCCAATTCACTATCCTGTGGTCATGTGTGACGTCATGATATGTGGTGCGATTTTCGCTTATAGCGTCTTATATGCACGTGTTTATCGTTGCTTAGAAATCATCTTTGTAAACAATGACAGACTATCATAACTGTCTTGTCCGTATATTGCTTAATATGTTATAATTGACATCTTTGATAATGCCTTATGTAAGCCGAAAGCTTAGATAGTATTAAAAAAAATATGGATCGATATTGTGAATTTCTATCTTCGTTCAACGATAATGTTATTAAACTTGTCAGACGTAATGAAAAAATTTACATTTATATATATATATATATATATATATATATATATATATATATATATACATATATATATATATATATATAACAACTAAAAATTTGTAAATTAAAAAATAATAATGTTTTTTATCAAAGTATTTATTTATTCTTTGATATTTCAGATTGACCTCGATCTTTCTTCAGAAATAACTGTTTTTAGAGGTTTGTTTACAAGTAGCGTCCCTCGCGAGATGCGGACGTCACGTGATATGGAATTTATGATATGAACTTATCTAAAGAAATCAGTTATTCTCTCTACATAACACTTTCTCCATTTCAATACTTTCAAGTAAAAAAAAACAAAAAAAACACTCAATTTCCTGTACAAAAAAAAAAAAACTGACTCTATATATTTTTGAAAAACCAAAAACTCAATAAACTAATTGCTGAGGACCCCATTTTACAACACATACCTTACCTGAATAACTATTTAATACAACAGATCCCACAAAGATCTCATTATGTTCAGTACACCCATACTACCTCTGCTGACAACCACATCGCTAACCTATCTAAATATACTCTCACCCAAGGAGAGACCTCTTCATTAAATAAAGGATTATTATTCTGCTCTTCACAACCACTGAACTCTGTAAGCCTTTGCTACGATATGGAAAATACCTTCGTAGACTGAGACTAAAAAATATTTCTCAGACAACAAATCTACTTCTAATACAGACAACAGCGCTAACCTATCATGCTCTAAAATTCCTCCTACGAAGAATAACACACTATGGACTCCACCAAGCGAACGTAACCAACACTTGTATCAATATGCCAAAAAAGCCAGACAACACATGGGTAACTTCTTAAAAAACAAAGGAGGACACCAGATAAAGAAAGACAACTTATCAAAAATAGAACAGCAAGCCATCTATACTTTAAAAAAAAACGATACATAATTATCGTGCCAGCCGACAAGGGCGGAGCTATAACCATCTAAGACACTAACAACTACATTAAAGAAGCAGAATCACAACTTCAAAATAACAGATTCTATCTACCCTTACCTCTAGACCCAACTAGAACATTCAAAACAGAATTATCATTTCTCACTCAGAACCTGAACAACAACATAAAAAATACCATACTATCTCTTATTCCCGAGAACCCTAAAACAGCAACATTCTACACTATCCCAAAACTACATAAACTCCTCAAAATCCTTTCAGAAAAAACACCCTAACACTTTTTCATCCAACCCACATCAACTTACACAATCAAATAATGAAGATAACATCTATGAAATTTCAAAAACCCTTAAAATCATGCCACCTGGTAGACCCATAATATCAGGCATTGGTACCCTCACAGAACTTATATCTGGGTACATAGACAATATACTAAAACCTTTATTGTCCGAAATACCTAGTTATATTAGAGACACTACTGACTTTCTCAATAAATTACAAAACATTAACTTAGTCCACCATGATACAATTCTAGTAACGATTGATGTTTCGTGCCTTTACACGAACATTCCACATGTTGAAGGAGTATCAGCTTGCTGTGAGTTCCTTAGTAACAAAAAATTACCTAACTACCAAATTACAGATATATGCCAATTAATAAATTTCATTTTAGCACATAATAATTTTAAATTCAACAACAAACACTATTTACAGATTAGTGGCAGAGGAATTGGCACAAAATGGCGCCTAGTTATGCTAATATCTTTATGAACATTCTAGAAAAGAAGATACTTGACAATTCAGAATTTAAACCATTGCATTATTTCAGATATATTGAGGACATTTTCTTACTATGGACTCATGGATCAGAAAAATTAAAAGACATTTTTTTACTTTCTGCAACAATTTCCACGATACAATTAAATTTACCATGGAGCACTCATACACATCCATCCCTTTCTTAGACGTTATGATAAAATTAAACAAACATACACTTTCTACCAGTCTATACAACAAACACACAAACCAACATAAATTCCCAAACTTTAACAGCTGTCATCCCCTTAAATTAAAAACATCTATTGTATACAGCTCATTTCTTAGAATCAAACGCATATGCTCAGACCATCTAGATTTTCTATACGACATTAATAACTTAACACAACTATTCCTAAAATGTAAATAGACAATAAAAATAATAAAAGAAACACTAAATAAAACTATCCACATAAATCGTAACACACTTCTCACATACAAGAAAAGTAAAAACAACAATCGGATTCCCATGATTTTAAACCACAATCAATATTCCCACACACTTATTCACAATTTAAAAAAAAGGATTACAAGAACCTCCAGTTAGACAAAAATATCAAAGACATTTTCGATAAACCACCCATAAATGCAAAAAAACAATCACCTAACCTATCAGCTATCATCGCCTCTACCAAATATCTAAACAATACAAACCAATCACGAAATTACAAATGTAACACACCTCGTTGCTCAGTTTGCAAACACTTAATAATAGATAATGTATTTTCTGTATCCAACACCAATATCAAGATACACCCACCTCGCATCACCTGTGATAGCCATAACTTAATTTACTATTTATTCTGCTCAATATGTCCCAATATTGGATATATTGGTGAATCTGAAAATAATTTTAGATTTCGCATCAACAATCATAAACAAACCATACGTCAAAACCATCCTTATTCCCCCATAGCTGAACACTTTAATCAATCAGGACACTCATTAGAAAACTGTAAATGTTTATTGATAGATTCTGATTTTAGTTCCACATGCACACGCCGAAAAAAAGAAAAATACTGTATTTTAAAAGTAAATATAAATAAACTAAGGTTAAATAAAGACTTCGGTATTTGAAATCTTTATAAATATTTCAATAGTTAAACATTTTTTTATAGATATAGTTATTTTTTAAAAATAACATCGTAAATATTATTACAGTTAGATTTACGTTAAAAATATTGGAACACCGTGGCGTTCCATATCACCTAATGTCCGCATCTCGCGACGGACGCTACTTGTAAACAAACCTCTAAAAACAGTTATTTCTGAAGAAAGTTCGAGGTCGATCTGAAATATC
>OZ010577.1:77451422-77463922 GCA_963932145.1 Acanthosepion lycidas | reverse complement strand
ACATATTTCTTCCTTTGTATAACGTAGGATCAGCAAACACTCATTGGACAAAGATGCGTTTGAGAAACTTAGTAATATACAAAATAAAGCTCTAATGAATAGCGGGATTTAGTTTGCAAAATTCAGTTTAGAAAATATGATGACTTTAATTCAAAGATAAAGGAAAAAAATAGGAATAGGAAGATCACCTGGTACACCCCCCATTTAATCAATTTGTACTAAGTGAGGCCATAATTTTTTCAAATTGACTGATAAACATTTTCCGCAACGCAACACTCTTAGTAAAATATTTAATAGAAATATATTAAAACTAAGTTGTAGTTGCAACAATAAACCCGAGAAAATCATAAAGTTGCACAGCAATAGAAATCTAGACCAATTTATTAATCTTAATCATAATGCAAGATTTAATGAAAATATTGTTAAGGATACTGACTGATGTAATTGTAGGCATACTAACCAATATTTAATCGAATCTCTTATGGATATTTGTTCTATCTCTACACTGGAAATCCAGGGGTTGAAAAGTTCTATATTGGTAGTACTAAGAATTCTTTCAAAACAGGGTGGTATCAACATATTTCTTTTACTAAAAATATTTATAAAAAGAATACATGACTTTTAAAATATTTTTGGAGGTTGAACGATGAAAATAAATGTCCAAAAGTGAAGTGGAAAATTTTAAAACTGTCAAGGAGATGTAGATCCTTATATAAACCTTGTCTTCTGTGTTTACAGGAAAATACAGATGATCAGGTTCTTGGGAGGATTTATTAAATCAAAGATTTGATTTAACGGTTAATTTTAAACATACCATAACTTTGACACTACAATCTTGCTAAACTTTGAAATTTAAGAATTGCTTCTTCTTCGATTTTAGTTAAAACTTCTTGCACGATATAAGGCTTATCTTTCTGTTAGTAAGATCAATTTCGATGTAGTATAATTTTTACACTGATCTTCTAGTAGTGTGGGAAATATTTAATAGTGACGTATTGGCGTTCGGCTTACATTTTAAAATTTTGAATTGATTGGTTTTATCAACACACTATATAAAAACCCTTTAGATAACAGTTGCATTTTATTTTATTTTGTATCATCTATATGTATAAATAATTTTCTGAGAGCTATAAGTTTTATTAATTTGGTTAGATCTTTGTTTAAAATTTCCATCAGTTTCTTAAAGGGCTGGGTTATTTACCAATTATAAAAATTAGAAATTTTTAACGCACGGGGAATGAAATTTGTTGCGCATTTTGTTAAATTCCCTTTCATAGGGAATGACATTGTCTAGCTAATAAAACTTTAGCCATTTTACATACAATTCGTATATGACATCTGGATGCCGTCTAAGATTGTAAATCTGCTTATCATGACCTCTTATATATGACTGCTTCTTAACTGTTCCCTCCCCCTTACTTTGACCTTAGCGTCGGTCATTCCGATTGGTTAATCTGAATAAAACCTAAAAATCCCTGCTATCTCCTCTCATTTCCTTCTTTCTTTTGCTTATTCATCCTTTTCTCGTGAAAAGAGCGTGCATCTTCTTTTTAAAAACATTGTAAATCTAAGTACATTGTCTACTCACCAGTTATTTACTTACGCTCGATGAGATTTGTTATATATATATATATATATATATATATATATATATATATATATATATATATATATATATATATATAGAGAGAGAGAGAGAGAGAGAGAGAGCGATAGATAGATAGATAGATAAGTTGGTTAATGAAACAAAGACAATCGAAAAGGTACCGGTGTGATCAGTACGAAAACATTTACCATTAACCAGATGACAGATTTGAACCACAGAGTTTAAGTATTCTGTTGTTCATGATGACAGTCGTCTTTGAGTATAGAATGCAGAGTTTAGAAGTGAATATTTTGAAGACAGTAGGAAAGCGTTGTTCAGGTTATCAGTGGATATTTTGGTAAAAGTAGCAGAGCGTTGTTCGTCCTTCTGTTTCTCTTCGCTTAACAAGCTGGACTGGACATTCGGGTACAGTAAAAAAAATGTCCGCCTTTATACACGACAGATTGAATGTTCTACGACTTCTGATTGGTTAACCTTCTATTGGTGGGCTATAAAGTGAGTCAAGTCATTTGGGCTAACTCACTAGTATATATATATATATATATATATATATATATATATATATATATATACACACACACAAAACTGCAACATACCCAAATTCGGAATTTTCGGACACGCCTGTTTCCTTCATCAGTGGATGCGCGAAATAAACAGTAAGATGGTTTAGACTCACCAAAAGTCGTTCTTGAGGCTGGGGATAATCCTATTTATGAATGAAATTATTAGTGAAATCCAATCTTTGTCTGGTTCCTCGCTGTGCGAAACTTTTTGTAGAAATAATCTTAGATTTAAAAATTGGGACTAGTGGTGGGTGCATGGGGGTAAGATTTTGAAGATAAAAGAAAAAAATAATTATAGGACCTGCGGCGGGATAGGATAATGCGTGGAAAGATGCAATAAAATAAAATGAAAGAGAAAACGTAAAAAGAGAGAGAAAAGAAATAGCACAAAAAAAGGTATAAAGATTTTTTTTGGAAAATCATTGTCAGAAAATTTGAGGCGTGGAAAAATAAACTGAAACAAAAAATAATAAAATACTAACAATAATGATAATGAAAATATGCAAAATGGAGGAATACAAAAACAGGTGTGTTTTGAACAGGTGTGTATTTACAAGGTAACCAAAAAGTTCTGTCCGTTTTTGATTAGTCATTGAATGAATTTGAAATATATACGAAATGCGTGTAGCAATTGTTTTCAAATTCGGATAGCCGGAAGTAGGAACATCAGACGTTATAAAAAAACACGCGCACCGTGCCCGGCCATCAGTTATAAGCCGGGCAACTGTGAGAAGGATAGGCGTGTCTAGAGGTCTCGTTCGGGGCTGTTTGCTTTACAACTTCAAAGTGGGCTTAGCAGCTGAATCAAGTCGCCGCATATGTCAAGCGTTTGGAGATAGTGCTGTGGATGTAAACGTACTGGAAGGCGTTGGTTTCGAAAATTCAAGTCGGCAGATTTGTCTCTCCATGATGAGACTCGCAGTGGACGACCATAGGTCTTGAATGACGGAGTCCTGAAGGCGGCCATTGAAGAGGACAGTAGTTTAACGTGTGGTGAACTTGCAAGACAGTTTAAAGTTTCCGATGTAACAGTTAGACTTCACCTGCATCGCCTAGGTAAGACGTACAAACTGAGCAAGTGGGTTCCGCAAACGCTGTTGGAGGTCCACAAGGGTCAACGAGCGGCAGCCTGCGTATCGCTGCTTTCTCGCCACCGTACCGCATTCTTATTCAACCGAGTGCTTACCAGAGATGAAAAGTGAGTTCTGTACGAAACTCCCAAGCGTTCCAGACATTGGTTGTCTCCTCAGGATGCTGTCCCTCACACCGCAAGACCGCCTATGCACCCACGCAAGATTATGCTTTGTGTCTGGTGGATAAGTCGTCAAGTGGTTCATTATGAACTGCTACCAACGGGCCAAACGGTAACAGGAGACCTATACTCGCAGCAATTGAAACGTGTGCAACAGGCATTGACCAGAAGGAGCCAGCACTAGTGAATCGCAAAGGTGTCCTTTTCCTCGATTACAACGACAGGCCGCATTTCGCGCGAGTGGTCAGGGATACCATACAGCAACTTGGGTGGGAGACATTGTGCCATCCACCTTATTCACCTGAACTTGCGCCATACGATTACCACATTTTTCACTCCCTGGATAATCTTCTTCGTGGGAATTCCTTCACCAATGAAGCAGACTTGCGCAAAGCCCTCACGGACTTCTTTGCGTCAAACCCCACCGAGTACTACCGAAAGGGTATTGAACAGCTGGAGACACGTTGGCTGAAGTTGCTGGTTGCCGATGGCGATTACTTCGAAAACTAAATATAAGTTACAAATAATTTGAAGCGTTTTCTTTTTTTCCTTTAAAAACGGACAGAACTTTTTTGGTTACCTTGTAAAAGTGTGTACATATATACTATCTGCCAAAAGATTTTAGGGATACTGACTAGTAGTTTGAAAGTGTTAAGGAAGAGAATGGTGGATTTGAGTTTTGTCAAGGTGAGGTCCAAAATACATGATTAGAAGAAAATTTCCACGTGTGCTTCATATAGTTTATGAAATAGAGTAGAGACGTTGGCTAATAAAACAAAGGCAAACGAAAGTGTAACGATGTGATCAGTAAGATTAACGTTTATTAATTATTAACCACATGACATATATGAAGTTTGGATATTAAGGTTCTAAGTTCGGAATTTTCGAACATGAGAGTGTTCTTCATCAGCGGATGAGAAAAATAAATAGAGAGATGGTAGAGATTCACCAACAGTAGATTTTGAGACTGGGGAGAATCCTGTTTGAAGATGGAATTGTTAATAAAATTCCGATCTCTGTCTCGTCCTCGCTGTACGTGACAATGTGAAAATAAGCTTAGATTTTAAAATTCGGATTGGTGGTGGCTGAAACGGGAGCGAGATATTGAACTTAGAGGAAAAAGGGTTATATATATATATATATATATATATATATATGTGTGTGTGTGTGTATGTGTATATATATATATATATATATATATATATATATATATATATATATATATATATATATATATATATGTAGGTAGGTATATATACATTCATGTATTTATTAATAAAAATGACAATTGGAAAACTAGTAATATATATAGATGTGTGTTTCTGTGTATGTAACTATATATATATATATATATATATATATATATATATATATATATATATATATATATATATATATATATATATATAGAATATATTTGAAACGGTACAGAAGCGTATTAAGGCATTAAAAACAAGAAATTTTATATTATGGATCATGATAGATTTAAAATAAAACAAACACCAGTCGACCGGTTTCGTCCCCTCTCATCAGAACTGTTAACGGGGAAATTATGAGGAAAAGAAAAAGAAGTCTGTTATGCATGACATGAATGATTGGACAGGAAGAAATAAATTATTTTAAAAGTTATACCAACCAAGATGCTAGAAACGCAGCACAGCAAGTCCAAGCAAACAATCTCTTTGTTTACAAAGAGTAGGTTGCCTGAACCTGATGTAAAGCGTCTCTAACACCTTAAGATGGAATAGCGAGTGCGAACTGGCCAAAACAGAAAACCAGTTCACACTGAAATTCAACGCACAAGTAGGATTCTTTATAAAGTGATCCGCAATCGAAGACCCATACGTGTTACGAATGGAATCACCCAAAGAAAATTTTTTATTCAGTATTATAGCAGGTACGTGTTGTTTAATTCTAACGTCCAACCGCTGTGTCGTTCTACCTATGTAGTCGCATCCACAACTACATTTGAAATGATAAATAACAGAGTTAATATGGTGGGGGGGTAGAACATCTTTACACATAGATGAAAGTACGGACTTAGTTTGAAAAACAACACGAACATTGGCTGCAAAATAACACTGATGTGAACTCCATGAAATACGCTTGGCGAAGGATTCACTAATGCTACCCAACCACGGCAAACGAAGATAGACCGAACATTTACCCACTGAAGCAGGTTTAATTTTGTTAAACCTGGCAGTTTCATCTCGAATAAATGAGTGAACAATGTTCAACGGATAACCATTGTTCACAAAAATCTCAGTTAAGGAACTGATTTCATGTTTCAAAGTGTCATCCGAACAAATCATTAGGGCCCTATGTGTCAGGGTCCTAATCAAATTAATCTTTTGTCGTTTAGGACAAAAGGAGTCCTATCGAGTATATAATCCAGTAAATGTAGACTTCCTGTAAACTGATGTGATAAACGAGGAAGGAGTTCTTTGAACAAGAACATCTAAGAAGGGCAATGAACCATTGAACTCCTTATCTACTGTGAATTTAAGGGCAGGATGAACACTGTTGAGTAGGGAAAAAAATTGATCCACTTCCGATTCGTGGCTGAACACACAAAAAGTGTCATCCACATACCGAAAGTAAACCTTGGGTCGGGCAGAACTTAACATAAGGCTTTCTTCATAAAAACCCACAAAGATATTAGCCAACACGGGACCCAAGGGGGAACCCATCGCTACACCATCTATCTGACGATACATGATATTGTCGAAACTAAAATCGACGAACATGGTGGCAAATTTCATGAGTTCAACGAACACTTCTTCAGGTATATTAGGAGGAGTCAAATTACTACGATATAACATATCACTGCAAATATCAATAGTCTCCGATAAAGGCACACACGTGAAGAGGCTGCAGATGTCAAATGAACACATAAATCCACCTGTGGCATCACAATTCCGAATGAATTTGGAAAAAGAAAACGAATCTTTAATACAAAAGGAACTGTAATGCTGCAACACTGGTTGCAACAATATAGCAAGCCACTTTGCAACTTTATGCTGTGAAGACCCAATCATCGATAAAATGGGTCTCAACGGGACACCATTCTTATGAATCTTGGGTAATCCATAAAGACGGGGACGAATTGAGCCAAGCGGTCTCAATTGCTCCGCCATTTCAGATGAAAGAACACCACTTTTTACCCACTTGACAAGACGTTTCTGAAATCGAATTTCAGAAGTCAACGTAGAATCGTGAGTATCACTGGAACCAAGGCGTTGAAACTTGGAAGGATCATTCAATATACTTAACATTTTGTTAATGTAATCATGGCGGTCCATAAGGACAACACCCGATCCTTTATCCGGTTTCGTAATAACCAAAGAATGGTTATTCTTAAGGGATTTAATAACCTTATGGTGTTACTTCTCCATTTCGATTCAGAGAAAGAAATAGGAGAACTAGCATAAGAATGAGCCAAATCATTCAATTTAGCTCGAAAGTCGCTGGATTTATCACAAGACACAGGTTGAAGCTTCGAGAGTTGAGCATAAAATACTTCAAATTCAGAAAAAATATTCTCCCTACTAATAGAAGTAACAGGAATGCTAAAATCTAGACCATGGGCCAAGATAGCAAGCTCAATCTCTGAGGGAGAATAAGACGACAAATTAACTACATTTTTTGTAGCATTTGGTTCAACCATACAGCCAAATTTTTTGGAGATAAGATGTTTTAACTTATTTTGAAAACAGCTAGACATCTTAGAACAACGCCGTGCAGATATTGAACCAACATAACGGGCAAAGCGGATCCTATCAAAATATGTTAAATAATCCCCTGCCTCACGCCATAACAATTGATATCTTCTCTGTAGGCCCAAGTCCTGGTTAGAAAATTGTAAGAGAAAATCCTTAATAAAAGCTCTCTCTATGCTCCAACCAGATAACAACTTAGCCCGCCTAATCCGAAAGGACATAAAAGACGGGCAGACCTGGTGCTGAAGACAAGAATGTAAAAAAGTTGTCTTCAACTTCACTGTTTCAATTTTAGATCTAATCTGTAAAATTTTATTCAATTTTCTGATTGACTCAGGAGAGTACCTTTTCTTAAAATATTTGAATATATTTGAAACGGTACAGAAGCGTATTAAGGCATTAAAAACAAGAAATTTTATATTATGGACCATGATAGATTTAAAATAAAACAAACACCAGTCGACCGGTTTCGTCCCCTCTCATCAGAACTGTTAACAAAGAGATTGTTTGCTTGGACTTGCTGTGCTGCGTTTCTAGCATCTTGGTTGGTATAACTTTTATAATAATTTATTTCTTCCTGTCCAATCATTCATGTCATGCATAACAGACTTCTTTTTCTTTTCCTCATAATTTCCCCGTTAACAGTTCTGATGAGAGGGGACGAAACCGGTCGACTGGTGTTTGTTTTATTTTAAATCTATCATGGTCCATAATATAAAATTTCTTGTTTTTAATGCCTTAATATATATATATATATATATATATATATATATATATATATATATATATATATATACAACTGAAAATGACGTCAGTATTTGTCATGTGTGGAAAATATTCTCATTATATCTGTGTTGATGTATTCAACCATTTTCTTTTGATTTTATGAATCTGTTGTGTACATTTGTTTCTGAGAGCAGTAATTTTGTTAAGAATGGTGAAATGGGGAAAAACATGGGCGTAGATTAATATTTGGGTAATATTCCCTCTGATTGAGTTATTTTTTTATGAGTTAGCATTTAAAAAGGCTATACTCATAAAATAAGAAAATAACTCACTCAGAAGGAAAATTCTAGAGAGTGCCGCCATAGAATATTACGCAAATAATAATCTCCCTCTCTCTCTTTCTCTCTCTCTCTCTCTCTCTCTCTATATATATATATATATATATATATATATATATATATATATTAAAATTATGGAAAAATATGATGAAAAAGTGAATAGGAAACTAACCATTTACTTACCGAAATAAATAGCGTACTAATAGTAAAAGATTCATAATAATGATCAGTAAGCAGATCAAATCGTAACATTGAACACTCAAAATTAATCTCCGTTTTACAGCAAATTGAGAGTAGCTAAATGAAGTACACTCTCGTATATCATTGATTACTGAAAACAATTTTTTCATCGTAAACATATCCAGCCTATAAAGCATTCATTAGTAACACTTTTGGTGTCACCTGAACTCTGTGTCGCCGACAGTGCGCCATTCTAAACAATGAAAATCGAAATCAGCGTAAGACATAATGATACCCAGCTGGACACCAAGCATCTTCATAAAAATCGATTGTGACGTCGAACAAAACTTAAGTGAAAAGCGATTATAAGAGATATAACTTTATTGTTAGCTCGTAATTTGAAAATGGAACTTCGGGAGATAGAAATGAAAGCTCCCATGATTTAATTTCCGTTCACAGTGTTCTTTTGTTGATATTGCTTTAATTTTTTTTTTAAACACGCTTACAGTTTTATGATAGGTGAACGTTAAAATTAATTCTTTTGTGTACATCTTATTTGAAGCTAAAATTGGTTAGATCTTCCAGTACACTATTAAGAGCCTTTTCTCTTTAAAATCTCCGAAAACTTTTAGTTAATATAATGCGAAAATTGAGAACAACCATTCGTTAATAAATTTATTAAACTCATAATAACCAATAACCATATTCTCGTAATTATTACAAGAACTAGTTATTAATAGAGGCTAAACAATTAATTCATGGCTCATTGAATATTTTGACGTGAGTACATGCTAAAATATATTGATTTAAACTTAAACAAGTAATGCTTTTATTAAAGTTTTTAAAAGTGTTAATACAGATGTATTTGATTATCTATCTTTCTGTTTATCTAATTATCTATCTTGATGACAAATGTAATTTTAATATTTAATAGGCGTTACATCATCAGAAAAAAGATTTCCTGACATAAAACTTGAAAGCATCCTAGAAAACATAAAAAATAGATTAAGCGTTAACACTGAGGGGTTAAATGCCAACAACCCAGAGGAGATACATGCAGAGGAACAAAAAATAAACCAGTTGTAATGAACCCTCTATGGGACAAAATCTAATGGAGGAAAATAATGACCATTGTAAGAGAGAAACGGAGAGCAAGATTAAAAAAATAGCAAGCATCCGATATAAATTGGAGAATTTTTTTTTTGAAGTAAGGTCAACAATTCCAAGAGTAAGAAAGAACCATCAAGTTAAGGAAACGATCTACCTGGCTATTAGAAGCAATTAGAAAAATAAGGGATGAAATGGAAAGACCAATGAACTTGATAGAAATTTATCAACATATATATGCAACCTCGGCAACGACTGCGGGGAGAATAGGTGAAAATGCAAAAGCACAACGTAAACAAAAAAGGACAATAGCAGTCGGGAAATAAAAAATAGAAACATAAATAAATTACTAAGACAATTGTCACTTCTAAGTGAAGTAGACGATAGATCCAAGTTTACAAATAAAACAAAGTCATTATACAAAGAATAGGACTAAAGTTAAGTTAAATAGAAACGGAAACAACAAAGTCAAGCGAAGACACAGAGAATAGACATTATGGAAAAAGAAACAATTTCTTCTGGAAAAAAACAAGATCTTCAAAGAAGATGTCAAGAAACTATATTGAGAACGAGTAAAAAATAAAATGGAGATAAATGACCAACTTAATATCCAGGAAGTCGAGGAGTTCCGGTGTAAGATGTGGGAAAACTGCAAAATGCATAATGAAAATGCTACATGGATCAAGCAAAACAGGAACAACACACATATATAGGGTGCCAATATAGATATCCGAAGAACTATAGACCCAGCACCTTCCTACCAACAGTGTATAAGATTTTCACTACTATCATTACCGAGAGTACATAAAACCTTCGATAAAACAATTTACTCTCAGAAGAAGAGAAGGGATGCAAAAGAGCAAGTTACGGACCAAATGATGTTTAATAAAACAATAACTGAAGAACACAAGAAAAAAAAAACTTATCGATAGCATGGATCGACAGGCGAACAGCGTTCGACAGTGTACCACACGAATAGAAAAGAGCATAAATCTTTACAGAGTATGCTTTACAACGGTCAAATTTATAATGGAGAGCATGAAAAACTGGAGAACTAAACTAAACCTAAAACATACAAACACCGAAATCAATCAAAAGTGGAATGTTCCAAGGAGATTCATTTTCACCTGTATTCTTCTGTCTTATATTAGTGACACTCAGCTTCTTACTGAAGAAAAGTATTAGGTTGGTGCAAAAATAATGACATAATAATGTCGTTTTTTGACGTATTTTTTAACGTATTTTTTAACGTCAAAAACGACATTATTACGTCATTATTTTTGCACCAACCTAATAGCTATGGATACACGTCACAAACTGAATCGCCTATTCTATGTTGATGATCTTTGAACGTTTGCCAAGGATAACAACCAGAAGAAAAACCTAGACCCCATTGTCAAAAAGCTTCAGGGAAGATATTAGGATAAAATTCGGATATTTCAATCTAAAAATATTTTCTGACTGTAAATAACATAAACAGGTTTGATAAGCCGTAGAAAACGAATCATTTTAACTTCACGACTTCAGAGATAATCTGAAGTTAACCTCAACGCACTGAATACAAATTTTAGATACAAATGCGTATTTCGATTTGGGTCGTAAGTTTACGACTTTAACTTCAAAATAGACAAATTTAACAGGTTCGGGGTATTTCGCAAATCTCTTTTTCGCTTATCCAAACAGATTACACATTTTACAATGAAGAAGATAATATCAGCAGATGAATAAAAGTTACGAAAACTCTTAACAAGATACAGTATTCTTGTAACAAGACAATCGAGATGTAATCGTTACTAATTAAGATTATAAAAGAGAATCATATTTTTCTTTCAGAATTAGCGGAGCATTAAAAATTCTAGTTTGCTTTCTTTAACACAGTTTCAAGTCTTCATTAGACGCCAATGCACACAAAGGCACATGCACGCACATTCAGGTACAGTCAGAGGAGGCAAGCATACAAAAACTTTTAACAATTTATAAATAATTCAAATACCGCTTGTGTATAATGAGAGAAAATACCAGATTCTGAATCGAATTTAATCTAAGTAAAGACCCTCTATTCTAAAAAAATTGAATAGTAATTACCCAATATTTACTGGTGTTACTCTAAGGTCATGTTTATGAAGCAGGTGTGACATCAATTGCCAAGTGATGCAAGATTCAATTATTGAGGTTGCGAGAAAGTGGTCAATAATTATTAAAATGCGCGTAGACAACGTTAAGCGGAAGCAGAAGTCGAGAAATATCCTTCAAAATTCAAAGGACACCACACATACACGCGCCCTCGAGACCAATAAAACTAAAAAAAAAAAAGATTTCCAATTTAAAAACGAAATTGGAGCTACATTAAAAATAGAAATTAATTACAAAGTAAGACTCTGTTTTCTGAAACCAAGCATTTGACCTGACTACTTTTACTTCTGTATGAAAGTCGAAAATTCACTTATTTCAACTCTATAGTCGCCCGCTCATTTGTGGCAAATTGACTATGTTACCGCATATATTTGAGTACGGTGGAAGTTTTTTTATTATTATTAGCACTATACACATGTAATTTTTTCAAGAGGTTAAAATCAAGCGTTTTCGGTGACCTGTGACACTATACACAGATATTATTTTTTTTATGGGGAATTTAAAATCAAAGCAAAAAATTCTAGGATTGAACTATAGATTAAATCAGCTTATACACGAATATATGTTGTATTTGTTTTGAAAGAGCATGCTCAAAATGTCCAAAATAATGAAATGGAACGATCATTACAATTGTTTTGGGTTTACTTGTACAATCGAAAAAGATGGAACACACAGACTCCGATATATTGTAACTTCGGTGCATTTTTCAAGTGCAAATTTGAAGCATTCTAAACACGACGAACAATTTAAATGCGTATAGGGGCTGGGAACCCGCAAAATCCCTCAAGGCGAAGAAGACACGTTTGGGTCCTTAAGGATCTCTCTCTAGATGAGATTGCCATCAATTAGAAAGCCTCTCCTTCAAGCTTCGTATGG
>OZ010577.1:77408922-77448922 GCA_963932145.1 Acanthosepion lycidas | reverse complement strand
TATTTATATGTATATATATATATAGAGAGAGAAAGAAAGAAAGAGAGAGATGATGATAATGATGTGTGTATTACACACGCGTGCCTATATTTAAAATACGATCATGCTTAAATTCGGATTTATATGGAAGTTATATCAATTCCTCATTTGTATTTTACTTTAATAATAATAATAATAATAATAATAATAATAATAATAATAATAATAATAATTAGTAGTAGTAGTAGTATAATATGCTGTGGTTTACACGCATTGAGTGTTTTCAGTTTTAGTCACTGATGAATGATCATGTAGATTTACTGTAAGTCTCTTAAGTACATTAGCACTCTTCTAAAAGTTTCAGCAATTGCTGCGCCTCTGATATTTCCAAATTTTCTGTTAATTTCCTCCGGGTTCCGATAGAAAATATCCCAACCATGATGTTCATGTTCCACATCAATCTCAGTACTTATCTACTTATCTCTAGTTTCAATTTCTTTCTTCACAATTCTGTGCTCAGGTGGAACAGTGTAATACTCTAGCATGTATTGGCTTTGTTTACGGCTATACGATATTGTCTTATGGCCTAGATTAAATTAACCATTGCTAGCTCAAAATTCCTCTACAATTTATGTATTTTCTTCTATAGGATTTATTGGTCTACGGATTAAAATTGTATTTATTATTGTTATTCTTTTTTTACTGTGTGCAGTAAGAATTGACCCAAGTCTGAACTAGAGACTTCAAGACTTCACACACACACACACACACACACACACTAGTAGTAGTATTTTCTATTATTGGTAGTGATATTAAATTTATTATTATTAGTGATGGTACTAAATGTAATATGCTTGTTATTATTTATTATTAAGAGAAAAAACCTAAACGTAACCATCGTGACAGATTTTTCCCCATGTAACTGTGCTTGTTTTTTTCCTCACAATAATTACACAGTTCTTGTTGAATGCTTATTTTGTGTATCTAAAGATATAGGCATCAGATTAGTTGTGTTTAACGTTTCTTTCCCGTAACTTTTAATTAGTTACACCTCTCCACTTCGTCGGCAACATCATTTTATTCTTGAAAATATTGAGTATATCTTTAATCAAAGTTCTTATTACAGGTGCAAGGTTTAAGCAAGTCTATGAAAAAGAAAAGTTAAAATAAGACATGAGGAAATTAGAGAAGAAAAAAATGAAAAAATACTGAAGCTATCGTAAATAGCAATACAAAAATAAAATGACATTATTCATAAAAAAATGTACTAAAAATAAGAGCTAGGGTTTATTCCTAAATACTGTTAGGCAAAGGAGAACAGTCTGTCGTCGTAGAATAAATAAATGGTTTATTTCAGAATTCCCTGTAGGTAGATATGAACCTGTAGAGGGTCAGGTGGAACAATGGCCGAAACTTTGCGATGACAAAAACAAAGATAGGGATAATAGTTCGAATATACTTAACGTAAATATTGGTAACTTCCTATCCCAGAAATTCAGACAGAAATTTAGAAATGTAACGAAGAAAAACTTTCTTGAAAGGAAATTATATAGGTGTGTATTTACAGTTTGTTCTATTTGGTATTTATCGCGCCTAAAACAGAAGCCACCATTTTGATTACAGAGTCTTTGAAACCCTTATCGGTGCAGACTAAATCGTATTAGTATATATCTACATGAATAACGTTCTCTCTAAATATAGTTTATTAGAAGCAATGAAGCTTTAAAAGTCACGGCAGACGTTGGAGTTTACGCAAATTGCTTTCAATCATGGTAACCGATCGATAGGTGATTACTGGAGCGTTGATCAGGTATATTTAATGGCATTGTATACACATACAACCTAAACCAAGAGTATTTAATGTTAATGCCAGCTTATTCAGCTCAATTTAGAAATGTGTAATGATATTGCATACACAGTCGGCGTACATCAGGGATATTTATGAATGCTACAAACACAATAGTCGTTGATCATATAAATTTAATGAAGGTGCAAAAATATTCAGAAAATATCAGTTACATCTAATGATGGGTGCGCATTCAGGAAAACTGGAAGAAACAGAGGGGCCGGTTTTATAGAAAATAGTATCTGACGATTCGGTCAAATTTAAGTTAATATTCCTTATACTACATGCATATCTATACGAGTTAGCTTTAGAAAAATGGTTATATACGAGGGTCATTCAATAAATGAGGTGAATGTTTCGGTATAAGGACTTCTAATACAGACAGAAGCTTTATTTTTTTATTTTGTTTTTTGGTTTACTTCTTTTTCACATGGATTTAATTTCTTTTGCACATAAAAAAAAAAAAAAAAACTTTGAGAGTTTTGGCGATTAACAAAGATGGCCGACCAAGAAGCATGATCCAGGATTGAACTGCGGTCAGTTATCAAGTCTTTGGTTGCTGAAGGGTGCAAACCAGTTGAAATTCATAGGAGAATGTCAACTGTGTATGGTGCCAAATATTTCAGCCACAAAATGTCTACAAGTGGTCTAAATTGCTTAAAGAAGAACGGAGCAGTGTTGAGGATGAAGACAGGCCTGGGAGGCCTACAGATGTGAGGTCTCCTGAGGTGATCGAATCAGTCAATGACCTCATTTAGTCTGACAGAAGAACTACTGTGAACTGCTGAGGCAGGCCAAGAAAGACATACAGAACAAACGCAGGGGTCATCAGTCAGAAGGAGTCATCTTGCATCATGACAACGCAAGGCCTCACACAGTAGCCCAAACGGTGCAGACCATCAACGAACTGGGCTGGGAACTGCCCCCTCACCCCCCTTACAGCCCAGACCTTGCTCCTTCAGACTTTCACTTGTTTGGTTCCTTGAAAGCGGTCACGAGAGAGACGAATTTTAAAAGTGACGATGAAGTCAAAAGTGTTGTGAGCGACTGGCTGAGACATCAGTCCAAAGATTTTTACGCAGAGGGAAGCTTTTGCACAGATGGGAAAAGTGTGTGACAGTGCTGGGAGACTACGTTGAAAAATAAAAAAAGTAAGCTTCTATCTGTATTAGAAGTTCTTATACCGAAAAATTCACCTTATTTATTGAATGACCCTCGTGTGTTGGTGTCTAAAGGAGTTTGCAGTCACTATAGAAAATCATTTAATCAACGATTATTTCATTCGTCAACATAATATTCGTACTTGCAGATACCTTTTATTTTCAGTGTTAGATATTAATGATATCGCTTGAATATTATACAGTGATGTGTTCAAATAGATTTGCGTAAGAATTATAAGAATTAAGTATCAACCAATGAAAATATTTTTGATATCGTCGTATGGCTTTAGTGTGTGCGTATTATTTACAATAATGACATATTTAAGTTATATTTGTATATTCATATGTTAAATATTACCTTTTCGGTTTAATCCACTTGTCTTCCAAGCTGATTCCGCTGACATAAGCTAGATTGCTTTACCAAAAGCAGTATTTAAAAAGCGCGGAGTTTCTTTGTTTTCTCTTTAACCAAATATGTCAAATACATATAGGAACTGTATCTTCCAACATTACACGGAAATAACCTTACCTTACAGGACTCTATACACACATATATCTATAGGAGTTGTCTCGACTCACATTTCACACATAACCTATACTTACTGTTCTATACACCCATATCTAATAATAATACCAACTTAACAATATCATTCACGATCTTTGATATGAATTTCGCAGGAAGGCCCGAAATTGCAAAAGAAGATTTCTACACGGACAACTCTTTATTCATTCATGATTTTAAATCGAAAATAATCACTTCCAAAAGCTGTGCAAATTATTAAGAAAAGGAAATGTTTAGTTAGAAACAAAGAAAATAATACTGAACTTTTATGTTATGCCAGTCCTTCTATGTGACAGTGAATGTTGTAAAATCTGCTGACATGTAAATAGGTGTCTTGAAGCATAATCAGTAAAGAGGGCTTGTAAAATTAGATACTCAAAGAATAGACTGACTGTAAGAGGGAAAGAGGGAAAAAAGCATTACCTACATAGCAAACTTCGTTAAATGGATGACTGAAAAAGGTTTCGGAAAGAAAAAAAAAGACAAAATTTAATAATAGTTTCAAAGGACCGGTAATTGTGGAAGGCCATGATCCCCAATATCCTGAAGAGTTACAGCACATAGAAGTATTAATCATTAATAATCTATACAAATGGACTTCTAATATATCTGCATATTATAGTTATTGTACGTAGTCGTTAGTCAATAAATTTTTAAATTGGTTGCAAATTTGAAATTACAAATAAAATATATTCAGAAGGATTTATTAATTTTCATTTTAACACATATTTTCTTATAAGTAATTTTATAAAGTCTTCTAATTCTCTTAAATAAAATATTTATTGGAATTTATACTCCCGTTTCACTAAAATAATAAGATTAATCATCTGAAAAATCATCTGACTTCTCCCCAAAAGCCTGGCTGACGCATATATTCTTTCAACTTGATATCAGCAGAGAATGTTAGACCGAAAAGGTGCAACATCACAGTCATGGATGTCTCTCTTTATTTTGGTAAAAGCTACCATGGGGTACTGTTTGTGTTAGCAGTTTTATCATGACGTATTTGTTTACAGTGTAAACCTTTCATGAACTGTCACAGTTCGTTGATTGACGGATTTATTTATTTTTAACGGTTTATCAAAGTTTGTTGGATATTTAAATCTATTTTGGAGTGTAGAGATAATTATTCTTTAGCAAGACAATTTTGCGGCAACAATTTAAAAAGAAGAATGTTTGGATTCAGGAAAATGTTGCACTACTTAACCCATAAGTAGAGGGAGGAAATGGATTTCATCCATTTTCCCGCAAGTGAATTTACGTGTAAGTAAATATAAGAAATCCGATTGAAATTCTGTTTCGTCTCTTCCATTTCTCAGTCCGAATCGGCATGCATAAGATTCACACAAACGCCACGAAAACAATAAAATTTCCTCACATTTAAGCATCGGGTCGCATGCGCAAATAACTATTTAATTCATGTAGGAGACTAAAATCAACGTGTCTAACACGTGAATGATATTAAAGGTTATATACCAAACTGGATTTTTATGTTTCCGATGTTCGTTCCGCCATGAGCAAACTAAACATCTAAACATTATTATTAAAAAAATTTGCACACGTAGTTAACCTCAAAATGGCAGCCAAAAAAAAAAAAAAAGAATAAATTAAAATTACATTTAAGAGGTTTGCACTTTCAGGATATGGATATTTTTCTTCATTTTTGCAATAAAATAAGAAATAAAAGCGATATTTAACACATTAATAGCCATCGTCTCTTTTAAATAACAATGACTTTTTATTTTTTATTATTATAATTAATGCTGGATTTTATGGTTGGCATTAATGGAGTTAAATCAACAACAAAATTGTCTGAAAACATTTGAAACTGACTGTATTAATTTTGTTACTTTTCGAAGAATGTTTTTTTTGCTAACTGCTTTTGTGCGCAAATGTACAAAACCTTGTATACAAATACATACTGGATAGGAAAACACACAGACGCATGTGTCATTCCGTCAACAATTCAACATCGATCTTCAAATCTTAAATCCAATGTCAATCGCTAACTTTTGCCTTAATTCCCTTTGTTTTATTGTTCTCTCTCCTAAATAATATATTTTCTTAGACATCCAGTAACGCATTGCGTTTTAGTGGCTTTATTGCCCTGCTTAAAAATGAATAATAAAATAAACAACAACTATATACTATTATATACTATTATCTTAAACGTCCCTGATCAAATGTTTATATATATATATATATATATATATATTTATTAAAGACATTTTTATGTTTAACGTTCTTTTATTTTTAGATACAAGTATTTAAGTAAATGCTCTGTTTATAATAAACTTAAATACTTGTATCTATAAAAAAAAGAACATTAAACATAAAAATGTCTTTAATAAATAAATTGTCGGACTTTGTCCATTTCTTAATGTATATATATATATATATATATATATATATATATATATATATATATATATATATATATATATTCATACAGGAAATATGGTTCCAAATGACAGAAGAAATATAAGATGTCACAGCAATTTGGCATCTTTATAAGAAGACACGTATATTTATATTTTAAATATCAATACTCTCTGAAAATAGACCAGATGACGACCGCGTAAAAGACACAGTGACAGCTGAAGAGAGTCGACAGCCAGAAAAACAGCACTCAGGAGCATGTTGGACTGGCATTTCAACATGTATATTTCGTGAGAAATAATCCCAGATTTGCCACGACTAAGCACAATATACACGCCTCAGGGAATCCCGAAAGTGTGTGTGTGGGGGGGAATTCGATTCCCTCTAGGACAGATATTTCGATACCGGCTCCTATGATCGATCTAAGGACTTCCATTTTGATTTGCGACTGCGGAAAGGAATACAAGAATCTGCGCGGCCTTAGAATGCATCAGGCTAGGATGAAATGCAGGGATGTGGGGGAGTCTAATTCAACGCACAGGTTTATTCCCTGGTGAGACGAAGGTAGTGCAATGCCGGGACTCACAGAACAGTGCCTAGTCTCCCCCATGCAACTGACCAAAAAACCGAAGCAAAGTAATCCGGAAGCAGATCAAGTGTCCTCCAGCGACATGTTATAACGAGTGGTAACAGTTTAACAAGGACGTAAAGCAAAATCTTCCTTACTACATCAAAAGGCAACGCTAACAGGAGGTTACACGTCTTGTCGACTATGCTAGTCAGTTATGCCACAGAACGATTTAGCTTACGGGGAGAGAGGAAACAGAAACCCTACAGAAAGAACCGTAGGACAGAGAGGATACAGTGCCTGAGGCAACGGTTAAGGTCAGTCAAGAATAGGTATAAGCAGGCTAGTGAAGAAGAACGCCATTCACTAATAGAGCTGCTAAATATTTTAAGTGCAAGGCTAAAATCCATTGATAAAACTGAGTAGCATAGGGAGGCGAATGAAGGAAAGAGCGAGAAAGAGACCATCGTTCATTGCAGATCCATTTGGCTTTACTAGGAAACTGTTTGGAGATAAGCAGAGTGGTCAGCTAGAATGCTCTGCAGATGATATTAACACCTATCTCCCGAACACATTGAGTGACCCTGTAAGGGTCAAGGATCACGGCCACACACAGCCGACGACTGATTTCGAATTGAATGAACCAAATTGGAAAGAGAGATGGTGAAGACAGATCGGCCTCAGCTCCTGGAGCTAGTGGACTCACCATGGACCTAGAGTATCTATAAAGACTGCGGGATTCATCTCCAGCTCTTTTGGAAGACACTAAAGTTGAAATTGCGTAGAGATAGAGTTACAGACCAATGGAGATTTGGAGAGGGTATTTAGATGCCCAAGGAAGAAAACTCCAGACATTTAGACCAATTCAGAAGTATCTCTTTATTGTGCACCGAAAGTAAAATCTTTTTCATTATTTTATCCCGGTTTTTGATTAAATTTCTTTTGGTTAATAATTATATTGATATTTCAGTGCAGAAGAGTGGAATTGTAGGTATTGCTGGCTACCTCGAACATACTGGAGTAGTCACGCTGGTATTGAGAGAAGCTAAAGAAAGTAGGAGCGACCTCGCCAAATTGCCAACGTATAAGGTGACATTCCACATAAATTAATAGAAGAATCCCTAAGGAGATATCATGTATCCGGGAAGATCAGCCTATTAGTCCTGGACTATTATAACAACTTATGATGAGGATCTCTTCCATGTTTATAGCTTCCAATTGGCAAAATACGAAAGAGCAATTATTACTGTCTGTACCATCACAGATATCGTATTTATCCTCGCCATAAATATGGTGGTCAAATCGGCCGAATTAGTGTGTCGAGGTCCTATGTTGAAGACAGCAGTGCGTCAGCCACCAATTAGAATGTACATGGACGATCTGACCGTTACAACATCTTCGGTTATGGGGAGTATTTGGATCCTTCACAGACTTGAAAAGCTTATAGCGTGGGCGTGAATGAGATTCAAGCCTGCAAAGTCGTGATCGTTCGTTGTGTAGAAGGGAAATGTGGCGGATAATTTCAGGTTCTCGATATCAGGAACTACTAACCCCATGTTCACAGAGAGACTCGTGAAGAATCCAGGAAAAACTTTTAACGGCTTCTTAAAGATACTTTGTTCACCCGGAGTGACGAATTCTGAACAGGAATTATGGCTTGCCAAGGTAGACAAGACTGTACTTCCGGCCCGATTCAAAGCGTGGATTTATCAGCACGCTGTGCTCCCGATAATTCTCTGGCTTTTGTTTATCTACGAATTCTCAATGACATCAGTGGAGGCCATGGAAAGGAGAATTAACGGTTACATCCGCAGATTGCTAAGCCTGCAAAGAAGACTAAGTAATGTTGTGCTATATGGCAACGTAAATGCACTTCAACATCCCTTTAATAGGTTGCTAGATGTATTCGTAGTCTCTCGGACAAGAGAATTCATACAGTATAGAGATTCTATGTTCCAAAATTGGCCGCTGCAGATATCGAGGTCCGCGCTGGAAGGAAATGGAGTGCAGGGAGTGAACTGGTATTGCGGACGAGAGTTTAAGGCAGAAGGCTATCGTGGGGACAGTGGCATCAGGTCATGCGGGCTTGGGTTTCTTTCCTGATACCCGAATCGAGAAAGCTATGGGTAAAAAGAGATGGAAACTAATTAATGAGAAAGTACACGCCATCTTTGGGGAAAAAGAATATGCAATATGGTGGGAAAGCTAGCAGTATGCATGGGCACGATAGGAGATTTTTTACGGTGAAAAATAAGTTGGTTAGAGATATAGCACACCGACGCCAGTCGGATAATATTTCTTGTACAATCCGTGTATGATTTACTACCGATACCTGCAAATTTGCATAATTGGAAGATGAGTGTGGCACCATTATGGTCACTCTGGGCCAGGAAAGTTACGGTGAAACAGATTCTAAGCCGATGGCACTTGGTGAAGGCAGATACCGGTGGAGACATAAATAGGTACTTAAATTAGTAGCAGTAGTGGCCGCAGCAATCAGCGGTTGCAGTTGCAAACCTGAAATGAAGGCAATGTATTTCGGAAGGTCGGCGAAAACTCCACCACGGTCCGTAAATCGTCAAATTGCATGCTAATCTTCTGCTCGATATTTGCAAGTGAGAGTAGACCTCGGGAGCCATTTGAAATTCCCAAAGCAGATAACATCATCATCCCAGCACCCGAATTTATTAATCTGGTTAACTATCTCCAGACAGGTTATAATGCTAGACATTGCGGTACCCTGGGAGGAAAATTCGGAAGAGGCCTTTGAAAGAAAGCTGGAAAAAATACCAGGTGCTGGTTGAGAAATGCAGATCTAACAAATGACGGACTACCTGTCTCCAAATTGAAATCGGGTGCCATGGTTTTGCGAGAAGATCTGTATGCAGAACTCTAAATCGGCTTGGAGTCAGGAGAGTAAAGAAGAGAAAGGCCGTCAGAACTATTTCAGAAGCTGCAGAAAATGCCTCAAAATGGCTGTGGGTTAAAAGATCAGAGATATACGGAGATAGGCGGGCATTTAGGTGGTGTTGGAAGGTTTGAAGAAAGAAGAGAGGGATATAAGAGGAAGGAACGGGCAGAGAAAGAGGGAGGGAGAAGAGAAAAATAACTGAGGAAAAAAAGAAAAAAAAGATGAAAAAAGGGAAAGACAAAAAATAGAAATATATAGAGGTATGACCACGGTCGCTGTTTCAAGGGAGGTTTTTTTTTTAATTTTTTTTTTATTTTAACCTGTTCCCCGACAATGTCTTGGTGTTTCTTCCACGTTTTTTTTTCTGCCCTGGAAGTGGAGAGGGGGGAATTGAAAAAGAAAGTACACAAAAGGGCGGTAGGAAAATGAAAAGCAAGAAACGTTTCTGATCTTAATTCCTATGACCAACGAATGAGTATGAATGTTATTTTTGTTTTGTTTTTTAGTGCAATATCGTTTCATAGGAGATAAAAAAAAAAAAACTTTCCTGGCGACAAGTAGAAATTACTGTTATGTCAAGCAGTATTCGTTTAGAGTGTTGGACTTTCGGCGTGTTGGACCTCAGAGGGAAAAAGACAAGCATTCAGTCTGGTGTCTTTTTGTCAAGGAGGAAGTGACGTATGGCGTTTCTGATTATTCGCTAGCTATTTTAAGATCAGCAGTGGCAGTTCTTTATATATCCGTTGTTGTGTGCTTGGTAGATTTTTACTTCAGAATCGCCTGCCGCAATAGGTATTCTTTCGGTAGCATTGCTTGGATGAACAGGTATGATACTGAAAGACCTGAAACTTGTCATGTCATCGTCATAACATTACTGATGAGGCGATCCTGCACCCTCGTTGGGGTGTATTCATATTAAATAGATATAAATATAGAAATATGTTGGAGGACAATAAAGACGATAATAAGTTAACGCGAAGGTAATATCTTTGTCAATAACATTTTTATGCTAAATATTCATATGTTGCCATTAATATATTCTTCTAATAAAAAAATAAGCAACTTTCTCCAGATTTCAATTCGTCTCGGCGGTTCGGCTATATTTTATCTTAATTTTGATGGTCTCATAATCTAGTTCAATTACTTTTAATGCTAAGATCCTGGATTATTTTTTGTTAATGTTTACTTGTTAATATTCATTTTAATATTATTCGCAACATATATTACTTAAATAAATCATAGAAATTCAATTTGTAAATTAGTCCTTTGTTTAATTATTTGCGTATCGCAGAAATACTATTCTCTTTAGCTTAAGACGTTTTTTTTTTTTAATATAAGTGGGAAATCTTAAATATTTTGGAAACGTTTTAACAATGTACGAAATATGAGATACCGATATCGAAATGCGCATTGGTATATAAAATAGTTTCCCAAACGCTAAGCAAATTATTAAGAAATATGATGAATCCATAAAAACCAAGAAGCGTGTTCAGATGCTGTAGAATATCGGTCCTGATATGTAGTAGTGAATGCTGGGTAATTTCCCTGCAGAAGAGACAAGTAGAGACAACAGTAATATAGTTCTACAGAAGAATGCTGAGAATACCATTGATTGTCATGTGAGTAACGAAGAGGATTTAAAGAAAATGGAAAGAAAACGAACGCTCCTTCTGAAAATCAGAAACACACAGTTTAAATTTACTAATCGACTTATGAGGAAAGTGAGATTCAAGAATTTGACACTGCCAGAACATGAGTCGACCTAGACAAACATATGGAAATTGAGGTAAAAAAAAAAATAATGGATGACAAAACAGGCTGGGAGAGTTATATTAAAGATATAGAGTGCTAAGTGCTACAAAAGAGAGGAGCCTGTGGAAAGTCACGATCACCCACGGTCTGAAGGGACATGGCCAATGGAAGAAGAAGAAGAAGAAGAAGAAGAAGAAGAAGAAGAAGAAGAAGAAGAAGAAGAAGAAGAAGAAGAAACCTATGAGTGGACTGATGATGTGAGTAGATTCAGACTTGGCTTCCTCATTCGATTCGTCATAGTTATATGTCTGCTGATTTTTTTTTATTTTTTTATCCGGGCGTTTTATTATAGGGTTCTTTGTCGACTACGGTAACCTTATTTCTTCTTTCCCTAACGATCACATAGACAAGAGCAGATATATCTTTATTATCCCACTGACATGACGTGTAGTTTAACATGGGTCAACCGGATGGAAATCTATATCAAGTATTTCTTAAGTCTGCATTCAGCTATCAGAGAAAGTCAATATGCATAGACTGTTTTTAATAGCATCAAGAAGGCAAAGATTATGAAAAGAAAACACGATCAAATATTTCTTATTGTTCCTCATTTGCAAAGAATTTCAATAAAGTTCAAGTGAATTCTATTTTTAATAAGACCTAAAAATATGCATCTCTTTCAATGTTACATCAGGCAATAAAAATACCGTATTCAGAATCACAGGATCTCACAAAATGCAACCAAGTTGGAACCATGTTGGAAGCCTGGACACCAAAACCATTGATTGATCGATTGATCTGTTTTAAGCCATTTAAAGCCTGGAAATATTTTTTAGATTGTAAGAATGTTTGGAGATAATAATAGTTTACTGATAAAATTCCTACTACTTAACCCATAGCTAGGGTAGCATAGATAGAGTCATAGCTTTCCCAAGTGTATATATGCGTAAGTAAATTTAACAAACCTGACTGTAATTGGAACTCGGTTTTCCGATGTCAGATTCCGAGATGTTAACCATTACGCCATCCTGATATCTAAGATTACTCATTTGGGTATTCTTAAACGTTTACCAATATAGGTACTAACGAGGTTCGATGTTGCTTAAATTCGGTGATCGTACGAGAACCGGTGTTTCAGACACCGTAAATATGTCCGTAAACATTGGGACAAAATGCATGGGAGGCAAAGATATTAAGAACCGTTCCAGACTGGATTTGTGCAATCTCTCATACCTCGCAAACGACAGGAAGTCTTTTTTTATCAATCGGACAAGGGTTCGACGTGTCTGCTCACATTTAAACTGACAAATATTATTTGAAGAAGTCGTATGTTGAATAAAATGTAATATTAAATCAGGAATAAAGTCAAGTCTTTTGTTATTCTTTAGTCAACACCTGTTATCACTAATCGACATGGCAAATTCATACATTGCAAGGTATTTAATTTAATTTTATAAGTAGACCCTTTGCCCAGGTATTGGAGATTGATGTCGCATCTGGTCTGAAACTCCTACTATATAGTTAGAGATTCTTGATAAAATTCAACGATGAAATTTTCATCGATCTTCACCTGGCATCTCGGTTTCAGTAACTTCCACACCGCAGAAGCGTAGCTTTCTATTGTCTTTTCTATAAATACTCTTATTTTCATGGTAGTTCGGATTAGTGTTCCTACATTGTAACTCGTCTTTGCGAATGTATGGACAATACTATTAGCTTGGTGCAGATTTAACATCGTTTTTTGTCGTATTTTTAACGTCAAAAAACGATATTATTTTTGCACCAACCTAATATATAGGTAGTTACGTCTCATCATTTTAGCTTTGAAATAACTTGAAACCGCAAGTTCTATGCTAACAGTTCCTTCCCCCATACTTCTCGCTTATCAAACTCTTTTCTTTCCAGTTAACTTTGATCTTCAAAAAATTAAGTACAATGTCCAACGTTATCTTTTGACTTAATTCCTGTTCTTTTATTATTCTCTCAAATGAATTATTTTTTTTTTCTGGGTAACCTCTTTCATCTTAGTGGTTTTATTCCCTTGCATGGGGTTTAAGGATTACAGTATGCTGAGTTCATTTTCAAAAGTTATTCAACTAATATTGAAGCTGTATGAATATATTTTAACCAAATAATAAGGAAATCACCAGTTTTCTACTTCAAATCTCTCTTAACAGATTTAAAATACCTTAATATTTTGTTGCATATATTTTTTGGAAATTATCAGCATCATGTAGAAATTAATATTTTTTAAAAGATTTCTCGCCTCGACTAAATAACAAAATTTTATTAACCAATAAAAGTGAGCACTAGAGAAAATTAAAATCAATAATGGTTGATGCAAGACATAAAAATGTGAGAAAACGATAATAGAATATAAATAAATTAAAATGACGTAGATAACGTTAATGTGTGAATGAAATCAGTAATAAAATCGAAAACAAAGTTACTGAAATGAATTAAGTGAACGAAAATTGATAATGCACTTTAGATAAAATGAAACAGATCTTTCAAAAAGAATAGCAGATACAAAGTACCATGAATTCTAAACCAAATCAAACTACGACATGTAATAAAATATGCAGCATATTTCTGGTTTCAGTAGACAGTATTTTATGAGTAGATGGGTATGCGTGACTGTCTACGTTATTCCGATAAGAATAGTATGTACCTTCCTTATATATTTCGGCTATGTATGATTGGAGAACAGACGAGAGAAAAGAGTAATTATTTTAATCAATTTCGCACGAACCAAGGCAGTAATGCAACTAGGACACAAGGGATTCCTGACTGGGAAAGAATTAGAAAACAGAAAATTTACTAAGTCGTAAGTACAAGAGAAAACTAATTAGACAAAACAGAATATATATATATATATATATATATATATATATATATATATATATATATATATATATATATATATATATATACACACACACACACACATATATATATATATATATATATATATATATATATATATATACACACACACACACACACATATATATATATATATATATATATATATATATATATATTCCCTGGCGATCCGTTTAGGTGAAACCTAGGTAGGTTTGTCTGGCTCACTAGGTGTATCATATATATATATATATATATATATATATATATATATATATATATATATATCTTTTAGTCATCCATCCAATGCGAGGCAGGAAAGTCATACAAGGGGTTACTGAGTGGAAGAACAACAATAAGAGAAACATTCAGGAACGATAAGAATATAAAACTAAACAAGACTTTAGATAGCGAATGACAATGTATTTAAATTTTTGAAGATCAAGTTCGCCGGAAAGTATAGAACCGGAAGAGAGTTCAACAAGTAAGTGCGAGAAAATAAACCGTTAGCAAAGACCTAGCCAATTCAAATGTGAATTAGTGAGAGCCTATCACCAATCTATTACTGCTCTTAAAGTCCCAAGATCTTCGTATAACAGCGAAAAGTTCATCCGGACAATTCTCATAAAAGCATATATAGAAGAGTTACGGGAAATCTACATTACAGCGGTGGGAAATGACTGGAGCTTAATCGCCATACTATCACCAATAATATTGTTTGGATCTCTAGATATATAGCAGGAGTACCGGACGATATACTTTAGCAATATTCTAAGCATGGACGAATAGTAGACTTATAGATTTGTAAAGACAAATTCAGTAAAGAAAAAAAAATTCTAGCATGAAACAGTGAGCCAAATTTCGTAGCAGCTGACCTAGAAATGTACTCAATAGAGACTTTTCACTTCATGTCAGCCGAGAACGTTAGCCCAAAAAGCCGCAACGAGTCAGTCTCCTGGAGGATAGAATTATCCATGCTGATAAAAGAAGAAAGGAGTCTCTTTAAATGAATAACAGAAAGCAGATTACTTTTAGTTGCGTTAAAAAATCATCATTTGCCCCATTTAACAACAGACCGAAGGTCGTTTTCGACATAAGCCGCCAATTTAACAGTATCGGACGGATCAGATATAGCATCGAGAAAGGAGTATATTATTGTACCATCAGCACAGATAGAAATATGAGATGTAATACCATCGGGAAGGTTGTTTTTACAAGAATTTAAAACAAAGTAAGACCAAGGGGAGAGATCTGGTGACATCTGCATTTGTGTCAAAGAATCTAGAAGATTTACCGTTCAGGATAAATTACGTTTGGATTCAAAATTATTTGGTTGTGGTGGGCTAGCGAAGCAAGGTGATATCAATCAACAGACATGTGAGCAATATTATTCTTTTCTTCTATGTACCATCGTTGGCGATCATGGCTCTCCATAAGTTTCTGTTCTTTTTAACTCTTAGAAAATGCTATCCTTTTACTATCTCTCCTTTACCCTTTTCTGTCATCCACTTACACAAGCTCGTTACATACGTTATGCATAGTTTTCTTGTGCCACTTGCCTTTCATAGGACCTGCGAAAATCATATTTTCCAAGATCTCTCACCGCATTATGTGGGCCAGAAATCTCTGGTATTAAGTATTAGGTTGGTGCAAAAATAATGTCGTTTTTTTTCTTTCGAAGTTGAACGTCAAAAAACGACTAATAGAAATAATCTTTTAGTTTCCATTTCTGAGACTTCGCCATTGCTGACATGTTCAGTCCATGTTATTCTCAGGATCATTCTTTAGAGCCACATTTCATTCGCTTCAAATGTTGTATTCGTCTGCGAGGAGATTGCCCAGCATTCACTGCCATATAGGAAGGAGTATATAATGTAAAATTACAATACACTTCTCTTTGTTTCTAACGAAATTTTCATTTTTTCTTTATACTGTGCTTAGCTTTTGGAAGGCGTTTCTTGCTATCCCGATGTACCTTCGGATTCCACTGTCACATATGCTGTAATATGTTAAAAAATTGCATATTTCAATTGTTTCCTACACGTCATTATAATATGAATTGCTCCTTCGGTATGCCTTTCAGCAACCTGTCTTATGTGATATGCCGGCTTTTTTACAGGGTGATTTATTAGTAAATAGAAAATTACAAAATATAAATATTACTTGAAAAACAATTGTATATATATTCATATTGTATTTTTGCTGGTGTTTGCTTATTTTTATTATATCCAAAAAATCAACTGTTTTAAATATTTGCATATTTTCGCTATTTCTTTGAATTTGCTATCTACCCAGATTTCCCTTGTGGCGTTCAATAAATTTTATTACATATTACTTATCTAAGGCACTATAAAGAAAACTGGTAAGTGTCACACCCACTCAACTTTTAGCTGAAAATGAGAATTAAACGGACAATTGAATTTATTCTCTCAGTCAAAATTTAGGACAGTGCTATTGAACTGAGATTTATTATGAGTCTAAAATCCTTATGGGCATCCATTTTCAAAATAAATAATACAAATTCCTCTTCCTATTCTTTTCGAAGCTATAATTGAAATGCTTCGTTCAAAGAAAATGAATACAACCAAACATAAAATGTAATGCGAATTTAAAATCATAACCAGTGATATTTAGAATTAGAATAATAGGTGTGAAATATATTTTTATGGGCGTAATCAGATAAAGAAACATGAAATCACGTCTAAATTAGTCCCTCACCACTTTTAACATCTGATTTACCACCCTATGACGTTTTCTGCTGTCTCGCCGTACTAAGATAAAACATACTGTTGCGAATGATAAATGTTGTTAGCTTTGTTTCTCATTTAGCTTAATTATCCTTGTGTCGTTGACGCTTATGTTTTGTGCAAAAGATATTGGTTTTCCTTCGAACCCCAAGGTGACGTGTCGTATCTGCATCTCATGTGTGAAATGGGAGATGGACTCGTAACCTACGGCTTGAGGCGCATAATCTGGAACAGTTGAGCCCTGGAAAGTCCATTGTCAAAATCACTGCTGACGATACCCTGTAGCGTTGATCTCTGGCAGCGGTGAGCTTCTGGTGTCGAGCATCCTCAAAGGTGATAGCAGCATAATGCCTTGTGATTCACCAACATGGCCGATCACTGGCGCACTCCTAGTTCTTTGGGGTTGAGCTTTCACATGTGGAGATTCACAGTGTCTTTCTACCGCTTCTTTGGCGGCCTTGTTTTCATTGCCATGCAGGAGCTCTCTCTTCTGCAGACGTCTTGGAAAGCTGTTCCCTTCCATGCTCCATCCATCGGAGTTGAACCTTAATTAGAATGGACTCAATGCTTGAGGAGTGAGCACGATCAGGACCTCAAGATTGGTAATACGGTTCAAAAGATAAACAGCGTATTAAGGTACAAAAAACGTTAGAAACATATAAATGAGTATTGAACTATTACGTGATATCTTCGCTCCTTTATGGCAGTTAATGCTGGGCCATCTTCTCGAAGGTAAGGAAGAGACTACAGAAGGATTCTGAGGATAATCTGTGACAAAAATTATTAAGAGATACAAAAGACAAAAGAGAGAATTGAGGAGAGCCATGATGGCCTATGTCCTGAGGGGACACGCAAAAATAAGAATGGCATAACTGATGGTTGCACATTCTTTGATAATTTAGATGCTTTTTCTTCTTTATTTAATTATATTATTATTATTATTATTATTATTATTATTATTATCTGTGTGTTATGTTTCCTGCATTGTATCCTGTAGAGCCGGGTCCAAACTATGGTCCTTAGGCCTTATATAAGAATTTTCATTTAACTGATAGCACTTTTCTTCGTATATGGGATTTCTCTAGTAAGGCGATTTTCTTGGTAAAATGTATATTGATGATACCGGGTACACTCTTATTAAAATTGACCATTTCTTTTCTCACCAGTCTCACAGATCCGATTACTAATGGTGCAGACAGAGTCTTAATTCCCCACATATTGTTAAAATCGATCTCCATGTACTTGCATTAAGACAATTTCTCGATAATTTTCAAGGAGGTGTTTCTCTCAGATGGTACTTCATAAGCATACACTTTCTGAATTTTTTGTCGTTGCTGATTTTCCTGCCTTTTATGACAATATCATCGCTTTTGGCTTTTATTTATTGGCATGTCCCGGAGGATAGTTACATATATAATTTGGGTAACTGTGTCTGTTTGGTGGTCTTAATATCTCTCAATAGTTTCGTTTTTGTGGTTCTTGCATATCTTCCAGTGCACATATGTCGCTATCTTGTTATGTCTCTGGGTATATTCATTTCTGGCCCTTTCCGGACATCCTAAGATAATACTGTCGACAATTTTATCATATTTCTCGCAGAACCTGATTTCGGGTAAATTCCATATTATTATTATTATTATTATTATTATTATTATTATTATTATTATTATTATTATTATTTTGTCACCGTGTTTCAATGCATTTTCACACCAATTAATCTTGTGTTTTTCCCTGTAAAATATCTGGTACCATGTCTTGATTTTATCGAAATGATTTCAGACAACTTTCGTATTTCGAATCAATTCAGATTTTTTTTTTTTTTTTTTTTGCATGGTTTTTCAGGACCGTTCAGTTGTTTCAATGATTATTAATTCCATTGTCAAATTCACATTATATGAAAAGTTTATTCATCTGGCAAACATCCAGTTATTGTATAAATTTCAGACATTTTCTTTCATCTCACGCTTTATTGAACAGCTAAATTCAGTAACTGATATTTTGTCTTATTTGATTATTTAACAAGATCGGGCATTTATACCAAATTCGATTTCATAAAAATGTCTCTTTCTCAAAGACAGGTTTTGTTTTTTTTGCTGCCACTTATTGTCACCATCTCTAAAATATGAGTCTTCTCCAGAAATATCAGAAAGCAATATTATCGATGAAATGATCTGTGTTTATTATTGCTTAATTTAATATTTAATAATTTCACTCCAAGCAAGGCAGTAAGACCACTAAGGCTCAAGTGATTACTGAATATGAAAGTACGTTATATAGTGTAACCCGGATATAAGAGAAACCCGGATATAAGATAGCTTTTCTCTGGTCCCAAATTAGAGCCATACTTACCTAAACAAAATAGACCAAACCCGGATATAAGAGAAACACGGATATAAGAAACTTCTTCTCCGGCCCCGACAACTCTCTTATATCCGGGTTACACTGTATTTAAAAAAACTTTTGTTAGAATATGTTCATTTATTTATTTACCATTTGCATTCAAATTTTATGCGGTTCCCTTACATATAGTTGCTGTATAATATTATTAATAATCTTAGTTATTCTTCTCACACTCATAATATCTTCATTTATATTCTAGTACCTGTCGCTTGCTTCTTGTATTACCTGCCATTTGTGATTGTTGATCAATATATTTATGCCTTTTATGCTTTTCATTTTCTGAAAAAAATATTTGCCATTTTTCTGTCATGTATTTCCTTGTTGCTAAGATTAATCTCTGTTTAATTATCTTGCTCTAAACTTCTCTTTAGTTAACTACTGACAATTTCCCTTTTTATAATTCTACCTGCAAGTATGTGAAATATTAAACTTTTCTAATGGTTATTAAAATTTCTTTTAGAATTCTCCGATTTCTCTACATATGGAAGTTTTAAGAATAGTGTTACGATGAAAAATAGTTTGGATTTATTGGTTTTTAATTTCTATCGTAGTGTCTCTTCTCGAAAATGTTATTTCATCACTGTTCAGTTTATGTTGGCCGGATTTATCATATTTACTCTTAATAATTTGGTTTCATCGTTTTTAATTTCAATATACCAATATGTATTTCGCGTAGTTTCTGTATTTAATAACTTCATCGTTTTGTTATTATTTTATGAGTGGAGGGGGGTCATGTAATTAAGAATATACATTTTTTGAATCATAATTCACACACAATAAACTACTTAGATATTGCGACGATTTGAAGCAAATTTACATTTTAATTGTTCATCGATATTTTAATATACATTTCTAGGTCGTATTTTCTATAAATTGGGATGGTTAATTAAAAACTTCAAATTTGTTTAATTATTTTAATCTCTTCCCAGGATGCATCTATTCATGTCATTCATAAAGAATTACACTAGGCTCTAGTGCCACCCTCTAAGGCTTGAGGAATACCATTGACGAACTCCCCTTGATCACAATTTGCTTACAATTTCGATGCAATATTTCCTGCACACTATCAAGTTGCTCTTGATAAACATTTGTCGCAATGACCTTTAAGTGTTCCAGCAGCTTGTAGGAGACGACATGTTTCGTATTCCTCAAGACACAAAGCCGTCATGTTTTTGGATGGTGTCCTTGTTTAATGTTGACACTCGTTTCTCATTTTCTCTGATAGCCACTGTATTTTTTATTATTGGTAAGCAAAATCCATTTTCATCACCTCTAATAATGCGAACCAGCAAATGAATGATTAGTTTTCTTGTTTTCGGCTGCAATTAGTTGAACGCGAACGCGCTTGATATACGCAAATACACTCTTTGAATGATTTCCCAATCAAAAACTGAAATGCACCATAAACAACACAGTGTGATGGTGAACTAATTTAGAGTTTATTTTCTTACCATTTCTCCATAAAAATGAAATGGGATAATCAGAACTGCTTAATCCTTGAGGATAAATATCAATATAGAGACAAATCTTGTGAACCATAATCAAACGTAACTGGCCACATTTCAGTTTGTATATTCATTGCGGTTTCTTCGTAAGAATATACTGATAAGGATTTATGTTCTCTATCTACTCCGCTGTTAAATTCTGTTCCTTCTTGCTCTCCAAAAACAAATTTTTAGAAAATACTGATTATTCTATTTCATTTTTTGTCTGTAAAATCTAATTACTTTAAACAAAATAGGATTATCCAAATCCTATTCTTGATCATGTTTTGAAAGTCTAAATATTTTCCTTGGTTAAAATTTTGTTAATCATTTCTTCTTCAATGGAAGATATTCTTGATTTCTATCCTATATATTTTTATAGTTTATCCTATACTTATTTAAAAGCCGATCTCCGTACAGATTTTTTAAACTAGCTCCTGTGGAGAACAAATTGTTCTTACGGCGCAAAACTATACGGACCGCAGGTCCAGCTTAGAAAACAGTAATGATAATTTTGAAGAAACAACTTTGAATTCATGAATTAAAAACCTCACTTCACCTCTGATTCGGGCTATAAGTCCAATTCCTGCCGAATGTTTTATTTGGGCGAAATTCAAATTCAGACCCAAAAGTGAGTTCCTTAAATTACAAACTCTGTGTAATTTAAATTGCGTTGAATTCTTCAAATCACAAACTCTGCGGAACTTCAAAGCCTCATTGCAACGAACCTCTCAATTTATCTTCGTTTTCTTCGTATGTAGAAGGAATAAATTTTAATTCCTCAACAGTTCACAAAATTTTCTAGGGACTTTGAATTGAATTTAAAACAAAAATTTTAAATTGATAAAGTTTTGTGTTACTTTAAACTCAATATGAATATAAAAAAAATTAAAACCACTAATTTCTTTCAATTATTTTGAAATATGAATTCGTAAATCTTCCCTCCACCCTCCATATTCGGGCAGAAAATTCAATGCTGGATGTTCAGGATCAGATGAAGAGACTATTTTCAATTCTAGGATCATCCTGATTCCAAAAAGTTGTATATTTATTTAGAGCAGGTGATAGAGGTGTTTTAAATAAAACGGGCGGACACACAGAATATGCAGTTTATTTATTTAGATTAGTTAAAAGTTTATCGTATGTTTTTTTTTTTTTTTTTGTTTTTTTTTTTTTTTTTTTAATTCCAATTTTATTCTTTTGTTAATATTCTCTTATTTCAGAAAGTTATAGATTTTCCTACTGTTTCATATAAAAAAAGTTACTTGACATTTTGTTGATCGTCCTAATTGTTTTCATTAAGAAATTATTAATGTTTCAATGATATTTTTCTTGTGGGTAATAAATGAGTGTATTTTTCAAAATATTTAATTTTTGGTTGTTTAAATAAAAATTGTTTCTGATGTTGTGTATTTTTCAATATATCAAATCATTTTGTCTATATACAATCTGAATGTATAAATCGGTAGTATTTAAAATTTCTCCGTGGGAGCCATAAAATTAAGCGCCTTGTATACACCAGTACTTTACTAATAATTCGTAATGATCTGAGTTGGATTTCTACTTCATTTGCAAAGTTCCTTCCAGCTTTGTCAAGTTTGAGAATAATAAGTATTATTTTCAACTAAATAATCCTGAGATACTTTTTTTCTAAGTTCTATTATTTCAATTATTTTAAATGTAATCTTTCTTGTGCAGTCAATATATATTTGCAAGTAAAAATACATTTGCATATTTCCCAATGTGTCAAGGTATTAGATACATGTTTTTTTGTTTGTTTGTTTTTTTGTAGCCGAAAGTAAACTTGCTGGTTTCGATTATGTTTCAAATGGCAGTCACATCTTTTTATTCAATTTTCTTCGGACGCCATTAAGATATATTTAATTTCTTTCTTCAAATGTCGTCGGCCATGAATTTGAAAAAAAACTTGTTCATTGAGATTAAAGTAAGCTTCATTGTATTTCTGTTTTGCTATTCGTCTGTGAAAAGTGTCCTTCCAAATTTACCATTTTGTCATTTTATTTTCAATTATCTGGCAAGCAGCATTTATTTCTTTTGTTCGTCACTCCAATTTATTTCACTTTGTGATTCATTCAACAATCATATCGAATATGCGACCATATTTACTTTATGATGATTAGATCTTCTCTACTGTCCTAAAGTCGAGTGCTATTTCAAATAAAATAGTCATAAAACGTTACATATTTTCCTTATGTATATTTCCTTTTACTATTAATATTATTATTAGTAACAATCCTTTACAGGAAACTTGAATTAAATTAACGTAGTAAATATATGCCTTCTGCATACACATATTCTCTTGTTAAATGATATTTGACATGTAATGTGTTAATATTTTACTCATAAAGATCATACTTCTTTAAATATTGCGATGTGGCGATACGGAATACAAAACAGTAGAGTGCACCAAATAACAGAAAACACATCACTTGAAGACTGCCAACAGCAGCAACAAGGAAAACGGGCAGCACATATAAACTTAAGAGAAAATTAATCAAATTAATCACTTCAATTCGCCTGCTGGAATCTTTTCCTATCAATCCGAGGGCCCTGACTACAAGAGGGGTAGTTGATGTTCACATGTGCCACAATTTTTGAGATTTCGATTGTTTTTTTCAAAGAGTTTGAGATCATCCATGTAGAGTATGTGTTTGAATATTTTGTCTAGATTTTAACCATAGCTACTGCTGTTTACTTCACGCGTAAGAGGGATTAAGGACAAACAAAACAGAAAGTGTCACAGATAGTCTCCTTGAAATACACCGTGTCGGATATCCAGACGATTGGAGATGACAGTGCCTCTGGTGGAATTTAGGTATAGTGTGGTGTTACTATGGTAGTAAATTTCCATGCTGTGCATATGGAAATTTACTACCATAGGGATACATTCTACATTTGCAAAGTCTTAAGGATACAAATGTGTGGTACGCTATCATAGGCTTTATGATAATGTATCCACGCTGCGCTAAGATTTCTACATCGCCTCCTTCAATTTTCCAGTGACATTTTGTTTATCAGTAGTTGATCTTTGCAGCCATATGAACCTCTCCTGTATCCCTTCTGTTCCAGTGAAAGAATGTTGTTTGCTTCGTCAGGACAGATGGGATCAACTTATACATGGTGGAGAGACATGTTATTGGCCTATAATTTTTATCATCATCTGTTTCACTCACTTATGGTATGAGGTATGTAATACCTTCAGTGATCCAATCCGAGATAACATTGGGATAATTTATAAGCGTTGATAGTGTTTTTGCAAGGGTTTTATGGATTGATGTTATTATTATTAATAATAATAATAATAATAATAATAATAATAATAATAATAATAATAATATATAGTTATTATTACCTAACGATCAACGTTTTCCTAAAATTAACACAAAATGCAACTGGCATCATTTAAGTACCCATGGATAGTAATACTTTCATTCGAAATTAAGAACACATAATAGTCATTATTTCTTGTGGAGAATGATTTCAGTCAGAAAATTATTATTTCTTAATATAATTATCATCCCGTTATCGGGAATATGAATGTCATATATAAAGATATGAATGATACATATATATATATATATATATATATATATATATATATATATATATATATATATATATATATATATACAGTGTAACCCGGATATAAGAGAGTTGTCAGGACCGGAGAATAAGTCTCTTATATCCGGATTACTCTGATATCCGGGTATGGTCTAATTTATATACATTAACACAGGCTCTAATTTGGGAACAGAGAAAACCTCTCTTATATCCGGGTTTCCCTTATATCAGGGTCTCTTATATCCGTGTTACACTATATATATATATATATATATATATATATATATATATATATAGTGTGTGTGTATGTGTGTAGTGCATTAGTTACCAATGCTGGTAATGGAAACGTGTTGAAATTTCACCTCGCGATTACGTTTACTTTCGCAAAAACCACAGAATTAATCTGTCGCTTCTCATCTCGTCCAAATATGGGTTAATTAACCGCCTATGAGAAGAAAAACTAAATTCTAAAAAGCTGAGAAGGCAACAGGGAACTGTAGAAATATAATTCTGCATAATACCTACTAATTTGCAGATAGGAAAGAAAAAGAATGGATGGAGACGTAGTATCTGAAGAATTTTTTTTATATATAAATTTGAATACTATGATTAATATAACTGGCATTACATTCGTTGGTTGCAAACATTTATTTTTTTCAATATCAACCACTTTCTATCCATCGTCATATTTTTGTAACGTATCTGCTTTAGTTTTGGGGACCTACAGATACAAGTAGTTCGCAGTGAATCTTTAACCGGCATTGCAAGGTTTAAATCAAGGAACAATTATTCTATTATGTAGTAAATGCACTTAGACCGAACATTTTGGCAATCACAATATTTGCGAACGAAAAATATTCATTTACTCAGTTCAAAACAGAAATCTAAGAAACAGTCTGTGGCACGTTTTCAATAACATTTACTGAATTCTTCAGTAATTGTCTGTTAGGTATTTTGTATTGATATGATTATTTTAACATTTTAAATTTTATTTTAGAAATATTTTCGTTTTATTTTTCTCAATGTTATAACGAAAATACTTTTAACAAAACATTGATATACCGTATGAGCTGCTGTATAGAAACCTATGCTCAACACAATGTAATAAATACTTTAAATTTGGATAAATAATACATTCTTGGAGATAATTTCAAAAGACGCATCATGCTAAAAATGTTATTTTAAGTTATTTTCTTCCTTGAAAAATAAAAGCCAACGTACACCCTTCTGCAAAGTAGTGAGCTGGTCTGTTTTGCCATCATGTACTTTCTACACCCACCTAACCAAACTGTAGTTATATGGCAACGATATTTACAGTCCAGTGAAAGAGCGCATAATCTGGCGTAAAAATTCCTTTTAATAGGCTCGTAGTCTTGATTACTAAGACACGATGATTTTGGACTTCACTCTCTAAAAATTCCGTCTACAGCGTTTCACAAAGTAGGCATTTCTCAAAGCGTCCTATGGCTTAATTTACGTCACAGCGCTGGCTTCGACCGCCCTCCCAGACTGAAATCACTAAACGCAGGGCTATCGGTCATAACACTCACATTATAAGTACTCGACAACGTGGATATTTTTCCTCCAATAGAGCGTTATTACATAACTTTTAAAAATGAATGTGATAAACAATTAAATAATGTCTATAATTATGAGATGCATTTGTAATAAAACAAGTGTGAAACACGGGATAACATCTATCACATAGCCATAATAAAGAATAACATTCTTTTTTTTTCTTTTTATTTCAATTGATATGTAAGACTGCTAAAAAATGGCAATAACACAAAGTGTGTAAAAATACTATGCCCTTGTATTGTTAAGGCGATATACAATTTTGTAATACTTCGATTTTTTGTGAAATGAATATATATATAAAAAAAACCTTCATATAAAAAACAACAACTGGAGAGAAATAACTGAAAAAATCATTGTGGAACTACACAATGCAACGGATGCAACAGTCTGGGTTAAGTTCAACCAGAAATCTTATGCATTACTTTTACAAAAATAGACATTCAAAAATCCGCTTGCAAATATTTACTTAAATGGAGATAACTTTGGATACGGTGCAATATAATAAATTGATGCACATAAGCATGGTTTCTATGAGCCTATATTTAAAAGGAACATGTTCTTTTTTGTCCTCACCATATATTTAAAATAAACAATTTCTCAATATTCCTCTCTCTCTGTCTCTCTTTCTCTCTCTCTCTCTCTGGGGAAAAAATTATGAATTTCAAGAGACAAGAGTCTTATAATATTCAGACCTAGCAAGAATTCCCTCTGTTTACAAAGGGAAGGCTAACGAGACCTGATATACAAGGACTCTAGGACCTTGAGGTAAAATGTGTAGTGGGACCTAGAGTCCTTGTATATCAGATCAAGGTCCTAGAGTACTCGTATATCAGATCTCCTTCCCCATTCGATTACATTCGTTAATTAAAATTAATTTACACGCTTTTAAATTCCCAGAATAAATACACTGGATAAGTCCTGGGACGAAACCGGTTGTTTTTATTTTAGCTTTTGCTTTTAAAAATGCCTTCTAAATGTTGTCTTTTCCTATTTATTATTAAATTCAGTACCACGAAAAACTTATTTAAATATATATATATATATATATATATATATATATATATATATATATATATATATATATATATATATATATACGTATTAAATATACAATTGACGCCGCTGACGCTTATTTTAGGCTCCCAGGATTCTCAAGAGTACCAGTATGTAGCTAACGGTATGTAGCCTACCACACAGAATTTACTTAAAAAATCTGCAGAAAAAATAATTTTGTACATTGTACAATTCACAACTGGAAACGCATAGTCCGATGAGTTAAAGGTCAAGTTTTTTCAGCTGATGACAATGGCTTTTCTATGACCGCACAAAGTCATGCGTGTTGGTATTCAACACGTTAGTGTGTATGATGCTTATAGTAATGGTGTAGACTGGTTTCAAGGATCTTGAATTAGGTCTGTTTCGAATAAATGTGTCATTTAGAGATGAATAGCAACGTGGCAACGTTACACTGCTTCGTGACTATCTGCATCCATCCATGTATTCTATGTCCGCCCAGAAATATATTTTATTCCACTTGGATAATATATTGTGTCACCGGGAATTAGGTAGACGAAATCAATCTGGTTTGGCAAACATCGTGGAAAACATTCAGGATTCGTGTGGCATCCAGGTTCACCTTAATTCACCTTAATATAATATTTAATGGATATGACCAAGAGGTGTATTTAAACAAAACATTCGATTTGACGTTGAGCTGCTGCCTCTAGATTTGTTATAGATATTTCTGTATTGGGTTCTTCCAATATGTGTTTGCTTCTGCACAAGCATTCAGTCCATTATAATCTAATTGTATGTATGAATAGTCTGGCTGTTCCATTCTAAGAACTGAGCTACTGGACACAGAAATCAAATATTATATATATATATATATATATATATTCTTCTTTTGATTATTTATTTTTGTTTTGAATTTTAGTATTTTTACTGTATATTTTCTGAAGTGCGCTTTGTGTGACGTCACCCTGGTCCTAACTTCCGTGGTATCCTGTGACGATCTAACCCTTGACTGATTCGGATGGAAATCTGGTTAGAGTCGGCATCAGCTTTGTCGTTCCCTGCTCGCCTCCAACGTCTGGTTACCGAAGTAACTGTTTGATTTCTAGTCTAACCTACCCACGTTGGGATTTGATCTTAGGTAGACGAAATCAATCAGGCGTCTGGCCGTAGTGCAAGCCGAAATCGGGGCAAAGGTGATACTGCACAAGTATATGTAAAAGAAAATAAATTAACAACTCGAAAGATTCAAACGTTTTAAAAAAAGAATAACGAGTATCTTTATATCTGGTTGCTGAATACAGGACTGCGTCTTTCTCCCAAACCACTTCTATGGATACGTTACACTTTGCGTTTGTTAGGCGAGTCTTAATATATTAAGTTATTTTTCAAGAAACTGGTTTTTGGTATCTTCAGGCGATGTTCGTAAAACTTGTTTTGGTGGTGTGAATCTATGTGGTTCTTAAAGAATAATTTGTTTTTGGTTAGAAGTCTAAGTCGGAATGCGTGGAATCTTTCAGTCACCTCTTGCGAGACTGGTCTCCGAGTTCACAGCTCTACTCTGTGACTCCAACTGCCACCATCCGTGTTGTGATTGCCCAACTGTGTCTGCGTCTGCCTGCCTAACTGCTTTTGCGTTGGGGACGTTCATTTATATGGACGCCGACCAAAACCGGGTGGGACCTGTCGACGTTTGGGTTCCTCGATAATTCCAAATCCGCAATAAGCATTTTCTTTGTTTTCGGACAGGAAAATTTATCACTTTCCATTTTTGGAAGTCAATTACTTTCTGTTTTAGAGGGTTTCTTAAGGGAATTTTCCTCCCAAATTCTTCCTTTCTCATATTAGTATCTCACACGAATCCCCTCAGAGGCGTCAACAGGCTGCTTTCTCATATGTTTACTTTCGCCCATCGCTCACGCCACCATTCAGCCAATGAACGCTCGCCAGTGTGGGTGCGGCTACACTGGCCTCAGTTTACAATTATCGCTCAAAGAAAAAAGAATATCTTCGTTTTTCATTTCTTTCTTTTCCACCGACTTGAACCCCCACGAATCGTACTCGTTAAATCTCTATATTAACTTAATGTCATCTGGGATTCATCAACGGGATTTCCGCCAAGTTATTATCTGGGTGGTCAACTGAATTTCTTTGTCTTCCTCAACATCTTCGCACTCTATCGCCAACAGTCTGTCCAGGTAACAAACTTTTATCATGGACATAAAACAGGTGGTTCCCTTCCAAAACCAAATGATATCTCCGAAAGATAGTTAATGGCTTATTCTTTTCCTTTTTCTCTTCTTCCTTCCTTTTTCTATGGAGTGGTCTCAGCTAATTCTTTCTCGGTCGCATGCTTGACCCAATTTCCGATTATCTTCTAGCATTACGCTTTGTAAGCCTCTTGACCAATTTGAAATTTTCATTATGGACATGGGCAGATTGCTATCTTTTATTCGCACTGTGCCGTTCCTTGCCGCGTCATGGCATAAATTAATTCTTACAGATCCGAGATCTTACGAATTTTCTATCTTCTGCGAAAAAATACTTTACTTCGCAAATGAAAAAAAAAATTACCCACTTTTCTTTTGTTAAAAAAAATAACATCGCTCAGTATGTCTTTCGTGATAGCTTCTTCTCGCCTTAAGTATTTCTCGCTTTTAATTCCTATGCTTAATTAGTTAGCCAATTAGCATAGCTAAATAGTGTCACACTTGGAAATATAGAAAAATGCCTTCCAAAGGTCAAGCAAAGTATTAACATCAGGAAAATTCTGTTAGGAACATGCCAATATGTTACGCAGTATCAATTTACCCGCATGATATTAAATGGTAGACAATCGCCTCATAGATGAAGAAGAGATTTGAGGACGAAAATGTGCTGCTGAGAATGCTATGAACTGAACATATGACAAAACATTTTTACAGAAAATGCAAAGAAAGAAATCATTGAAAAAAACATTTATATTTAGCATCAGAAAGAGACAGTTGAATTTGCTAGGGGAACGAGTGCTTAGAAAATTGACGCTCACAAGATAGATTGACAGAGGAAAAGTGTGTCGAACCTGTCTAACGAACCTAGGTTAATGACTAAGCGAACATGGATTAGGAAAGAAAATAAAAATATAACAATTTACTAATCACTACAAAAGACAAGACAATATGGAGCGCGCTGATCGCCAACATCGTGAAAGGACACGAGACAAAGAAGAATATAAAGTATCCCATAACTATATCCTAGCTTTGCTTACCCTCTATACAAATAGATATTCAGTTGTGGACAGCCTTTAAATTTCACCTAAAATTGAAAAGTGATGGCAAGAGAGCTTTTTATTTCCTCGGCTGACAAACGTTCCATTTAAGTGTTGCTTTTCTTGGACACTTTGTACTATTTTAGTGATCTAGGGCAATGCTGATTCCAAACCAAATACTATCTAGCATTGCCCCATTTCACAGGACATTCTCGAGGTAGAAATATGTTGACACGGATAGCTCCAGAACATACTACTGAAGCTACTATCTCGGCATTCTGAAAATATAGGTCTTCCAGAACAGCCTATCCCTGTTCAGAAAGGATTCTTTCTGGCATGGAAAATATTGTTCCACACAAATGTAACAACAATATCCAAAGTGCTGTGGTTCATGCATGAATTTATGTAGCCATATCTTAGAGTTACTAATACTAATCCTATCTCTATCAAAAAGAGCCTTGTGATATCCTTGCCACATTGAAAATGGCCGGTAATAAAGCAATAGAGATTTGAAAAAATGCAAAGGTAAATATGCGTATTCAGTTCGAGTCAAAATTAAAAGCAAGAAACTTTGTTTCCGCGTGGTTTGGAAAATAAATAACATGTTCAATCACGGTAAAATTCTATGCCTACCATTATAAATGGTCCTTGTCTTCAGATAAGGCTTCGCTCTTTGGAACGAGAATTTCCCTCTAACCAAACGTTAGGGTATGAGTTATTTCCAAACCGGATTCTACTCTCTTACGAGCACAGATTTTCTGATGTTCCTACAACGAAAATTGTTTAGATTCATGAGAATCATTTCCCCTACAAAGGTTACTATTCCGGATAATATTCCTGTCGTTATTCTTAGGAATCTTAACCCAGAGCTGTCTCAAATCTTGGGAAAATCGTTTAACCTCTCCCTGAAGTATTTGCCAGCTATATTCCCTGTCTATGCGGATTATTGCTCCTCTCCTTCGCGACATAATTTCACCATTCTCCTTAGTGTTATCGGAAAAAAACTTTGAGTCTATGATTAACAGGAATTGATTGCCTGAACAGAAAATAATTGCTTATGATCGACAATCGCTATATATTGTGCATATTTAGGGCCAGCGCTGGTGTCCAGTATCTCATTACACTGCGAAAACGAAATTATCACGTAAAATCCTTTTGAAATTCTGTAATATAGAATTCTCCATCTATGTTTTCACTGTAAGATTCCTCAACATTAACAGGTATTTCTTATCACGTAGATCCATGGATGACATTGTTAACATCGAATCTTCTAAATCCCAATGCAGACTTAACACAAAGCTCTCTCCTAGGTTCTACTCTCTGTTTTATATTAATGAAAACATTATTGGATCATGGGTAAACATTCAACTAGATAACACCATAGTACTAGTGTTCCTCTTAAAAATCTAGATGACAAGATCCTGGTAGCTGATCCATCCTCTAACAACTCAATGAGCGAAAATATGCTGGTTGCATTCAACACCGCAAAAACCGGGCTAAAACAGTTTCATTGTCACCAAGCAGAACATAATTTTTCTTCTAACATGATGAGCCGTTGTAAACTTAATGAGGCTCTTTGTTTAGATTATCTATATGGGCGTTCTCACAGATGTCAAGTGGAATTCATATATACGTGGCATCAGTGAAGTGGAAAAAATGTCGGTTCCTTGTATTGCCTGAGAAAGTGTATGACAACTTCTACCATGCTCTAATTTTTACAAGAGTCAGATCAGCTTAGAAATAGAGTATGTCTGCCATATCTCGGTTGGAGAGACTCGATACAAACTTTCCATTATCATAAATGACGATTTGGCCTTATGGAACTAATATTCTCCACTTCAGAGCCATTTTCTAAGAGTCGAAATTGTCGCATGCGACACGCTAATCTATTTGTTTAAACGAAAAATTATCTGCGCTAGTTACCTTATATCCTAATTCAGACCATTGCAGCTTAGACACTGCACATCATGTATATAGATTATAATCATCCTAATTCGCTTAATATTCAACTGATAAAAAATTCCATTCAGAAAAATTCCATTCTGGTATTCCTAGAACAATACTCCAGTGAGGACAATTCCTTAATCGCTACACTTTAATCTCTGTAATTTTGGTTCACTCATTGTTTTAAAGAACATTTCACAGTAACCAGATACGTTGTGTGGATATTTGTTTTTGTATTGGCTGAACAACAGTTTTATACATACCCACACACACACACTCATACATATATGTGTGTGCATGTGTGCGCGTTTGTTTGTGTTTGTACTGTCATCCCTAAAAGTATGGGAACGGCAAGACCTATTCCTTTGTTATTTTGTTGTTTACTTTAAGATAAAATGACGAATAAAGGGTATAATTTCAGAATTGCAGTTTTTATTTTTTGGGTTTACATTTGGATGTCTTAAGCAGCTTAGGACATAACACCATTCAGACCACCCCATTTTTAAGTGAGCAAAACCAAAGGAACCGATAGTCTTAAATCAAATAACATTTAATATTTGCTTGCGTAACATTAGCTAGCAGTGACTGAATCAAGCCTGCGACACTCTGATGTCACCAAACTGTTGAAGTATTCACTGAGAAGGATTTTCCATAGTTTTAACTTAACCTCTTTTAGTTCTCGTATGTTTCGTGGGGGCTTCGTTAGGTCTTCTCTCCAAGAAAAGAAATGCATGTTCTATTGGGTTATAATTCAGCGTCCACTTTTTCCATTGATGAAGTCTTCAGTACATTTTGCGTTATTCTTCTGCTGCATGAAAACCTTCCACCTGATTAGTATGGATGCATGTCTCGGTAAATTGGCAGAGCGAATTATTCTGTAGAATTCTGAATTCATTCTTCTGTTAGCATCATGATCAATAAATATGGATGAACCTGTTGGAGAAAGAGTCATGCAATCGCAAGACAAGATTCTGTCTCCATTATGCGCCATATATGGGCTTGAATGCTTTGGATCATTAGCAGATCCGTTCTTCCTTCACACTTTGGCATTCCTTCCCTTTGGTAGAGATTAATCCTGGTCTAATCAATCCATGAAACATTCTTCCAGAATTCTTGTCGATCATCTCCGTAATTCCTTGCAAATCCCATTCTGGCCTTGATCAGTGTTCTGCATCTTGTGGAATGGCTTCTATATTTCTGCTCTCAAAGTCTTCTGCTAATAGTGGTTTGTTAAATCTTCACTTCTCCAAACTGGAGGTCGTTGCTGATGTCACTAACTTTTGATTTGGTGTTTTTCACAGCTCTAACAATGTTTCTGTAACCAACCGTTAAGTTTTTCACTGGCTGACATACATAAGTTGTTTCTTTATTTTTCTGGACATTCCACATTGTTGTGTTGGCTACTTCCAATCTTTGTCCAATGATCGATTTTCCTTCAATTCTCAGCTTCAAAATTGCGTGAATTTTTCTCATACACTGCTCTCTCGTCTTTATATTGATTTATCATATTTAACAAGAATTACAGTTTTTACATGTGAAAATCAAGACTAAAACCAAGAATAGTCATTCAGAGCCATTTAATGTTTAATTAATCCATCTAAAATGTAACAATTAAGCAATTAGATACACCTGTCAGTCGTGTGATACCGTAGTTTTGTTCAATTGATAAGTGGATGGGTTCAAACAAAAGATGGTATGTAATCAGTTGTTTAACACATCAAAATGTAAGTGGTAGGAAATAAAAGTTGAATATTCGGAACTAATGTGGCTTTTGATCTTAAAGTTAAATGTCTTCAAGGAAAAAGAAATTAGCCTAGCCGTTCCAATGTTCTTGGTGGGGATTTTGTGTGCGTGCATATGTGTGTGTATGTGAGAAAATTAAAATTTGCAGTTAATAGAACCATCAAGACTAACTATAAAATATTTTCCTTAGTTATTGATATAAAGAATAAACAGATATATATGGGATTAAATAATAATTTAAAATGGAGAAAATTGAAACCAATTGTTCTGTTTTTGAAAACGCTATAGATTTAGAAAATTAAAATACATTTAATAAAAGCTAGAAAACAATGCCTAAATAGTTATATAGAATGCATCCCAGCCGTATTCAATCCAAAGTGATAACAAATGTTAAACTAGATTTCAGATGGAAGCCAATTTTTATTCTGTCACAGAGTGCATTGCAGTGAAACGAAAGCGTTATTTCTGAAATGGTTTTCAATCATTTAAAATATTTATGCAAAAAGACAGTTCAAAATTTCCATGACACCCTTGGGTATTCAAGCCAATGAGGTGCAAAGAGAAAAAAAAAGTTTGATACAATTATAAAGGCTCCTCACTTGATACAAAAGTTAATTCTGCTGAATAATTTATGTTGCATCAAATAAATGTAAACAAGTCAATTCATCTACATTTCGTAATGTTTAGACATCAAAGGAAATATCTGTTTATTTTATTACGAAATTACACCTGCCATCCCATCAACTCCAAGATAGAGATTATCTATCTATCTATTTGTCTGTCTTTCTATCTATTTGTGTGTATGTCTATCTATCTATTTGTGTGTCTGTCTCTCTCTCTATCTATCTATCTATCTCTCTCTCTCTCTCTCTCTCTATATATATATATATATATATATATATATATATATATATATATATATGTGTGTAGAAAAAGTTGCAAATTAAAAAAAAAATAATGTTCTTTTATGAAAGTATTTATTTATTTGTATATATATTTCATATTTCAATCTTTCTTCAGAAATAAGTGTTTGTTTACAAGTAGCCTCCGTCGCGTGATGCGGACGTCACATGATATGGGACGAATATTCCTAACGTAAATCTAACTGTAATAATATCTTAGATGTTGTTTAAAAAATTTTAAAAATAAATAAAATAAGAAATAAAAAGAAATTAACTATATCTAAAAAATGTTTAACTATTGAAATATTTATAAAGATTTAAAATACCCAAGTCTTTATTTAACCCTAGGTTATATATATATATATATACATATATATATAGAAAAAATAAGAAATAAAAAAAATTAAATATATCTAAAAAATAAAAAAATACCCGTCTTTATTTAACCCTAGTTTATATATATATATATATATATATATATATATATATATATATATATATATATATATATATATATAATCTGTGTATTTAGGCAGCAATCATTCTTTCATGAACATTTCTTTGAATACAACAGACAAGGTGCATTTATTTAGTTTTTTATACAATTTCCCATGCGCATTATTTTACTTTCTTTCCAGATGATAAATTATATAAAAAATGTCCGAATGTTCTTTTCATCCGAGTGCTTTCGACTATAAATTTAACGATTTTCAAGGATTACATATTTTAACTGTTAAATAAGAAATAGTTTGTTGCATGTATGTTTTATAAAATGTATCCTTTTTCAAAACAGAGTCAAGTTATATGTCCATATTCATAGTTAATATTATTAAGTGTTGTTTTGTTGTTTATTAATACGGCTTATATTATTTTAGCCTTTGATTTCGCATGTAGATGATGTTAGTATATAAGTGTTGTCAACAAGTATCTTATAAATAGTGTACGGTAGTTCTCCATGAATATTTAAAAGAGATCTAACTGAACTATGGTCCGAAAGTTGTAGTGTGAGTCTATGTTGCAGTGTGGACTGTACAATTATTTCCGGATTTTGATTGATCAGGTATACAATTTCTTAATGGGCTTTTATATTTGTAAATAATATTTGCCCTATTTAATTTTGTTGTAAGAGGCGAAATACTATTTTTAACTATACGTTTAGAGGTTTGAAATATTTAGAAATAAATAATCGAATTTTGGTATTGTCAACTGATGATATGTTTCTTTTTATAATATTCTTAATTTATTGATATATATATATATATATATATATATATATATATATATATATATATATATATATATATCACAATAAATTAGCATATATATATAACGTTAATCTAAATGGAAGTCAATCTTGGAAATAAAGATTTATGACTCTTATTTGGTTTCAAGTATCACTAACAGAATAGGTATCTTGTTTTGCAGAGTTTGAAATCTATTAGTTTGGTATACATATATAGTTTATATATATAGTTTATATATATATATATATATATATAAATAAACTATTAAGATTTTAAATATTTTAAATTTTTAAATATATATATATATAAATAAACTATTAAGATTTTAAATATTTCTTTATGTCCTAGATAAATATGTTTATTACAATAATAGTTATATTTAGTCCTGAAACTATTTACTTAAAAAATTAAACATTTAAGTTAATAACAAAATTTTTTTCAGACATCGAATATTCTATCAAACATTTTAAACTATCTTTTACATAATTTTGTTAAAACAAAATTATAACAACTCCATCTCTCTTTCCCCCTTCCCCCTATCTCTCTCTTTACCGTAAGACTCACTTGTATACATTTTCTACAATTCATTTCCGTTTTATTAACCATCTAAAGAGGTCAAGTTTTCTGTCACTCCTCCTACTCCAATATGAAACATAATTAAGAGAGATATAAAATTAACCCCTCCCTATACTTTATATTGTCTGGTTAACTACCACTCTCAACCCCCTCTATTAAATTACAAAAATTACACTACCCACCAATTTCTAATCCCATTTTTTTCTCAATTCGTTGTTTGAAGATTTACCTGATGATCCTGAATCCTTAAAAAAGGATTTAGGTGAAATAAATTATCGTAATTGTACATTAAAGTGGTTTGTTTTTCATTACATATTAGCTCTGTCCTAACATTGAGCTCTCAGGATTTCATCCTCTTTGGATTTACCAATTCGGTTTACCAAGTTCCTTACAACTTAAATATATATATATATATATATATATATATATATATATATATATATATATATTTATATATATATATATATATATATATATATATATATATATATATATATTAAAAGACAAAATAAAAATAAACATGTATTTATCATGTCCTCTCTATGCCAGGAGAAATTGTCTTTATACTATAGTTTCCTCCATTATTCATATCACTAAACTAGTTACGATGGATGCGTGTAAACATAGAGAAAGACACATTAATAGACACAACTTTCTGTCGTTTTTCATTGTGAGAAATATTTTTTTTTTTACAATACAATAGTTTATCAATAAAACTAAATGCACCAGTTGAACTTTTCTGTTGTAAGAATCAATGAACATTGTCAAAGAAGAAATTAATGGGCACCACTATTCTGTCACTTAATTACAGCATTCACTACTGACGGGATTGATGTTGGATCATGCTACGGTTAGTTCATATCTTTCTTTTTCATTGGTCAGCTTTGAATGTTGTAACAAAAAAAACATTATTTTTCAGTAGAGGTATCCAAGAAATATGGCCCATGAAAAAATAATAGCACTAATGTAAGATGTTTTTTTTTTTATTTGTATTAGTTTTAACTTATGGTGAATTCTTACAATAAAAATCATTGCATTTATTAGAAGTTATTTGAATATATATATATATATATATATATATATATATATATATATATATATATATATATATATATATATATATATGTATGTGTGTGTGTGTATGCATATATATATGTGTATATGCGTATATATGTGTATATGAATATATATGTGTATGTGCATACATATATATGTGTGTGTATATGCATATATATGCGTATATGCATGCATATATGTGCATATTCATATATATATATTATGTATACATATATGTATATATGCATGTATGCATATATGTATGTATTTACATGTGCGTATGCATATGTATATATGTACATGTACGTATGCATATGTATATATGTACACGTACGTTTATATATATGCATATATGTACATATATGTATGTATATGTATATATGTAAATGTACGTATGTATATGTATATAGGTTTATCCATGTATGTATATATGTACGTATATATATATATATGTATATGCATATATATATATATATATATATATATATATATATATATATATATATATATATACATATACATATATATATATATATATATATATATATGTTTATATGTATATGTATATTTATGTATGTACATATGTATATATACGTATATGTATATGGATATATGTATATATATATATTTATATGTATATATATATATATATGTACATATAAATATATATATTTGTACCTATATGTATATGTACACATATGTACCTATACGTATATGTACCTATGCTTATATGTATATATATACATATATATATATATATATATATATATATATATATAGTGCTGTTTCATAAAAGTGACTCAACTTATCCTTTGAATTGAGCGCAATTTTCGTTTAATCGGAGAAGAGAACATTCTACTGTAATAGTGAGCCCATTCAAGTCTCTTGCCTTTTTTGGCTTTGCTTATTAGCGGCTTAAGACTTCGTGTACAAGATTTGGAGCCTTGTTCTAACAAGATTTGTAACTGTGTTCTGACGGACTGTTGAAGAGTCAAGACTAACAACTTGCACTTCGATAGTTATAGTCCTATTCTTCGCAAATTCTATCTTCATTACCCTGCCAGGTCTTTCATCAATCTTTTTTCTTTCGTCCCCTTATTCCTTTCCTTGGACCAGGAGTGGCATCTTTATGTGCCCTCAAATATCGAGAGACAGTTGATTGCGAGGTTATAGCAATTACTGCAATTTCTGTTGTGTTTGAGAGGGCAATATTAGATGCTTTAAGTGGTGCTGGATTCGTGCTTATACCCTTTCATCTAGTTAGTGACTTGAGTGGCTATTTCATGTTGTTTTTATGATGTATGACACATTTGCAATATTCTGGAATACTCAAGATTTAATTTAAGCTGTTCTAGAGTTCTTTAGAATATTGTGCTGAGTATACTGTAAAATTTTTCAATGTTTTGTCAAAACATCTTTAAATTTATCAGTTTAATCATTAAAATGCGATATCTTAGTCACTTCTTTGCACAGAGATTTTCCCTGAATCTCATTTATATCCAAATTTATAATTATCAATAGAATACCTTAGGGTGAATAAATATTTTTCCTAGGTGGTCGGGAAGGGTTCTTTATATTACTAAGATTCAAAATTAATTTAACCCCTAAAAGAATAGAATATATATATATATATATATATATATATATATATATATATATATATATATATATATATATATATATATATATATATATATATATTGAGAGAGCTTTAGAGAGGCACGGTTTAGTAATCTATATCGGTTTGGATGGCGGAATCGGAGAGCCGAGATCGAATTCCACTCGAATCCATTGCATTGCATGTCCTAATACCCTTGGGAAAGGTATGAATACTCTTCTCCTCCTTTCAGCTATGGGTAAATAACAGGACAGGCTGTGTTCTATAACGTTGGATGGCAACTGCTCAAGGAGAAAGAAAACTCTGAATTCAAAACCTTCGGGGGTCTTTTGGAGACCTTGTGGCACTTAGTGCACCAGGTCTCTTTATTCGGCCATTCAAAAAGTGCGGATGTTCCTACATGAAACCTTCACCATTATAATCAATTCTTATGTACTCTTGTCGGGCTGTCGCTTTCCTGGGAACTGATCTGCTTGACCCTCGTACATCGGATTCGACGGAAGAGCCGAGTGATATATATATATATATATATATATATATATATATATATATATATATATAAAGAAATATAGTCTTAAGGTGTGCTATATTTATGGAATAAAGTGCTCAATATCAGAGATAGAGCGTGTGTAAATATAAAAGTGAACATAGAAGTCAACACTTAGAGGCGACAGTCTGTTTCATGCTATATGCAATCGTCAGGCCAATTGATATGCCTGACGATTGCATATAGCATGAAACAGACTGTCGCCTCTAAGTGTTGACTTCTATGTTCACTTTTATTTATTTATATATATATATATATATATATATATATATATATATATGTGTGTGTGTGTGTGT
>OZ010577.1:77360823-77408722 GCA_963932145.1 Acanthosepion lycidas | reverse complement strand
ATTTAATTAAATTCTTAGTGCAAACAAAACACTGCCCAATGTAATTTAAACATACCGATAATGAAGATATTAATAATTACACCTAAATACTACCTTTGTAGTGCAACTTTAATGCAAATGAGCCACTTATCATATTATCATCGTTTTTTAGCTACTGGGTCTCATTGGATGAACGCTAAATTATACACAGTTTCAAAGCTGAAAGTTAATATAAATACTATTTACGCGTAAGTTAAAAATATAGATTGTGTGTATGGAGATATTGGGAAAAATAAGGCGAATAAATGAAAGAAGAATGATGTAAAAATGTAATTTTGACGACGAAATTCTAATCAAAGTTGAAAAATAGCCTCGAGGTAACGGAGATTTGGTTCTACAGAAGGATGCTAAGAATAACTTGGACCGAGCGTGTGAACAACGATGGCGTTTTGGAGAGGATGCAAACAAGGATGAAGCTTATACTTGACATCAGGAAGAGGCAGTTGTGGTTTCTGCACGTAACGAGGAAAGAGGGCCTGCAGAAGGTCGAATACAGTGAAAAAGAGAACAATGGAAAGCAGCGGATAATATACCTTGCTTGAGGGCTTGAAAAGTGGATACAGAGCGTGGACGTGAAGTTCGGGCAAAATTTATTGAGAGCTACAAGTGATAGAGAAAAGTGTAGAGCCATGCTCCCTTACGTACTGAAAGAAAACTGCACACAGAAAGCAAAATGATGTGTAGTTATTTGTTTGTTTTCGCAGTAAAATTTTGAGAGTGCCAGGCATTTGATTATTGCTTATTGCTAAGAGTCATTTTATGATGGTAATACCGGGTTTTCTAGTGGTAGGCAGTGGAAACAAATTAAAAATTTTTATAGCCATTATTGATATAAAAATGAGTGCCTGATGTGCCGGTAAATCGGTCTTTATTGATCTTGACTAATGCAGGTTGTGTGCACATGTTAGTCATACCACGGGGAGTGACGTGGAATCATTTCTTTCAAGGTTCTCTGCTTTATGTATGTAAGTTGAACTTATCCGCAACCGAATCAGGTCGCCGAATACGTCAAATCTTTGAGAATTATGCTGTGTGTGAACGCACTGACAGTCATTATTTACAGAAGTTCAGGTCAAGATCTATCTTTTAGTTATCCCCTCGTAATAGTTGACCACATGTCCAGAGTGATGAGGCCTCCTAAATATAATGGCTTTAAATATGAGCTATGAAACTAAGTATAATTTAGCGACACTCCGATGAGACTCAGTATTTAAAAAAAAAAAAGCAACTGCAGTAAATAGTTTATTTGCCATATGTGCCTGACGACTTGCGGAACAAGGACGGTTGACAGACAAAGAATGATGCAATACTTTTAATATTCCTTAAAGTAATCATAAAATTAATCAGTAATTTTCTAAAAACAATCCCATCTTAATTTGGAACATTCTAGTAAAATTTGAACACTTTTATAAAAAAAAAATGTTGTAAATGATAAAAAAAAGTGTATTGCTTTTTTTTTAGTTAGTATATATTGGGTTTTTCTTCGTGGGATACAATTTTAAAGTCTTTAAATCTATCTTATTGTTTTTTTGAATACCTAATTATATGTTTTACGAGTATTAAAAAAATTGTTTAGAAATATCTAAAACATTTTTTGTAATATCCTGTAAATTTTTACATGGTATTATATATATATATATATATATATATATATATATATATATATATATATATATATATATATATATATATATATTTGAAACAAAATGATCTGGCACAAATCAACGAATGATAGTAAGTCTATTGAAAGGATAACATTTTAGGATCTGCAAACATTTATTTTCCAACATGAACCAAAAAGATTACGAGGAGCCTTAGATTACATGCTCCAGATGTCCGGTGTTCAGTTCAAAACACTTTTGAATGCAGCGTGCACAATTCTGCACAAAGCGTGCACAATTCTGCCCAAAGCGTGCACATTCCTTCGCAAGGTCCCTGAGATTCAGAATTCTTGACCTACTTGAAGATATGTCTCATGTTTGGAAATGTGCTGTAATTGAATTTCTTTCTGCAACTTGCGTGAACAATCTTGAAAGACTTAGTTTCGTAATAAAGATCTTCTCCGTCTTTCGAGGCATGATTTTACAATATTTGGTCAAATAATTCAATTATTTCCCAAATATGATCTAAAACCGAGAAGTAAATAAATTCAACAAAGAAGATATGAGAGGTCGCAGCTTTGTTTCAACAATTATGAAACAACCTGCATTTGGATAGGGGCTTTGGTAGTCGTGGTTTCCACAATCTGGTTTTGTTCTGAAAAAAACAAAAAAACAATCAACGTTATCGTAGCCCACTGCCATATTAATAATTCATAGTTTTCGAATAATAAAAATAACTATATTTTGAATCTCCGTAAATGACTTTAATTTGAACGGATCCTTCAATGATCTAACAGATGAATGCGTGTATAGAAAAAAGTGGCGGTCATTTGTTATCAGTTTGTGGGTTGAGTTACAAGGATGGCTTATATATATATATATATATATATATATATATATATATATATATATATATATATATATATATATATATATATATATATATATATATACCTATACATACATTAAATATACAGTACTATTAAACTTATAGCTGGCAACATTATTTTTTCAAAAACGCATAGCTGGCAACATTATTGTTTCAAAAACACATAGCTGGCAACATTATTTTTTCCCAAAAACGCATAGCTGGCAACATTATTGTTTATTTATGTATGTATGTATGTATATATATATATTTATGTATATATATATATATATATATATATATATATATATATATATATATATATATATATATATATGTATATATATATGTATATATGTATATGTATATATATATGTATATATATATATGTGTGTGTATATATATCTCTACATATATGTATGTATATATATATATGTGTGTGTATATATATGTATATATATATGTATGTATATATATATGTATGTATATATATCTATATATATGTATATATGTATCTATATATATATCCATATATGTATATATGTGTGTGTATTAGTGCTAGCAGCAAGCAGAAATATTTCTCCTCCCGATGATGGCCATTTCGGCCGAAACTAGTCGAGGAATCTAAATGGAATAATAATAAAAAAACGAAAGAATATTAATCTACAACCCAGTGTGCCTGAGGATTTTAATTTTTTAATAATTTAATAATTTTTAAATTTTTATTGTTCAATATATATATATATATATATATATATATATATATATATATATATATATATATATATATAGTAGGCTCTGTAAAAAAGTGTCCACATTTTCGTCATAATATATCTTTAATATTGTTACTCTGCCTTCTGCTCATACGTACTTATATTATTTACTATTGTGGTCACATGGTCGAAGTTTGAGCTTGATTACGCTATTGTTCTTGCTGCATCGTGCACCATGGGGTATCAATAGAAGAATGTCAAATTGCTCTGTGATATCCCTTTTGATATATGACCATGAATGCTACAAACCCCAAACATTAAGAGAAAAATAAAGGATGCAAGAAGTGGTCCTATAGAAGGATAATCAGATTTACATCAACAGATCTAATGTGCAACGATGAAGTCATAAAAATTGATAAAAAGAAAATATATTCTGAATGGAAAAGAGAAAGCTGAAATTTCTTGGATACTTAATGACAAATGGAGCTTAGAAAACGTTACTCTCACAGGGTATATCATGGATAAGATAGAAGGCAGCGTGCCACCTACGTGACGAGATTGTGTGAATGGTTGACAGAAAGGAAGTGGGGGTTTGGCAAAAAGAGAAACACTGTTAAGGGCCACAGTGGATAGTAATTGTAGAGATCTCTGATCGCCCACGTCCGGAATGGAAACGGCAAAGAGAAGTCGTTGCTTTGTTTCAGAATAAACAATATGGAATAAGGGGGATGAAGCGAAAGAGCTCGTTACTCTTCACGTCTCATTGTTTAATGTTAGGGAACAGTGTTGGCTGTGTGCACGATGAAAAGTGAACTCAAAGCAAATGGAGCTGAGGGTTATAATGACTGCTACAAATATTCTGGTTAGTGATTCTGTGTCAGAAGGTCATCCGTCAACTATTGCGTTGTCGCTCGATTCAGTATGCTTCCATTAAAGCTAGTTTATACACAAATTTGTAGCCTCTGCCGTTTTAACACTTTGGTGGCGAAAATACTCCGAACTCTCTCAGAAGAACCGGAGATTGCAACGGCTCCCCTTGATTGCAGGCCGAACTAAGCCAACTGGTAATGTGATATTCGCTTAGTTGTGGATAGGGAAATGGCGGCGCGAATAGGATCCTTTGGTCGGTGTAATTGCACCGGTGAGTGATGTTGGCGAAGAAGTGTGGAGAATGATTGGTGCTAGGTTAATAGAAACAGCGGAAATTTTAAATCGAAAAGCGGCTCGAACTGATAAAGCCCCCGTTTATCTAAAGATCTAATGGAATGACATCTCACTCAGTAAGTGACTGCATCTCTTACGAAGCAAGAAAGATGAGCGACTAAATACCAAATGGTTTAGCGAAGACCTGAGCGAGTTTTACTCAAAATTAATGTGAAAGCAGAGTTTTCGCGTAACTAGCTACATGTAATTGAATATATGTTCACGGTAAGTTGTCTGCTTCTGTGTTGCTGTGCGTGTATATGTATTATTTGTCGACTTTTAAATGCAATCTAGGATCATCAAGAAGGAAAATTTGTTTAAATAATTGAATGTTTTTATCTCTATGTATCCGAATGTATATATGTTATTGAATTTTAAGGGTCGTGTCAATTTCGGTATATAGCTAAACGTTCCTTTAAATATACAGTGTAGCCCCAGAATTGCTTCCACATTCTTATTTTGAGTAAAATATTTACTGTCATATTATTTTATGTTTGTTTCAGATATTTAAGGGATAATTGTTGGAAATATTTGTGGAAATATGATGAAAAGCTAACAGAAAAATCGACAAAATTTAACCTACGTACACTCAAAAACTATAGAAAAAACTGCGTCTTTTTCCTTGATGCCATTATTATTTTAAATATCTTCACTCCTCGGCAATGTTTATTGTTACAAAAAAGCAATGATAATAGTTGCCATGAAACTTAAGCATATGATGAAACTGAATTTGTATATTTTGTTCTTAGAATTTACACCAAAAATATTAAACACTATTTATTAGATTACTTATATCCAAGAATCATTTTATTTAAAAGTTTCTAAAACTAATACAATTGTATTAAAAATAATGTAAGGCAATGTTTATCATTTACCAATTCATAAAGAAAGTTATGTGAACAATTTTATTCATATATTTATAATCATTTACTAAATTATTAAAAATGTGAAACTTCTATAGGGAAATCTTTATTACTCACCATTTAAGTACAAATTCATTGGCAAATACCTGATTTCGTGCCAAACATTCCAATAAAAATCTAATAAATACTCTAACTAAACAATCTAATAAATGTGTTTATTATTATTTATAAAAAAAACGTACATAAAAATTATATAAATTATATAAAAATATTTTTATATAAAAAATGAAAGTGTATAATTTCACTTTTATATGATATGGATTTATTAAAATTCTCATCATCACTTTTTAAAGCAATAAGCATTACTGAGATGTGATGGAACTTAAGCTAATAGCGGGATCAAGGGAAAAAAACGTACATTTCAAAAACTTTTTTCTTTAAGATACGAGATGTAATGATTGCCGAAAAATCATAATATTTTATCCATTATTTGAAAAGAGTTGGATAGAAGAAATATTTGTTGATTAGAATGATTTTCAAGAAGATGGCAGTACTATAGGTAACAGAAAGCTAGTATTTAGACTTATGTAAATTAAACGTGAGAAAACTAACATTTTTTAAAAATTATTTTCAAATTTATTATTTCAACGTATACAGAATAATAGCGATAATTTTCAATGGTTCAAAAGCAAACAACTGAGATATAAAAACGCCAGCCTGAGATGGTGAAATTAAATGTTGTTTATAAAGCAAATTTTGTGTGGTATCTATGTTATTTTCCTATGGTAAAGATTAAATAAATATTTCTGTATTAGGTACGATAAAAAGAGAGAAGTCATTTACGAAAAGAGAGATAATTCCGTTGATCTTTCAGCTTGGATATAGATTTCTCGGTGAAATTTTGTAGACGACTGAAGACATTTCATTCGACGTCAGCGGTATCCCCATCGCTATCCTATTTAAGAGCTTGATTTTTCTTTGTTAACCACAGTTATTTTTTGATGTTCAGCGAATAAGAGCTTTCGGCATGAAAAGAGAACAATTCAATTGGTTCATTATTCTTTTTCCTAATTGGTACGAATCACTACTATCTGCTACTATCTCGATTTCAGTCCCATTCACACAGCCATGACATGGTTTCTTTGGTGACTTTTCTATCAAAATTTCCATGGTCATTATTCTAACATGCACTCATCATTTGTACCTCGATCGCATGAATTTAAGCGTGTTACTAGATTGGCTCCGAATGAGGAATGGGAGAGCTGAGTTCGAATTCTAGTTAAATCCATTACATTCACTTCCGTGCTAATAACCTTGGGAAAGGTATGAATACTATTCTTCTCCTCGCTGTTATGGGTAAATAGCAAGACAGACCGGTTTCTATATCCTTGGGTAGCAACTGGTCTACCGAAGAAATAAATGGCAACCTACTACGGGAAAAATCTGCCTTGTCAGTCATGTATCGAAAGATACGTGATCGCCTAAGCGTTTATCACTCATGACACATAACTGACTGTCTGACTAGATTGGTGACTAGATCTCATAGTTTAACTGTTGAAATATTGAGTTGTAAGAGTAAGTTCTATTTTGATAGATTCCGTTCTGGTAATTCCGGCATATGAAGCTCTCTGGATTCCCTCTCCCCTACAATCTTCAAAAAAATTATGCAACAACTATCGTCATCTTCTGTCTTCTTAAAAATTGTTCTTTTATTTTATTTTCTCCTAACTAATGATTTCTCACTTTTTCACTCACAGTACACCATTGCATCTTAGTGGAATTATCTCATAATGTTTTGATTGGAATAATTAAAACAAACAAAAGCATTCACACCGAAAGGTATTTAGTGAAACTTGTGTTTGAAATTTAAAAAATTAGTCGGAATTGGCGTTACTTAATGTAGATAGAGCCCTATCTGAGTAGCAAAAATATATATATATACGATCTCTTGGCCCCCGGATCATTATGCATAATATAAATAGCAATAATTAAAAATACAAAATATAGCTGTTAAGCATTATAAATACATATATCCCTACACCTGTAAGTATGTATTTCCCACCTATCAACAAAGTTTAGTTATTTATCATTTAAATGTCGGTGTGAGTCCGATTATGTGGTTAACACTATCAAACTGCTGAAGGTGCGAATCGTACAGCCCGTACGTAGCTCTATACGTAGACATGCTCCATTAGCATTCGGTCACTCACAGGTGCATTAGTTTTCCATCGGGGAGCATTTATTGAGTTCTGTCACTTGTGGGTCCATTTATTTAGCTGTGTTAATCTCTGAACTGCAAAGGGCACGGAGGAAGCACCATCTTAATATATTGGATGCGGTTGTTATCAACACACCTCGTACGACTGTGTAGACCGAAGAAACTCATAGAAAAACTAGCACTTTTCAGCGAGTCTTTGTCTCGTTCGGGGCAACTTTAAATTTTTCCCCAACCACTTAACTCTTTTAGAAATATTGCAAAGTGTTTTGTTACCTTTCACTATTTTAACTTAATTCTGACGAGTTTTTTCTTTTGACGAAACGTCGGACGAAATGTACTTTACGTTTCTATTTTTAATCGAGACGATACATTTGCATCCGACTTATTTGATTAATAAATCATCCCTGTTTTAAGAAAAATACTTAGATGTAGTTGCACAAAAGAATTTCAACCATATATATATATATATATATATATATATATATATATATATATATATTTATATGATAAAATATAATTATATTGGGTTGAAGTGCTCGATATTAGGGATGACTATGCAAATCTAAAAAGGAACATTGAAGTCAACACCCAGAGGCAACAGTCTGCTTCATGCTAAACACAATCATCAGAACATGTTCAGTGTGATTCTGCTCGATTTTCTATGTATAAAAAGCAGTGATGCATTGTGGGTATTTAATTCTAACGATTATATTCGTTGTTTGTTATTTTGATATTGAGTTTATTTACTGATTTGTTTGAAATCATTTCTTTTATTTTTTTTTCTTAATTAATTTATTTATTTCATTTTTTTTTTCTTTTTCGTTTTCAGTTATAGATTAAGAAACGTAATATTAGGTTGGTGCAAAAATAATATCGTTTTTTGACATATTTTTTAGCGTCAAAAATATTATTTTTGCACCAACCTAATAACATTTGTTTTCGTATCAGCATTTTGGGAGGAGTTATGATCGTTTATTTAGCAAATTGTTTTGGTCTGGGAATTTAATTATAACTATTTTCCACCAGGCAGAGTTTAAAGTTTTTGGATTGATTATTGTAGGGTAATGTTCTTTTCCTTATTTTCCATTATATTTTTGGTGTGATTTGTTTTTAGTTCGTGTTTTGTTTGTTTGCTGGGTTCTTCAATATACATACATACATACATACATACATGCATATATATATATATATATATATATATATATATATATATATATATATATATATACATACATATATATATATTTATGTATGTATATATGTATATATATATATATATATGTATGTATATATATATATATATATATATATATATATATATATATATATATATATATGTATATATATATATATATATATATATATATATATATATATATATATATATATATATATATATGCCCATGAGTGTGCGTGTATAGGTGTAAGTAAGTTTGGCTGTTTGTTCGTGTAAATAAATCCTTTGATGTTGGGATAAATGTAGCGAATGAACTTACCAGAATTATGTGCAACATTACCAAGAATTTCCATCCTTGACTTCAAAGAAAGAAGATATAATGTCGAATTATATATTCTGGTATTCTTATTTTAGGAATGAAATAAACTTTGGTTTGCAGGCGAGTTTTTGCCCATTTCGTTTTTATTAAGGATTGATACAAACAATTTCCCCGTAAAAATTTACACCCTCCAAATTGTGTAATAAAAATACTTTAAGAAAAGTAAACATTGTATATATAATGAAAAACTTAATAAAAAAAAAGTAAACCTTGCAAATTTTCTCCAATGCCATTTACTCAAATACATGAATCCACTAACATAACTTTTGAAGTAAAATACACATACACATACACACACACATACACACACACACACAAAACAAAAAAAAACACCCACCCGTGTGTGTATGTGCCTTTTTTATAAGGTAGTTTTATTAAAATTGTTCGGGTAAACTCTTCACTATGCTACCTGTATTCCATCTTATCGAATTTAAGGGCAGTACTAGATTGGTATAAAATATAACCGTTAGTGCTTTCCTGAGAGTTCGCACTTCTTGCCTGTGTAAATCTCTTGCAGCTTTCTGCTTTCCAGTTTGATCTTCAAACCTTTAAATGCATTGTCAATCGTTATATACTGTCTTAATGATTCTTCTTTTCTTCTTGATTCCCAATGTTTCTCTTTATTCATGTTCTTCCACACTCAGTAATACATTTTGCCTTTATTGCCTTGCATGGTTATAATTTCCCTCACAAATTTCGATCATATCTCTCATACTCCTCCTCCTCCCTCTCTATCATCTTACATCATTTTAAAACTACCCCTCAAAATCTATAAAAGTAATACGTAAATTTTAAAACATTTTTTTTTCACTCTTGGAAGAATGATCTTATGAACCAGGTATTACGTTGGTGCAAAAATAATGACGTAATAATGTCGTTTTTTGACGTATTTTTTAACGTCAAAAAACGACATTATTACGTCATTATTTTGCCACCAACCTAGTAAAAAGCACATATCTGGGGAAATAAATTATAATCAATGGACTCTTAGGTTTATCTGTTTTTTAATTAAATTGAATCAATAATTCCTTTGGTTTGACATTGAGCTCTCTGGATAACATCCTCCTTGGGATTATCCACACGGGCTACCAAACTTTTCATTACCTAACTATATATATATATATATATATATATATATATATATATATATATATATATATATATATATATATATATATAACTGAATGTTTGACTATGCTCGCGCGTGTGTATGTGTGTGCGTGTAAACTACTCAAATATTAAAGAAGTAAATTAATATTTGTGCAGTCTGAAAATGGCATAACCATTATACGATTTATATCCGGAACGAACGGTTTCGGTCATTTTGAATATATTCACGACCGGTTTCCCACCCTTGATGTTACTTGGCAACCAATCAGATGCTACCTTACAGCCTATGAATGAAGAGATACTCTCCCTTGGGGGTATACATCGGCAGTGAGACGCCATTGAATGAGCTTATATAGTTCGTGGCCGTCCCATTCACAATGAACGAACGAGTAGATTTTTCATATCTCCTGCAGTGTTTGTTGGCCAAATATCGCCTCACCCAGGTCTTTCAGCACACCTAGAGTCCAAATTGGTTCCTTGTAGTTTCAGACTTTCCAGAGTTAAAATGTCTGTTGAAATGTCGTGACGCGTTTAAGGAAAACGTGACGAGACAGCCGATTACCATCCGTGAGCTGATTTTATACGCTGTCTTGAAAAGTTTTAGATCCCTTCGAATAGCTGTGTGACGCCAGAAAGAGAATGCTTAGATGCGGACTAGGGCCGTATTAGTTTGATTTTTCCGTTTCTTTCTTCTTTAATGTTAAATGACTGGTTCATATCCGTAAATATTCCATACAGTATATGTGAATGTTAAATAGAAAATTGATCGGTAACAGAATCTGTGTAAAATAATAGAAATATGAAAATAAAATTGCTATGCATTACAATCATGGAATATATTAGTGTATTCGGGAAGTTATTAAGATTTAATATGATGGATATAAAAAGACATGTAATTTAAATTTATTTAAAAATTATTTATGAAAAATGTAATCAGGTTTATTTTAAACAACCGCGGTTCATCGGAAAAAGGAAATTTTAATTCCAGAATTTCAGAAAAACAATGCTTCCGAAAATAAAAGACAATTTTCATGATTTACGTTTTCTTCTACACATATTGTAGTCATCGAAATAAATGAAAATCTCTAGATGCGAAAACGGGTGAATATGGAGTCGCCGAAGAAAGTCTTATATTATATATCATATATTTATATATATGGCCTGATGATTACGATGAACGTGAAACAGACTGTCGCATCTCCGTGTTGACTTTAATATCCACTATATTATATTTACATACACTCTAACCCCAGAAATATGGCATACATTTAAACTACATGTTATCATATACATATATATATATATATATATATATATATATATATATATATACACACACACACACACACACACACATATATATATATATATATATATATATATATATATATATACATACATATATATTAGGTCAGTGCAAAAATAATGTCGTTTTCGCACATATGTTACTATGTTAGAAAACGACATTATTTTTGCACCAACCTAATATATGCATATGTGTATATATATATATATATATATATATGCATATATGTATATACATATATATATATATATACATATACATGCATACACACAGACACACACACACATATATATATATATATATATATATATATATATATATATTGCCGCGAAAGAATTTACAAAACAGTACAAAAACTTGTTCATTTTGATATTTCTAACACAGATTAATGGATTTTTACTACTAATAATACATATGTTTAAGTATTTAATCAAATAATCAGATTAAAAAAAAATATAATCAATAAAAATATCCGACGAAGAAAAACCAATATTTAATGACGCAAAATTTGACAATACTTTTATTAAATCATCTATTAATATTTCGTAACGTAAACATTATTGCTAATTACAACATGGCATAGTTTTTTAAACGGATTGAGAGCTAGAGATTGACTTGGTGATTTTAGGTCTTTTCTATTTGAAATTAATCATTATTTTGAAATCTTCGTATTATGTTTAGGATTGTTGAATTATTGAACAAAACAACATGGTTTCTAGACACTCGAATCTGCACTCTGACGTAAGATTCTCCTCAAAATATCCCTCCAATATACTCAATTCCTCTTCTCTTCTATTACTTCAATGTTCCCTACACACTGGAAACTAAAACAACACCCAGACCAGGATTCACCCGCCTCCAAATATTACTGTTGCGATAGTATTCTTTGGCGAATATTCAGTACCCTTCTTTCTTTGCCACAGCATTTCTGCCAAAATGTTTAACTTTCGTTTCATCTGACCAAAGTACATTTACCAAAAATGCTGCAGGTTTTATACAATGCTCGGTTGCAAAATCCAGTCTAGCAAGAACGTTTTCTCGCTTGAGAAGTTTGTTTTTTTTTTTTTACTTGGAGTCCTCGAAAAGATGTCCTATCGATGAAGTGAATGACTAATTGTCTTCGTACTCACATTTACTCCCCTTATTTCTAGTACTCCCTGAAGTTATTTAAGCGTATCTCGGGGTTCATTGCTAACTATTCTCGCCAATGATATTGCTGCACGTACCGTTACATTTCTAGGACGACCAGAGATAGTGGTCGGGTGAATGGAATGACTAAGTAACGAACTATCGTAGCAACTGAACTCAATGGCACATTTAATTGAGTGGATATCTTCCTATAACTAAGTCTAAGACAACACGTTCAAGGAGGTCTTCATCAATTATTTTGCGTTTCCCCATTATGTCAATGTTTAAAGGTCGGTTGACAGACAAAGAATGACGCAATACGTTTATCATTCCTTAAAGTAGTCATAAAATTAACCAGGAATTTTCTAAAAACAATCTCATCTTAATTTGGAACATTCTAGTAAAATTTGAACACGTTTCTAAAAAAGCTGTTGTAAATGATAAAAAAAGTGTGTTGCTTACTTTTGAGATATATATTGGGTTTTTCTTCGTGGGATGCAATTTTGAAGTCTTTAAAAATATCTGATTGTTTGTTTGAATACCTAAACATATGTTTTACCAGTTTAATTAATGTAACTGTTTAGAAATACCTAAAACATTTTTTGTAATATCCTGGAAATTTTTACATGGCATTATATATATATATATATATATATATATATATATATATATATATATATATATATATATATATATATGTATGTATGTGTGTTTGTGTGTGTGTGTGCGATACAAATATAGTTTATGGCATGCTATATTTATGGGCAAAAGTTCTCAATATCAAAGATAGAGCTTAATTAAATATAAAACTGGGCAATGCTGTAAACAACAAGCGGTGACAGTCATTTTTGGGATCCACCGCAATCTTCACACCATAAAGATTGTGTGGAAGCATAAAACACACACACACACATATACATACATATATATATATATATATATATATATATATATATATATATATATATATATATATATATATATATATATATATATATAACTTTGTGTCTCTGTCGTATGTCTGCCTGTATGAGTGTGTGTTTGTGTGTGTACGTGAGAGAAAATATGTATGCATGTAAGTATGTATATTAGTAATGTAGTTTTGGTTTGACATGCTTGGTAATAAACACTTTTTGTTTATCAAACCAGGATGCTCTGGAAGCAACGTTTCCTTTATCCGATCAAGTTATTGGCGTCAAACATATGTAGGGATGATTTTTTCATTTCCCAGAATCTCGTAATCAAAAGGAACTTTAATTCTCATCGGACATAAAGAAAGATTCTCTCTGGCTGTAGTACCAGCTTGGTTTTGTCAGTGGTTCATATTTTGGGATCAACACTGTTTTTGTTTTTCTATTATTATGCAAAAATCATTTTTCTCCACATCTAACAATGCAATGCGAGGATGAATGTTTGGCAGTCCTTCTTAATTGATGGGGACACGTTCTATTCTATTCTCAAGCGATAGGTTTAAAAATGTTGAATTTCTCTATAAAGAGCACGTCGTTGGATAGGAGTGACTATTAAATAATTCTAGATGTAATCTTTTACAATTAAATTTTGCTAATGTGTTGGTTGGTTGAGTCATAATCTTGAGTTATTTCTTTCCGATCGTCCTATTCTGACAAACTACTCTGTGGAACTGACTCCTAACAGGATGTTTCCTTGACAACTAAGTTCTTAACCTGTTCAAGCATATGGTCAATTATTATCTTCACATCCTCTCCGTATAACCTGTCTCTTCTCTACCTTGAGTTCCCACCGGGTCTTATACAAAGTGAAACTTACCATAAAATTTAAAAGCATTGTGTTTTATTATTCACTTCGAGCGGACATTAAGATAGCTCCTGCAGAGGACTTATAGGTCTTTTACTTTCAGCGTCTTAAGCGTAAAATTCATAATAACGTGTATATTTTAATCATGTTTTTCTATTGTCTTCTATCTAAAATAATTGTTGATTTTACATACTCACCTCCTTGCTTATATATTTCTGCAATGATTTTCTCAACATCCATTTTTATAAGAACTAAACCATTGTTTCAAGCTCGCCTTCATATGTTATAAAATTATTTGGCATTCACTGATTCATAAGACGAATATTATACAGTGGTTCAGCACTCTTTTCTTTATTTCTAAGGTAAAGTTTCTTTTTCATAATTCCTGCTTTAGGTTTTTGAATGCATCTTTCGCTATTTCAATGTGAGTTCGAATTTCTGTTTTTTCTCTCCTTGCTATAACACATATCATTTACTTAAACTTCTCTTCTTCTATATGTTGATGTTCACAATTCGTTACTCGCATTAAGAGTGTACTTTTCTCAAACTTTGAAATAATTTGTATAGCTATTATTTTCTTTGTATTCTGTGAAAATAGTTTCTGAGGACAGAATCATTGAATGAATCTCTTGGTGTGCCTTTGCTGATAAGAATCAAAGCGTTAATGCCAGAATGAACTAAAATTTATCCACTATAATTTAAAATCCCCTCACGTGATGAGAAATAATATTTCAGTCAGGTGGAAGATATTGGATGAAATGAAAAAAAAATACGTTTTTATTATCATTTCTATTAAACATGTGGAAAGGGAGTTACGTCGATTAAATGTGGCTAATAGAATGGCTTTTTAATGCGTAAGATGAAAACTTTATTGTATGAAGAACTGAATACGAATCAATGTTCGCTTACCGTATATTGTCTGCCTGGGATTTAGAGCTTAATGCTTGTCAACAATTGTCGTCTTATTCTGAATTTCTAGTACATTTGATTTATAGATACTTTTCTGTTACTATCAATGATGAATTCAAATTTTGAAATCATCGATAGGATAAAGAAGAATAATGTACACACAGGAAATGCATGAAGAATATACACAATATTATACACGTGATTACACAAACTCTCTCTCTATTATGTGTGTGTGCGTGTGTGAAGAGAGTGTTATTCACATATGCAAGCAAGTATAAGAAGAAAGTACACACAAATTTACAGGCATTGTCTTCGTGTATATATATATATATATATATATATATATATATATATATATATATATATATATATATATATATTAGGTTGGTCCAAAAATAATGTCGTTTTCTCACATATGTTACTATGTGAGAAAACGACATTATTTTTGCACCAACCGAACATATATATATATATATATATATATATATATATATATATATATATATATATATATATATATATATGTATATATATATATACTGGTTGCATTCTGAATATATATAGTTAAAGCTAAGGTCAATACCAAGTTACGATAGTCTGTTTCGTGCTTGAACGCGGTCTTTAGACCATATTTACACACGTTCTGTCTCTAATATCAAGCGCTTTTAGCCATAAATGTAACATAACTTAAGATTAAATTTATCATACATACATACATATATATATATACATATATATATATATATATATATATATATATATATATATATATATATATATATATGTATATATATATATATATATATATATATATATGTGTGTGTGTGTGTGTGTGTGTGTGAATATAAACGTGAGCATTGAAGTCAAAATTCAGTCGGCGTGACGAATGTCGTCTAGTATGAAACAGCCTGTCATATCTGAGTGTTGACAATGTTCACTTTTATATTTATATTTATATACGCTATATCTCTGATATTGAACACATTATCCCATAAATATATCACATATTTCTTCATATATGTATCTATGTATGTATGTAATTAATATAAATTTAGCTCCTACCTTACATCAAGTACTCTTTTATTTTCACATAGCTTATGTCTTCTTGTCGTGTGAATTTGAATCTCACTAAAGTAAATTAGTAGATGTACTGTAACCCTTGGTTAGATGAACCAAAGTGTGACACTGTTCAGAACGGTATGAAAACCATAACATGTTGGACCGAAAATATGCATATACTAATCTTTTTGTTTTTTGAGGGAGCATTAATTTTCAAGTCACTGTGACCAAGATTTTGATTGTTCTGGACGCTCAACCACAGATTACGCGCAAATATTTTTTTCTATCTGTCCCAGAAGCTTCTTGATTGAAGCATAAACAACAGTTCTATTTTTTGGGATGTAGAATACTCTCTATAAATGTAAATAATATGTCACTTTAGTAGACATGTACACTCTGAATGAAACAGCCATATCACTAATTTATCGCTAATTTGGAGGCAAATATTCAGACGAACTCCATTCATTTATGGCATCAGTTCAGACGTTTACAGTAAAAACCCGTACGTACGTTTAAGTCAACCTGAATCGCCGTAATCGTTTTTTATCAAGAACTTTCCACCTGACATCCTTTTTCCAAGAATCACTACTATATGTGACAGTCTTATACGCGGATGCTTCACCGAACGCTACAAACCTACTTCGTCTGACATTCATATCACGCATCTCATTCGTTTACGGTCTACCTTGTTTTGCATCACTTCAAACGTTGTAGCTTTTTTTTTTTTGTTTGTTTTTTTTTTCGGATATCTATATTGATTATTCATTCATTTTCGTCTACCGGCGTGAATGTTCGAGATATCTTATTAAATATCTAGATGCTCCCAGCGGAAGTACTCGAAACCGAAATAAACGGATCCTCTACTCATATATGGGTACCCACTAGAAATATCGTTTAAAGTGTTCAAATCTGTCGGATTAATAAAACAAAATCATTAATTCTTTAGAAATTTATTTGCTTCCTTTTGGATACTAAACGGGGCAAAAATGAATGTTCGAACATCTGTGAAGCATTTGCGGACATGAAGAACTGCTTGGCTCTGCGAGACACTTCATGGCTGCGTGGGTTTAAAGCGCGTTGGAGCTGACGATGGTTTCTACTGCCAAGGTAAACGCAGGTTCGAGTTCTGCCCGAGGACTTTTTTTTTCTTTAGTAATATTTCTCAAATATTCAGGTCACTAGACAAGAATAAACAAAAAGACATATATTGTTTAATAAATAAACGGAGCGTCTACCCAAATATGTGCATCCATTAAAAATAACATTTAATGTGTTACAATGATGGAATAATAAATTTCAAAATCCATTATTTCTTTAGAAATAACTCTACCTCGTATAGCTGTCGGGAGTTGCATTATTTTGTAATGTGTTCTAAAATAAATATTCAGTAATTTATTTAAGTATCAAATTTTATAAAATCTCTGTACTGATTGAATCTGTATATCATTACATTCGTTCCGAAAATAATACTTTCTGATTTCTAACCGCCTCAAAATTCAATTTCCAAAAATACTCAGCTTATATATCTGGACCTACTTCAGAAACTATATATTACTAAGTTTATAAAAAATAAAAATTTACTGAATCAAAGAAATGAAATAGGTCTTATTTAAAAATAAAAAATAAAATAGAAAACATTTAAAAATAAAAAATGAAATAGAAAAATGGGAACTGGTAATATATATACATGTATTTAATATGAAAAAAAATTTAAATACTTAAAGTAATTGTATTACATATACTTGTTTTAAATAAAAATAAAGTCTCTTGGCAATTATGAGTAAAAAATATTTTAAAATTGTATTTAAATAAAACGTATTATAACTCAGACACCCCTAGATATGATCTTTAAGCATATAATTACGAAAAAAAAAAAGGCCGAAAAACATTTTTGCCGTTAAAAAATAAAATAAAAATTAAAGAAAAGAAAACAGACGACATGCGTTTAACGGATGTCAGTATTCGTTGAAAAATACACTCCGACCCACCCTAAACCTAACGTCTTTTTCGAACGTAACTCATAATTTATACAACAATAGTTAATGAGCATGCTAACAGCCCTATATGAATAATTGGATTTCTCTATATACTTGGAAACAGGAAATTATGAATTTATATGTGCGTTTAAAACTCAGTAAATTTAAAAATAAGTTATTCAAAATTTCACTTGAAGATAAAACGGGATTAATGCTTTTAATCTAATTATATAATTAAATTTGAAGTTTTTAGTTTCAATTTTTGCAACATGGTTATTACTGTGTAGCGGATATATATATATATATATATATATATATATATATATATATATATATATATATATATATATATATATATATACATATATATATATATATATATATATATATATATATATATATATATATTATTATTACATTATATATACGTATTTCCTTGCAAGATTGTAAAAATAAACGTTTTGATACTTTTATTTATTCATTGACCCACGCAGGCATATATGCTATATTTATGGATAAAATTGCGTAATAACAGAGATGGAGCGTATGTAAATATTAATATCAAAATATAAAAGTAGACACCGTGTCAATTTCAAGCGCCGACATATTGTTTCATCCCTGAACGCAAGTTTCAAGTTTGAAGATGGCGATCAAATATTAACCAAAATGTCACCACTTGGCGTTCACTTTAATGTCCACAGTTATAGAGAGAGGGAGAATTAGGCTTTTATTTTACTCTTGCAAAAAATTATTGAGGTACTCAATAATATTATATACCAAATCTGTCTAGGGATTTTTCTAGAACAACACTCTTATATAAAACAAGTATATAAAGCAGTAATACATACATATATATATATATATATATATATATATATATATATATATATATATATATATATATATATATATATATATATATATATATATTCAAAATTATAACATAAACATGTTACACCATCAATTCAAAAATAGTAATTTTGTTTCTTCACTTCAGATACTGATAGGGTTGATTTATATATGTTTGTTTATATAAGTAAACTTTTGATAGTTGTTTTTTTTCTTGTATCTGGGGGAGTCGGTTTATTTTTATATAGGTACGTGTGTTGATTGCTTGTAGGTGCTTTTACTTGGATATACTTGTGTCTAGAATAATTTACTTTTGCGTATTTTTTTATTATATTTCTGTGTTTATTTTTTTATTTTTATTCAGATTTTATTCTTTATTTTATTTTCCTTTCCTGAAATCGTTTTTTTTTTTTTTTTACTTTTTTTCTTGTGTCGTTCTTATATTTGCGTGTATATGTGTTTAATTACATTTATGTGATTTTATATTAGGAGGTGAATGTGTTTGCGTTCTTATTTGCAAAATCCCTTTCCCTGCCCACCTTACCTGAATTCAGACTTCAATGTATGTAGCGATTGTAGATTCTTATTACATCAGCGTTGAATTTAACGGATAATTTGCTACTTCGCTAAGAACAATAAATAAATGTGTATATTTTCCACTCGTTCTTTTTTTTTAATAATTTGCTAATATTTTATACTTGGTTAAATTTAAAGTTTGAGATTTTTAATTTTTAAATTTACAGTGAAACTTAATATTAATTAGTTATACTGATTTCTAATCTCATCTAATATTAACATTAATGTTTTTATATATTGCATTTGTTAAGTTTTTTGAATATACTTGTGTACTGATTGGTTGTCATAGAGTACGTAAAAAATACTTCCCCAAATGATTGTGTTTGTTTTGTACTCCTAAAGACTCTTTTTTTTTTTTTTTTTTTTTTTTTGCCAATCATCACCATCACTTGACGTGACACCAGATGGGTTGAAAACAATGTTTATTTTTGTAGTGATGTTATAACATGCTTATGTTATAACATGCTTATATTATAATTTTGAATAATTATTATTTGCTCTACTCTGTACTGAGCACTCTTTTAACAAAAATGTTTTTGGTAATCGGAATTGTATTCCAGCTGTACCAAATTTATATATATGTATGTATATATATATATATATATATATATATATATATATATATATATATATATATATATAGAGAGAGAGAGAGAGAGAGAGAGAGAGAGAGAGGGGGAGGGAGAGAGAGAATTAATGACGACTGAGAATGTACTGCGGTTAAAATTTAGTTAACTTTTATTTGTGGTGGGTATATTTTTCTCCTTTTCTGGTCTTAAGTTATATAGAAATTGTCTGAATGCTCTGTATATCCGAATGAGTTCGGCTATACTGTAACCATTATGAAGGACGATTCTAGTTTTAATTTTTAATTATTATTTTAAATTAATTTAATTTTTTTATGCATGTATCTAAAGTTACAGGATTTTTTTTTTAATTTACAAACACGCTCAGCATATTTATTTGGAAAATAAAACATTCCTATAATTTAAAACAGATTACACGAAGCATTACATACATTAAGTTAAAAGTAAAAATAATGTGATCCTTGAGAATGGCTAAAAGTATAGCCGAAAGCGCTCGCACATTCAGAACATTCGGACAGTTTCTACATAATTTATGTCCAGAAAAAGAAAGCATTATAAGAATCCAAGACAAATTAAATAAAAACTTGACCGCAATAGCTTGCAAGTCACTTTTGATGAGACTTCTATAAAAGAGGGATTGTTGCCCAAATAGACAATATATATATATATATATATATATATATATATATATATATATATATATATATATATGTTACGACTGACTGTAAGTGTATTGATATAAATTGCGTGTGTGCACCTAAACATTAATTCTGATAGTCTTCGCCTGTGCACAATTTTTGGGAACAATATATTTAAATATAAAGAAGATTTTATAATTACACAATAGACTATATATTACTTTGAAGTAAACAAGTCTAAGATCGACAGAAATAATCAGTATCTCTATTGTTTTTAACACTACTATGATATTGACTCTTTTTGCTATCTCTCTTTTCTTATCACTCTTTTTCCATTTTATATTTATTTCAAAAGGTAGAGTTTTATTTTTGAGTTATTGTTTTATTCTTTGATTTCTATTAATATAGCCATAATTATTACTGGTAAAATAGTATATCTTTGTTTCATGTTTTTCGTGGTTTTAAATAATTTTCTAATGTCCTTTAATCATCATCTTCCTATACGTTTACGCTACAATTATTATCGTTTGTTTTGGAGTGATTTTGTTAGTGCATTGAATGGAAATCAAAATGGAATCTTCTGTGAAGTAACGGGGTAAGAATAGTCACAGTGTTAAGAGATGCACACGACAAAAACTCCTAAATGATTAATGAGAAGGCAAAACTATTATATGACTTGTCATTGTAAAAATAATACAGAAGAAGAAGTGACGGAAAAGCTCGCTGTTATATTGCAATAGAAAGACAGGCAGAGTATTAAAAAGCATGGAGAAATTGAACAAGGAAAAACAGAGGTTGATTATGTATGATTACAGTGGAATCATGAATAAGAAGTGATACGAGAAAATATGATAAGGGAAATAGAGAAAACAGAAGAATACAGGGTCCTCCAAAATATTGACATCATTTTGTAGTATAAAACATAGGTGATTCTGAAATACTAGAACATGTATCTGGAAAACCATTATTTTACTCATAATAATTATAACGGATTTTTTTCGCAAAACATCAATTATTCTTAAAACGTAAAATATATTTCGGTTTTAAACAGTCAATCAATCAATTCCAATGATATATAATCCAGCACTCTCTATATTCATAAACTGTTTTCATACTAACGAGAGCAGTATCTGAATAGAGTATATCTATTAAAATATTTGAAATGTTTTTAAAACACATTTGATGCCTTGAAATTTTCGATTTATATACCAAAAAATTTATGACATTTTGTAGTCTAATAATATAGATGAGCTGGTGTCCCCCAAATCTTTATCTTGGGTCCTAAGCTCTTTCTGATCTGCACCAATGATCTTCCTGATGTCATCATTTTCCAAGTAGACATTTACGCAGATGACATTACCATTTACTCCTGTCTCAATGGCAAAACCCTCAGAGCTGAAAAAGTATAACTGGCAGCTACTCTTGAAAAGAACGTCCATTCTGTGGGTAACTGGATCAGGAAGTGTCTTGTAAATTTTAATCCTTCAAAAAAAAAAAAAGAAAAAAAAAAGAAAGAAAACTGCTATTATTCATCCACCATAGAGAAGCTTTTCTGCCCACCATCAGCATGGCTGATGATAGGCTCCTGGAGAACAACACACTGCCCCTAATTGACTTTAACTGACTTGAAGTGGAAGGACTACATTGAATCAATAGCTGCATCTAAGGAAATTTCGGTTACTGTGCCGTGCGAAAATTTTTTTCTCATCAGAGTCCTTGCACATTCACAAATCTGTCCGTGCATTAAATACTGTTGCCATATATGCTCTAGTGCTCCTGCTATTTATCTCGATGTTCTTGACAAAATCCAACGAAGGATCTGCAATGTAAAAGATGATCATTTGTCATCTCGACTTCCACCACTTTCTCACAGGGCGGCATGGCTTTTATTCAAATGACGAGCTTTCTTACCTGGTATCCAACTACAGTGTAACCCGGATATAAGAGAGTTGTCGGGCCCGGAGAAGAAGTATCTTATATCCGGGTTTCTCTTATATCCGGGTTTGGTCTATTTTGTTTAGGTAAGTATGGCTCTTATTTGGGACCAGAGAAAATATCTCTTATATCCAGGTTTCTCTTATATCTGGTCTCTTATATCCGGGTCACACTGTACATTAATTTATGGGTGCTACTAAATTGGCATGTAGGTCCCCGACTTTTATTCTTGAATTAGTTAAATGTAACTGTCACATTTACTCCAACAGCCTGAGGAACTCCCTTCCCGTTCCTTTGTTTCCCTGATAACTACAATCTTCAAAGATATAAATGAAACATCAATCCCGCTCATCTTTTATCCTTCCGTCAATCTTCCCTATACAAAGTCTCTTTTCTCACTTTCACTCTCTATAACCCCTACGTACTAGTGGTATTCCCGCATTGCTTGGGGTAAAATGATTGTAAAAGAAATGACATTCTCTCTCAAATTAAAAAAAAAAAATGTGTAAAATCTAACTAACTTGACTGTCCGGAGTTATCTCAATGATAATCCTCCAAGAAGATGAATTTGGCGTGCCAGTGATAATGAAAATGTATTCTTGAAATGACCATCACATTCACCGGATTTGACGCATTGTGATATTTTCTATGGGAATATGTGAAAGGACATGTCTATATAACTATTCCTAGAAACCTAGAGAAACTTAAGCAAAGAATCACTGAAGAATGTTACGCAAGACATGCTACAGCGTGTTCGGTAGGAGCTGGACTAACGACTTGATGTGTGTCGTGTTACACGTGTTGTGCATATTGAACGTTTGTAAAGCTTTGTGAAATCGGTTATAAAATCTTCATCCATTTGAATATCTTATTCAAAGTTTGACAAATAAATCTTGTATTGTTCAACATAAAGCCTATTTAATTTCGTTTGTCTGAGACATATAGTGACTCAGATATTCACATTTTAAATGGAGCCAATTTAAGCAATAAACAGAAAAATAAGAATAGGATCTTTGAAAATTAGTTTAAAGTATAAGGAATTCACTTTTGAGCTAATCTGCTATCCTTTTAAAAAATAAATCACTATTAAACTTTTTTCAATTATATATTTAAAGTTAATTGAAAAGACATGTTACCACTTATCAGTGAAACCGGGAAGTTTTATTTACTAATTATTTTTCATTTCAATAAGTGTAGATAGGTTATCGTCCGGGTCAGACTCCTCCCCGGTCATTTGAATAGTTTTAGAGGTTTATGTCTTGTTTCCTCTTGAGGGTTGGTTTTCCGGTTCCATTTCACTCCCAGTTGATCCATGTCTCTTAATTGCATTATTCTGAGTAAAATCCCGCAGATATTTCCGTCAAAATTCATCGATAGACCCTTGATTCTGTCTTTTGTTAAAATTCATTTTCCACGTCAAATCGTTTTGCAACGATCGAAAAAGTTAATAAACAGTGGGTGAAATTCAGATGAATTTGACGTTTGGAGCAAAACGAACTTACCGAGTACAGTTTTCTTTTTTTATTTTTAATGTATGTTATGCTTGCATTATGCATCTTTGTGTCGCCACAAGGGAAATTGACATTTTTTCCCTGTTGATACGTGATAGCTTCTGAATGCATGTATATATATATATATATATATATATATATATATATATATATATATTATCAATATAATCGTTATTTTTAGTGGCTGCCTATATTTTGAGCAAACGCTCTGTTTATTTTTTAAATGTATGTATGTATGTATGTATGTATTTAGCGTTTCATCGCTTTTTAAGAAATCTAAATCAAACGATCACAGCACACGGAAAAACATTACCTTTCTCCATGGACCGAAGCTTTTGGCATCGGCTGTAGCGATTTTTAATCCACAGATTTTTCCGTTGCAGAATATTATATGTAGCCCATTTTATATCAACAGTTAATGATATATTTAAGGAACGAGTAGATATATTGATAGATTTGCCTTTACAGTTGGTTACAAAAAACATAAATTACTCATCCTAATAGATTAACTGGAATAAACGAATCTAAATAACCCTCTGACAAAAATGTCTGTGTAGTTTTTTATCATATACTTTGGTGTGATCTAGGGAAACATACATAGGTCTTTATCACTGGTACAATAGATCTTGTGATTATATCACATACTGTTCGTTGATTAGTAGATACCAAACAACACTTTGGTGTTTTACAAATTTACATAATTAACTAAGTGCTTAGTGTTAATTAGAGTTAGTTTTCAAGATTTCGAATTCTGATTTTGAAAATCAGAGAGGCAATGGCATTTATCGCAGTTCTATTATTTCATTTTTCTCCGTGTATAATCTTAAATAATAGAATATTACATTTAGTATAAAAAGCGAATGGTGTGGTTTCCTATCGCCCGGTTCACACTCCATTCATTTTGAACATGAATAGATTTTTATATTTTGTTCCCTGTTTGGGTTTCTGGTTCATTCTACCGTCTACTTAAAATCATTACTTTAAAGCCTCCCCCTGAGCTTTGAAAATTTATTTACTAATTATAATTTTTCTTTTCAATATCAGTAAACAGTTTCGTTTAAGGTCCGGTTCACACTCCACTTCGATCTTTTGAATTGTTGTAGAGGTTTATCACGTGTTTTATGTTTAGGATTTAGTTTCTGGTTCCTTCCAATGTCTTTTTCTATCTTAGTTGCCTCCTGCGCTTTAGTGGCAATATCGTCTTACCTGAAGTGAATTGCTTTAAAAAATAAATATTTGTCTGTTAGTTGATAAAGAATATTTCGACTAAGATGAGAATGAGTACAAAGATGACAATAATCGAAAATTAAAATAATGTGATTAAGAAGGACAGTAATAATAGTAATATTTAGCAGCAGTATTAAGGATATTTGCAGAAAACAAAGTGGAGAGTGATGATGATGTTAGATGATTGTATAGGAGTTGTATAAACCGTTACAAGAAAAGTAATGAAGAGTAAATGAAAAAGAAATGAAAATTCTGTCAGTAGACGTAGGAGAGGAAGAAGTAAACACGCAGAAGTAGAGGAAGACAAAGAAAAAGCGAAGAATGGAAGTTGTGAGAAAATGAATACGATTTTTTCTTCTTATATGTTATCTGATTTTTCAATTTCAACGCACTTTTGTGAAGCGGTGAATTTACTGTTCACAATTGTTGATTGACAATCAGAACAATGGCCGTCTGAGTGTTGTTCTCATAGCAGAAAAACTCGCTCAACCAATCTGCTCTCTGTTAAAGTTATTTGTCTCGCCTCTCTCGACTGGTGCTGCTCTCTCGAACGCTGGGTCATTGGAGTAGGTCATCGTAACAAGCAAATAAATGAAGGCAATGCAAGTTGAATATAAATGCACTTACGGGCTGATGGGGTAACTGAGAACGAACATTACGTGGGCGAAGTACCTTTACATTCAGCCGATGTGTATGCTAATTATAAAGGTAATATTACTTGTTTCCTAACAAGGAAACATTCGACATTCATTGACCGACCAGCCAGTACTACTGCCGATTGAAATTTTTACAAAATATTTCTCTTTAACTTTTTTTTTACAAAAATAAGTCTCTCACGTTCTTTAGCTGTTATCGCTCTTACCAGTATTGACGAGGGTTTCCTTCATCATCTTTTATTTTTAGTAGAGTGGAATCTCGATATCTAATATTTTTCTCTTCGAGCTATATATAGCATTTATTGTCTCCCTTACTGCTTTTAGAAGTCCTCAAATGTTATGGATTCTGTTGTCAGGTATATTTCTTCGTGGTTCTGTATCGCCAATCTATACGATTTGAAGAGCATAAGACACTCAGGCTGCACTCACTCAAAGCCATTTTAACAAAGGCTCTGATAAATTGATTGTATAGCGCCGATAGTTTGGCTGGACTGGTTTTGCGACGTGACTGGCATCCTGATAAGTCTATTTAAGAATATAAAACGATCATTCAGGTCGTAATTAAAACATTTTGAAAATGGTATTTCAATATATATATATATATATATATATATATATATATATATATATATATATATATATATATATAGACGCACGCACACAAAACAAACACACACATATATATATACGCACGCACACAAAACACACACACATATATATATATACATATATATATATATATATATATACATATATATAAATATATATATACATATATATATATATATATATATATATATATATATATATATATATATATATATATATGTATTGTTAAATATAACAGACAACGAATGCATGTTATGATCATGAGCCGTTCTAAGCTTCACATAGTGGCTTTAGTTTCGGGAGAAATTGTCTCACAGAAACCAAATTTAATATTTAAACAAATTGAAGATTTATATCAACAGATACTTCTATTGCCACAAGATAACCATATTAGTAAACAGGTAGGCTTTGAAGAATTCTTTAAAGCCGAATCTATTAAACACCGATGCCATAAAAATTCGAATGTAATTATAAAACTTCCTTTAATAAAAGCAGGCACAACTAAAAATATTAACAAGAGTATTGTTATCAGACAAGCTGATAAAACTAATACTTTCTTATTTTAAACAAACATGAGTACAGCTCAAAATTTCAGGCCATTTTGGACGATCACAATAAACTGAAAAAGTAAACAAATAACACAATCTCCTAAATGAAATACCATATCAATAAACTTATTACTGCTAACAATGCTGAAACAGGATCCTATAAATTTCTATTAGGTGACTCTCAACCTGGCTACCGTTATGAAAATGTAAAAATCAATAAGAAAAGATCATTTCCTCCGACCTATCATGTCACAGATACCCACACCAGTATATTAATTATGAGAAACCCTTATCAAATTGATTACTCCCTACCTCTCAAGTTGATATTGCATTAAGTCCACAGACATTTTTCTATAAATTTTTTATGCTGTAAAACCAAGCAACCAAAGAATAGCATCTTTGGATATACATATACATACATACATACATACATACATACATACATACATATATATATATATATATATATATATATATATATATATATATATATATATATGTGTGTGTGTGTGTGTGTGTGTGTGTGTGTGTGTGTGCTTCGTTAAACATGACTGAAAAGGTACTGTGATAAAACATTTTATTTAATATTTCTTGTGTTCGTACAAGTGTTTTCTTTTCTGCACACAAAATGTGTAAATACATGCATAATAACTTCATCCATATGTAAAAAAATATGATTAAAATAGTACAAGCGCTAATAATAAATAATAAAAATGCAATATTCCATAACATTAGCTATGAACACAATTACAATGACCATGTTTTTAAAATAGAACATTCCTATAACTGTAGATTCACATATAGCACAATCAATGCATTCAGTTAAAAGTAAAATTCAAATCATCTTTGATAATGGCTAAAATATAACCGAAAGCGCTGGAATAGGTAGAAATTTTGAACAGTTTTTACATATTTTATGTCCAGAAAAAAGTATATTCTGAGATTCTCCCACAGATGTTACATGTACATTCGTCCAGAATGTCATACGGAACAACATTAGTTACCTTTTTTTGTGATTTCATACGATTGAGTATACCTCATTTCGACAAGCAAATATGACCACTGAAGTTACAAATCAGATCTTGCTTAGCTCCTTTTTCTCCATATATTGTTGTAGCATACCTACGGACGATAATGGTATGTCCCATTCACATAAATACTGTAGTAAATACTGTATGTCGTTGTGCAGTAGAAGATTCATTGTAGAATTCACTTGGTTCACTTCTTGCAGTTGACTATTTCTTCTATGTGCCACTAGTTACCTCATATCAATTGAAACCTCGGTTCAGGAATTTAATATTGTTCCTAAAGTCCATTTGTTACCTGAAATATTTGTAAACTGAAACTATTTTTCCAATAGGATCAATGAAAAATAGATTAATCTTTTCCTGGTCCCAACAACAGTAATTTGTGCACAATTATATACACAAAACTAATAAAAATCATTAAATCTATGAAAAAATAAAAATAAAAACAATATTAAACAGATAAAATAGAGACGAACATTTCAATTTTACCCTACCTGCATGTAGGAAACATGATGGCCTAAGTGTAAAGGGAAGTACAGATATGTTATTGTTTGGAAAAGGGAAGGAAAGACATGAGCGTCACTTTATTCATAAGAATAGTATAGATCATTGATTTTGACATATGAATCTGAGTAGGAAGAGACATTATCATCATCACAGAGACAATATCATCCACAATTGTTTTTCTCTTAACTTTCCTCTTTCATTTACAAGTATCATTGCTAGCTTTCTTTGGAGACATGACTGAGGACTGATGAAGAGAAAAAAGGCATATTACAATAAAATTAGAAAAATAAAGCATAGCGCAACACACGAATGTATAAAAATGGCGGTCGACTAAGAAATGATTCCGTTCGGGTTAACTTGGTTTGGCTCGATAACAGAGGCATTTTCATCTCTAATATTCTGTTCGAAAACCGAATTGTTCGACATGTGAGACATTCGAGACTTGAGGTTGCACTACACAGATGCACACATATATGTGTGTGTATATATATATATATATGTTTGCGTCTGTGTATGTGCATATATATATATATATATATATATATATATATATATATATATATATATATATATATATATATGTATGTATGTTTGTGTGTGTATATATATATATATGTATGTTTGTGTGTGTGTGTATATATATATATATATATATATGTTTGTGTGTGTATAATTATATATATATATATATATATATATGTTTGTGTGCATGTATATATATATATTTATATATAGGTTTGTGTATATATATATATGTATGTTTGTGTGTGTATATATATATATATAAATATATGTATGTTTGTGTATGTGTATATATATATATATATATGTATGTTTGTGTGTGTGTATATATATGTATGTTTGTGTGTGTATATATATATATATATATATATATATATATATATATATATATATATATATATACAAAGAAATAATCACACATAGAATCAATCAGAAATATTAATGCCATTAATGGTGACATCCGTCACTAGACACATAATATATGCATTAAAATACTGTTAATCCATAGAGTGAAGTGATCCTCGTCGAAACCATAGATGTCGGTAGTTTTCAGTTTATTTTATAGTACTTACGAATAGTCCTCTATTCATCATCAGGCATGGGTTTTTTTTATAAGGAAAAAAAAACAAAAACAAAAAAAACACATCCTTGATGATGAATAGAGGACTATTCGTAAGTACTAGCATTTTAACATCAAATAAACCGAAAACTACCGACATCTATGGTTTCGACGAGGATCACTTCACTCTATGGATTAACAGTATTTTAATGCATATATTATGTCTCTAGTGACGGATGTCACCATTAATGGCATTAATATTTCTGATTGATTCTATGTGTGATTATTTCTTTGTATGTAAATTATATGCTGTCTAATGTTTTATGTTTATATATATATATATATATATATATATATATATATATATATATATATATATATATATATATATGTTTGTGTGTGTGCATACATGTGTTTAGATAGATAGATAGATATATAGATAGATAGATAGATAGATTGTTTTGTTTTTAAGCATTTCATTCTAGTCAAGGCATAAGTGCCACTAGTACGCAAGGGGTTACAGAGAGTGAAAATTAGAGTAAAATATCAACAAAGAAAATACGTAGGGTTATTGGGGAAAGGATAAAAAGAAAAATGGTGATCAAGGCATCAGATTTTGTCGACTGACATATTTAAATTTTAGAAGGTTACAGTTATCAGGAAAGCATGTAAGTTTAATGATTTCCACTGTGCGAATGAAGAAGATGGTGTATAAATGGCAGTCATATTTAACTGTTTCGAAAGTAAAAGTTTGGGACCGATATACTAACCTAGTAACATACTTAAATTCATGCATTGAAAATAGCTCATCAGAGCTATGAACATATTTATATAGCATTTTTTCGTCATAAAATCTAAAAGTTTAATAATGGCATGTCTATATCTTACTGTTCTTTCTCTTTTCCCACCTAAATTTCCTCTAAAACGATAAAAGTATAAAACCTAGTTATATAAATACGTATTCCTCTAAGTTCACTTACTGATATAATCACTGATAACTAAGTTATTTAGTTGGGCGCGTGACAAGCCAGCATGGATTATGGTTAGACATTACCCAATTGAATAGGCTTGTGATTACAATGGCAAGAAAAATGAGGGGCCTCTACTATTAAAGTTAAGTATTTCACGGAGACGGGGATGCAAATAATTTATATCGTACTCTTTCGCGGATTTGCCTGTGGAGCTGGGACGGAGTGATGCGGTCTTGTGTAGGTAGGCACTATCATTTAGAATGATTTACACTAGATTTCGAGCAAGTTCTACGATCGGAGATTCTACGCAGAAAGACATCCTCTCTTCCACGCTGCGATCTGGCTACCAACCCGAACAACATCAGACCACTCCTCCTTCCACGATTTTGATAGATTTCATCCTCTCTTCACTCGGACAAGTCACGATTATTCGACTGGAGTGTCCGGAGACTGACCACGTAAGCCAGCCCATCGATGTAAGAAGCATGCGTTATTACAATGATTCGTTTTAACGGGAATCCACTTTACCAATCATGGATGCTGGTTTAAGGGCAATATTGCTGAGATTAGTGGACTTGTTTTGTTTTATATTCTTGCTACTGTGCATAATGAATGGCATTGTCATTTCCGTTAAAATGTTTAGTTTTATGAAATAGTTTTCTCATGGAAATACACAATGTTTTCTCATATCTTTCAATTTCTGTTTAAGAATTTCTCTTGCAAGTTTTTTGACATACGGGTGTTCATATAGTCGTTGGTGCTTTTGTTTATATTAGTATTCAAAGAAAACTGGCCCCTTTCACAACAGACACGGCATCTTAGTACTTAGCATCTCCTGTATTCATTATTTGAACTTTTCATAATAATATTAGGTTGGTGCAAAAATAATGGCGTAATAATGTCGTTTTTTGACGTTAAAAATACGTCAAAAAACGACATTGTTACGTCATTATTTTTTGCACCAACTTAATAAAAATGATACTATTAATAATTACATATGAAACTTACTTAGCTTCCATCCCGTTGGAATGAACAAAATGAAAGAATTCCATAACATTTATACTAAGCTGTTTGATCAATTACTTTTGACTAACTAAAAAACTGACGTGATAATCCAAGATGACCTGATTCCTATCATGTTAGTCACGTTTAGTTGCATGCCATTCATGTTAGCTAGTTTTTATTCGTTTTATCGCGTTGATTTTAAGTACAACCGTTATTCTTCATACAAGGGGTATTGTACAAAATTGTATTTTTTTTATAATTTTATGCATTTTTAAACATAAATTTAAGAAGGCAGTCATACAGTGAAAATATTGTTCAGCACTGAATCTTTCTTTTTTTTCTTTTCTTAAATCGCGCTCTTCTCTAAGATTTATTAAATATTGAAAGGAAATTCTTCTAAGTAATATATGAGCATTATAATTCACTATTAAAATCTTCTAATAGTATATAAGCATTACAATTTAGTATTAAAATATTGTAAGATATAAGCATTACGATTCAATATCAAAATCTTCTAAATAGTTTATACGCATTACAATTCCATACTAAAATCATCTGCGTAGTATATAAGCATTACGAATATAAACAAAATATAAACATACATTAGCTACCGCATGAGAGCGCTACATCATTCATTTTGTTTCTTATTAATAATAAGAAAACCAGCTACAATAAGTCAACGAGGAAAAAGTGAAAAGATTTAATCGACAGCATTACAAATGCCACTAATAATAAACCGTGAGATACATTATCTTTCACAATAAGGCTTTTGTATTTAAAATGTTATTAACTAACTGATACATAAAATTTTTTTTGACGTAATTATATTTATAGAAGTATATCATATGTTTCAGTTGGTATTATCTGTAATTATTAACATTTATTATTATTTAAATAGTAAAGGCAGCATATTTTCTTACTTAAATTCATAAAGACGGCCAGAAGACATATACTGAATAAACATATATTATTATCACAATATCCAATAAAAATTATAATTATTTATATTAGTATTTCAAAAGATAATGCAGTCTGATATATAACAATGATTGTTTCGAATCACCAGTTCTAACATTTCGAATATAATATTACTTGCAAATTTCATTTTATTTCTCAGAAATCTATATTCATATTGCTTCCTATTCTCGTAGTGTTTTTAGTTATTGATTAAAAGTTTTCTACAGGATTAATATATTGGTAGCCATTTTATTTTTATAGTGTCATTGATAATTTTTTATGAGAATATTTCCAAATGTAATGTTTGCTGTATATTGCTTTGCATGAATATTCAATTTAAGTAATGCCTCTCATTTCCAACCAAAGTTTTCTTGACTAACAATAATTATCTGCATTTATTTTCATATCATCCTCAACCCGGAAAGGAAGGATAATTTTACTGCCTACTGTTTCGGTCTTAAACATTAATCAGTTTTTAAAACAGTGTTTTAAATCATTTTCGTTCTTAATAACTGTGACGGACACAACCTCAAACCTAACAATCAGGTTCAAGTACTGTGTTCACCACAAAAATCTACTGTTATCAAATTACTTTTCATGTATTTCATTGGTCAACGTACACGTAATTCTTTTGCAGTCTACATAAAATAGCAGTTTTCTTAATTTCATGTAGTTTCTAATTTTCTTGATATGTTGTCTCTGCTTACATACACAATTCTTCCAATATTTTTTGAACTGTCAATCATTTTTATGAAATAAAACCTGAAGTTTGAACATCAAAGCCTGCAATTTTTTAATATATTGTTCTTCGCTGTATTTTTGATTGTTGAACAGCATACACTATTGCAAAAATCTGGTTCCTCAAACAAGTTCGTCTCTTAAACATTCAAAATTTGAACGCTGTAACATAGAAGAAAAATTTGAACGCTGTAACATTCATAAGAAAAATGGCATTTACAGATATCGGAAACCGAAACAATCATATTGCTGCAAGACAATTCTGATCAACATGTAGCCTATGAAAAACTACAAAGTTCCATAACGAATGGCAAATTCTACATCATATAGAATTTTCGTTACGTCAGATTTTGTCGTGATCAAAGAAATTTAATTTCTAATGATAAAAAATTAAAAATCTATTCGATGCTAAGACATTCAATAACATATTATTGCGCAGAAAAAATAATTCCTTTAACAAACTGTCATTTGAAAACATCCGAAATATTGTCAGTAGTCTGATGAAAATATTTACGTAATTAATAAATTAATACATATATGTATTTATAATTATTACTTAAATTTTCTCTGTGCAAAGTTTCCCATCTTTTTTTTAATTACACCTATCTTGTAACCTTGAATATATCCAAAATCAAATTATTAACGTTTCATCCTTACTGAACTAGCCCCGAATTTACAGTCATGCGGAACGATTGAACTATCAATGCGTTTATTTGGACTCTAGTTCCTTCCAGATCTTCCTGTAAACGATACATGGCTAAAAATGCTGGGAAAACGGTCGGTTAGTTATAGCGCTCTAGGTGGTCCCAGAATCCATCAGCCATGCTTTATATTTACAGTTGTCAGATAAGACGAAAAGTAAAATGTTGCTGCCATATCTTGGCTGAAAATGCCGTATCCCCATCTTACAAGCTTGGCAGAGTACAAAACCGTTTATTTACTCTTCTAGATGACGGTTTATTTTTCCACCTTACAATTTCTTCTTTCCAATTGACGCAAATATTCTGCCTTTGCGCCCAATGCTCATCTCGCGACGACCAGATATTTATTTGCGAAGAAGGGTGTTCCACTCCTAAAGCTTCTTCACATGAATTGTTATGTTGTATATCACCCAAACACGTGGATACATTCTGAGGACTAAAGCCTTAATCTCGTATATTCTCGACCTAATCATATTTTATCCGCTATATCCTAGTAATATGCAATTCATCTATTTTTGTAAATTTATTTCAGTTTCTTTCTTCCAATGTTTTATTTTCGCTATATCTATTGACATATTATCTTAATTATTCTAAAGGGATTTTTTTTCATTATTATATCGTTTTCACTATTGGGACACAATTGACAATGCGAAAGGTGATTGTCACCTAACATTTTTTAATACACATTTTCGATGCCTGCCTCACTGTATTCACATTTAATTTTATGAACTGCATTGAGATTACTGCTAATTTACATCTTTAGAACTAATACGCGTCTTGCTACATCGAAAATGTCGAATAACATACAACCCTTCCTATTACTATTATAAAGTAGAATGTCCTCCCAGATATCATGTTTTCCCAAACACCACTGATTTGTGGAACTGGCTCCAGACTTGTGTATCCGCTCCTGAATGCTACAACTGTGCATTCTTCAATTCAAGGATCAAAATTTACCTATCCTATTGTTACAGCGTACATACGGAGGACAATGTGTGTGACCACATTCACATAAATACAGTATTAAATACTGTATGTTGGTGTGTAGTCGGAGATTCGTCTATAGCTGTGCTGGTCATATTCTCAGCCTCCGGACACAGAAGATCCCCAGACGAGGCTGTGTCAAATGGCAGAGTCTCGTTTCAGTAAACAGTTACCCGACTGCGTTTTATACGGTGTCTACGGGGAATTTTTTGGCCCAGCCTACTGACTCGTATACGATACATTAAATTCGGATTTGTGCTACATCTGACCGCGTGGGGCTGTTTGTAGATATCATTCAGTTGGAGATTCACTGTGGAATTAAATTGAGCCACTTCTAGTAGTTGACTACTTCTGCACCCCGCTGGCGAATCTTATATGTGTTGTTCTTGTCCTAAATATTATCGTTCATTACCAACTTTCGTGTGATTATTCTATTCAGTAAGCTAGTTTAAATCCCCTATCTACCCACATTATCATCCGTTCTTATATCTTACTTATAGTCGTATATTTGCATCACACACTTCATTCAATACCTCTCTAATTGAGTGGCTCATGAACCTTGTATTGGGTGAACACTAGTAGAAATAAATAAAGATCATAATATTGTGTTGTTCAAAACATTAATCTCTGTTTCAACGTCCTTATCAAATGTAAATGATATTAAGTAAATATTTTCAAAGAATAGATTTTCCTGTTTGATCAAGAGAAGAAGAGATATCTTACAACATGTGCAATCCTTGATTTCACTGACAGATATCAACGTTAAGGAAGATGTTTAACAACAGCATCTCCTACATGATCTTAATCCTTAGGATTATTGCACTATTATTTGGTATCGTTGTTCGTGAACGGATATCGGTAAATTTCCACAATGCTTCAAACCAGGAGGTCAAGAGTTTGTTTTTTTTTTTCTGTCATTTTCCATAAAACGAAAATATTTGTTTCAGATAGTCGAACAAGAAAGCGTAATTTTGAACTGAAAAAGAATACAAGATAGGATATATTTTGGTATTTAACCAATTCATTTTGTTTCGTAATATTACGATAAAATATTGAGTACAAACTAAAATACGTCTGATGCTTACGAATATTAGCCTAATGAAACACTGTTGGGGATGTTAATAAATTAATATATGGCCTTAAATGTCGAATGTTAGGCGATTAATCGGTACCATCACTCTAATGTATAGCGTTGGCAAACTGTTAGCAAACTTTAAAGGATGAAAAATAAAAAAAAGTATTATAAATAGGAAGAACTCTTGCGAGTCAACAGTCAGTTAACTAGATAAAATCACCGTGGAGAAACCAAAGGGAAACCACTGGAGTCACAATCTTAAGAAAATTATGTGTTTCTTTATATGACGATTTTCTAAGAGTATCTTAGATATGGCCCAATGCCAAAAGTTTTGATTATCCAGTGAGGATCGAACTCACTTGTAATTGTTCTTGTAAGTCAAGGTTTGCTAACAATTACACGACGTCGGATTACCCATGTGTATTATTATAAGTGACTGGGATGAACATCATTAGCAGTGGTCAATGCACTTCATGTAGGTGATGGCGAACTCTGATATAAACCAAATTGGTAGATATATCTCAGTAGTTATATTAATAATCATCTATATAGGAGAAGAAAACTCTGAGCGAACCGTTTTTTTTTTTCTCAGGAGAATGCTTAAAAATATAACTAAATAGCCATCATGCTGGTTATCAAGGGGTCCATCCCTCAGTGATACACCAGACAGCGGTCGAAATATCTGACTGGTAAGGAAAGGTCTAGTCTGTGACTTATCCTATCAACATCAACTAAAATATCGACTACAAAATCAAAACATTATTTACCGACAATTTATATATACAAAGTTGTAACCTCTGTCTGTTTGTTAGCGAACTCCTCCTAAGGTTTGAGGATAGACCCCTATGAACATATATATTCTGAAACTATATTACCCAGCGTACTTGGATAAGTATATTTCATTTTGATCAAAGAGGTCCCCGCGGATGGGGACACAAATCCGCACTGATCTTTTTCTCTTTGATATAAATTAAATAAAAATTTGAACCCGGGAATGAATCCTATGGTACTTGGATAAGTATATTTCAGTTTAATCAAAGGAGGATCCCAGGAGGAACAAACACCCCCTACTGATTTTTTTTTTCTGTTTGATTTAAATTAAAGTTAAATTGGAACAAGGAAATGATTCCTTTCCAAATTATAGAAAGACTTAAGATGGCGTTCACTTCGTCAAGATCAAAATGAGACAATATGGACGTCAATTTGAGCAAGAAATCACTAATCAGTGGGTAGTGCCTTACAATATATATTTGTTGCGACTATTCACCTGGGTAATTCGGTTAGTAATAAAAAATAAGAAAAGCTCATTTTTTTCATAACTTTGGCAACACTGTTCAATTGCATATTACTTTTTATAAGTAGGATGCTGTTTTTCTTTATAAGTGGGATATTACATTTTCATCTCAGAATGAGGATAATTAAACATACAACAGAAATACAAAGATAATAGCGAACAATGAATTTGAAGCTTCCATTTAAGAATGATTTTATTAAGATATTGCAAATGTTTGTAATACAAATACGCAGTGTTATTGAAATATAAATTGTAATAATTGAAACCAATTTAATTACAGAAAAGTCATTAGGATGAATGCATTGAGAAGCCGGTTAAAACTGAATAACTAAAGCTGATTAAATAAAATAGGAAGAATTAAAATTAATGCGTGAAAGAAAATCTCAGGAATGAAGAACATTTCAGTGAGGAAATGAAATACAACACATCAGCGGTGTTATTTTCTTAGTATATAATCTTAATATGCTGTGTAACAGAGGAGAATTTACAGTAAATTAAGGTTGAAAATGTTTTGCAAACTTCTGGACCTTATGAAATGTAAATGCCGCAATAGTTCAATCAGTGTTAGATTCCGAAATATCTTTTTAAATTGAATAAACATAAACTGGAAAGATACGAAGCAAGCGAAATTACCAAGAGGAGAGTTTAAAAAATACGACGAATAATAATAAGTAAAAATGAGTTTTACTAAGGCAAGATGTCATTTGATTCTGGAGGTTGCCAACAACATCTGTTACTATATAATTGTAGCAAAATCTTTATTGTTATTAAAGCAAACATATATATATATATATATATATATATATATATATATATATATATATACATACACACACACACACATATATATATTATATATATATATATATTATATATATATTATATATATGTGTATATATATATATATATATATATATATTATATATATGTATGTATGTATGCATGTATGTATGTATGTATGTATGTGTGCGGGTATATACATATTTATATATATATAAATGAATGACACAGGGAAAAAGTTTTGCTATCAGTTTCGTCCGTTAATATCATATATATATATATATATATATATATATATATGTGTGTGTGTGTGTGTGTGTGTGTGTGTGTGCGTGTGCGTGTGTGTGTGTGGATTTGTAAGTTACATCAAAACCTAATGTTAATGTATTGATGAAAAAGATGTAGATATTTTAGCATGGTAATGTCAACACATAATTTATACACTATCCGCCACAGTAGCCACTAGTTGTGAGAAATTCTAATAAGTAACATAAAAATATTAGAAAAATTATATAATGTGGATACGCGCACGCATCTTTGTTTTGAACAGTGCAATCAACGTCTACACATCTGGATTTCCAAGAGTTTTTTTTTTCTTTCTTTTTAATAATGTGAATAATTGATGTCAGAAAATATAAATAGAAATATTGCCCTTCGTATATTTGTAATTAAGCGTCATTATGTTGGCGCGCTTTCCTCTTCTCAACAATACTCTCCATTCTAAAAATGAAAAAAAAAAAAAAAAAATGAAAAGAGAAAATTGTAGAATAGTAGAGACCCAAGCTCATAATAGCAGAAGTTGATGATAAACAAAAGGAAATATTTGAGAAAATAATGCCGGTACTTAACCATAAAATATTGAAAGTTGTTGAAATCAGTTTACGGTTCTTTTCTGTTTCTTCTTGTTCTTCTTCTTCTACTTGTTGTTGTTGTTGTTGTTCTTGTTGTTCTTTCTGTTCTTGTTCTTCTTCTTCTTCTTCTTCTTCTGTGAACCACGTCCCTTTAGGATGTTGGCAATTATAGCTCTCCACAATTTACTGTCCTTTGCAGCTCTTATGAAATTGTATCATTTTATCGCTTTTAAAATCTTGTTCTGCCATTCATTTGCTCAATATCGTTAGGTACTTTATGTGTTGTTTCATCTCTACTTCTTGCCTTCAATCTGTCCTGTGAGTGGCAAATTTTCAAAGCCATCTTTATGCATCATACAACATTTTACTACCTCTTCGTGATATTAAGCATAAGTGTCTCTTTTGTTTCCATTTAATCTAAAAACCAAGACTTCATCGTTGCCTACATTTTCAGTCAATGGTATTCTCAGTGTCATTCCGAAGAACAACATTCCAGTTGATTTAAGTCCCTTTTTCATTGGTGAGAAAATTATCAAGCATTGGCTGACATATCGAAGAACTGATATTATAAAACAGTTCCGTACTCTTTTCTTCATTGCTAACTAAATTTTCCTGTTTTGTATTGGGTTGGTGCATAATTATCAGGCATTTTTGTAGGCGAGTTATTTGTTAATAAAAATTGCTGTTTTGTTTACAATTTTAATAAAATATTATTTTATTTTCAGGTTATAAAAATGCGTGTCGATAATCATACGCCCCGGAAGAATCATTTAAACATGTTACTGTTGAATTGTTATGTTTCGTTTTTCATAATGAATATTTCTTACAAAACGCCTGATAATTTTGCACCAACCCAATAATACTTTGCTTAGGTTTTGCAATAGATCTTTCGCTGTTCCTGTTCTCTGTTAAGAAAATGCCCAGATATTTAAATCTTGGTGCTTGTTTGATTTTGATATATTCAAATTTTAATTTGCATGCCGGGTACTTCCTTTTGCTGACAACCATACATTCCACCTTAGCACCATTGATATTTCGGCTTTCAGTAACAATAATAAATTAAAATCTAACAACCATGTTAAAAAATAAGAAATACAAATTTCGAGTTAGGATTGGGTTATTCTAGACCACGTAATTTCTTTATTCCCTGAGGTTATTGAACATGGTTTCTTCATGTTGAGGAGGCATGCTGTCAGTCAGCACTCAGTAGGAAGCACGAGTCGTATGTTCTAAACATATAAATGCTGGAAATATCCTGCAGCACAGCATAAAAAAAAGGAAAAATAATAATACGATTCTTGGGCGATAAAGTAGATTTCTGTCGGTAGGTTATGTTCTCTGTTCAATTTGTCAGCTAATCTGATTACAAAAGGCCAATCGATTGCTTTTGAACCTGTAATCGACATTGAGAGCTGAGATATTTTAATACCGGACAGTCCAGTCTAACTTGAGGCGTACACTGAAGTTTATTATTTAAATAAATAAAAGGGGAAAACAAAACTCATTAAGACATTGATTACATTGGGCCACTTATGTAGGCTTCCGTCGATAATAATAAAACACGGATTATAAAATGTCACTGTCTTTCCCTTTATTTTATTTTGTGATCGAATCTCCCATGACTATTTTGTCTTTAGCTTCTCGGTGTTTTTTCTTGTTCAAGAAGTCATTTTGATTCTGTCTATTATCTTTCCTTTTTGCTAACAACAACACTATCACGAATAAACAATGGGAATGGACATGCCAGAGCGTTGATATGGAAAAATCAGTTGGTAATCGAGTGGAGGCAATGAAAGCACAACATGAAAAATTAAAGTGCCTAGCTTGATAAATCAGATTGTTGAGGTACATGAATATTTCAGTCGCGCTCTTAGACAATAGGATGTCAACCTGATCTGTTGAAGATTCAAAAACGTTTTGAAACACTTTCAACTAATGCCGTACTGACGTTTGGGAACATACTGAGAAATTTATGGAGACCTTCTTTCATTCAATCTCTAGGAAAAATCACCAGGTACCTAGTGAAAACATTCTGATGAAATATGGATAATAATAATAATAATAATAATAATAATAATAATAATAAGAAGAAGAAGAAGAAGAAGAAGAAGAAGAAGAAGAAGAATAATAATAATAAGAATTATAATAATAATAAGAATTATAATAATAATAATAATAAGAAGAAGAAGAAGAATTATAATAATTATAATAATAAGAATTATAATAATTATAATAATAATAATAAGAAGAAGAAAAATAATAATATTAATAAGAACAAGAGAATAATAATAATAATAATAATAATAATTATTATTATTATTATTATTATTATTATAATTATAATAATAGTAATAATAATAATAAAATGAAGTATAATAATACTAATAGCATTAATAATAATAAAATAATAATAATGCTAAAAATAATAAATATAATAATAATGTGGAATAAAAAAGGATAATAATATTAATTAGTATAATAATAATAATAATAATAATAATAATAATAATAATAATAATAATAATAATAACAACAAAAACGGTGCCTCCTTTTGATATGGCAGTCCCTGCTGACTGCAATATATCTGTGAAGATATTCAAAAAGCTGTCAAAATACCCTTGAAATAGAAATCTCAAAAATGTGGCATCTGGGAACATCAACAATCCCTGTTGTAGTTGGAGCCCTAGGAATGGTGGGAAAAGATTGCATTAGACTAATTGAAGGGATTCCTGGAAGTCCATGCCTCAAGGAGATACAAAAAAATTGTTCTGACAAGTACAGCCCACATTTTACAAAGGGCTTTATCTATGTAATATTTTTTTTTTTTTTGATGTGTGGAAAGTGTCATGATGACATTTCTAACCTTAGGTCCCTGGGCGGGACCCGGAAAGAAATGTGTAAACGCCAGAAATCAAAGAAAATAAAAATAATAATAATAAGATGATGATGATAAAGAAGGTGACGTACAAGAAGATGGTGATGAAGTACAAAAAAAGAAGATGGCGATGATGTAGAAGAAGATGGTGAAGAATTACAAGATGAAGAAGTACAAGAAAAAGAAGAATTACAAGATGAAATACAAGAAGTACAAGAAGAAGAAAGACAAGAAGAAGAAATACAAGAAGAAGAAATACAAGAAGAAGTACAAGAAGTATAAGATGATGATGTATAAGAAGACGAAGTAGAAAAAGATTAATTAGAAGAATAATAATAAGAAGCAGATGAAGTATGAGATGATGATGATGATGATGTTGATACAGAAGTATTAGTAGTAGAAAAAAAAAACTTACTGCAAGTAATATAATAGAATAGTAAGATAATTAGTGGTAGTCAACTACACTAGAAATTATCAGTAAAACTCATGTTTGATTTAGAACAGGCGGTGAAAACCATTTATTAAGTGTAGTCACGGAGAAGGACATTATCGAATGCTATGGACATGGAATTCGTAATTCCCATAACGTGGACCTGTTTAGTCACCTGACTTGAAAACTGAAACTTATTTTTCTGTCAATGTTCGACAATATGTCTCACAGCATATCTAGCAACATTATCTACTGATTTTGGCGAATGTTCAAATGGTTGTTTATTTTTAACTATACCAAACGTTTCATTCATTATGATGTCTTTCTTCACAAAGACAAATTTTGCTGGGTATTTTCATTTTTTTTAGTTTCATTATTGTACAGTATTTTATTAATAATCTAATGTTTTTTTATTGTAGGTTGAAATAAAAACGTTTGAAAGTTTAGTTGTCACATTCTTCAGTGTTTCCCTGTTAATCTGGAAACTTGCGTCTACGAAAATTCATTTTCTTAACATTTTGCTTTCTCATTCTATTTCGGACGAAATGTTTTAAATTTCATGTCCATTTATCATTCGGTTTTTTTCTTCTGTCATTTGTCGAAATTGTTAGCGTAAAGTTGTCTTGGGAAGTACAACCGGTAAATCTAATTATATTGAAATGAATACATTTCGATACGAAATAACTCTTATTCTGTGTTTTTCGTTTTCATGACCATGTAAACATAAGCTCTAAACTGTAGAGGCACGTCTATTTTGATTAACAGATCCATCAACTGAATATCATATTACATCAAGCATAGGCAGGGTACTGAGCGTTTCTTTAAAATATTGCTCATAAATTTAGCTTTCTTAGAAATGTGCTTATCATACATATATGTCTATCTTTTCTTTCTCTCATCTTTATAAATTAACTCTTGTTTGTCTTCCCTCTTTCAAATATGTTCACTATATTTTCTTCTTTCATTTCCTGTTAGAAATATATTCTACTTCGACTTGCAATACGTCGAAGCAAACCTATAATATCCATTTTAATTTGTATCCATTTTTGTTGTTGTTGTTTGTCATTGATCTCCTTTCTTTTATTATTTATTCAATAACACCCGATGTAAAACAATATCATCGAATCAATAGACTCTTCGCTAATCATTTTCTACCTACCGGATCCAGGCCTTTCAAATCCTGTTCCAATACCAACATGAATTAAGCATTACAGCAGTCGATCACGTGAGAGTGTTGCCTTTGAAAGCCACTGAGACAAGAGCGCATTCATCTCAATACTAGAAAAGATCTAATCCGATCAGGTCTCCAAACTTCGCAAAAATAACAACAACAACGTAATAATAATAATAATAATAATAATAATAATAATGAGAAGAGAAGGAAGAAGAGAAAAGAAGACAAATAATAAGAGAAAACACACGAACTCACAAAAACAATGAAGACGAAAGAAAAATAAAACGGAAAAAAAAAACTACACGGAAACAATTTAAACTTGATTGTAGTCAGTAATCTCTAGAGATTGGCACAAATAGACTTAGAACTTGAAAATCGCTTTATTCTGTCGATCGAAATATCAAAATCGGTTTGGGGCCATGGACGAAATAAATGCATTAGAAAGAAGAAAAAAAAACAATGTAAGAAACGAAATGATTTGAAAAATAGGCAAATAGATGAATAAATAAATCAATGACACAAAAACGCATTTAAAGATTAGAGAAAAAATGAAATGACAAATAAAAGGAAGATTGGAAAAATTAATTAATTAGATCCTATTCATGTGATTGGGATATTTCAATGACCTCCCCAACCTTCAAGCATCTTCAAGCATCCTGAAATATTATCTTTTTTATTTCTTGGATGTGTCTTGTTTCTTTAAAAGTAAAACACGCGCATACATACATACATACATACATACATACATACATATATATATATATATATATATATATATATATATATGTATATATATATATATATATATATATATATGTGTGTGTGTGTGTGTGTGTGTGTGTGTGTGTTTGCGCGTTTAAAGGAAAAAATACAAACAGGTATTTTAATCAAACAGCTGGGAGGATTTAACTGGCATACTAATATGGTGAGGAAGGGTTTTATTTGATTATTTCGATGGTTCTCTTCTTGTTGAGCAGGAGAGAGTATGACATACACATTTGCATAAATCTGTGCACTTAGAATCTATTAAGTGTCTTCGTGCTTAAATCATTGTTGGGTTCATATTCTACAATTATAACCAAGGAGAATCTTAATGATTTGCAAATTCCGAAAATTTTACATAACATAAAAGAGGCTGTACAATCTCTAGAAAGGTAGATGTGTTTAAATGTCCAATAAATATTATGTTGTAATGGAAAACTACATAGAGAAATCCCGATCGACAGAAAAGCATATATAAGTAAAAATAATATTTCGAAAACAGTAGAAAGAAATTCTGGGATTTTTGCTTTAAGTTTTTTTTTCCGTAAGAGTTGGAAACTGTTTATTTCTTGGAGCTTTGAAGATATGCGTAGTCTCTCCTCAAGATGGGAAAACCATAAGTTATAATTTTTATACGAGCTAAAAGCACGTAAATTTTGATTAACCAATGAAACAACACAAAAGTAAAAATAGTAGAATGTCTTCTGTTGCTTCATGTCTTATTCTCTTATGAAGGTTTTATAAAAGTGAAAATTCCAAGATTGATAAACGTTTCCCATTTGTTATTTATTATATATATATATATATATATTTATATATATATATATATATATATATATATATATGTGTGTGTGTGTGTGTGTGTGTGTGTGTGTGTGTGTGTGTGTGTGTGTGTTTCGAACAATAAAAAATATTAAAAAATTAAAATTTTCAGACACACTGGCTTGTATATTAATATTGTTTTGTTTTATTATTGTTATATATAGCTGTTATTATATTATTTCAATTAGGTTCCTCGACTAGTTTCGACCAGCATTTTCATCATCATCAGACGAAAACATACCTGCTTGTTAGTAGCAGTGAACTACTGATCGTTTCTAAAGATAGTGAACTTTATCTGTAGTTTTCATTTTTTTTGTCTTTTTATCATTAATTTTGGTCAGACCTTGTGTTGGTCAAACGGCCTCTTTTAAGTATATATATATATATATATATATATATATATATATATATATATATATATATATATATATATGTATGTATGTATGTATGTGTGTGTGCGTATGTGTGTGTGTGTTTGTGGCTGCGTGCACGAGACGTAACGTTTGGCCATTAAATTACAGGGATTTGGAAACAGGGAGTGCCGGGTTACTTCAGCACCCATTTTCACATACAACATGAATAAATAAAAATTTATTTCTCTTTCCCTCTTCATCTGTTTTCTCTCTCGCCCTCTGCTTTCTCTCTTTTCTCTCTCTCTCCCTCTCTCCCTCCCCCGCTCTCTCTCTCTCGCTCTCTCTCTCTCTCTCTCTCTCTATATATATATATATATATATATATATATATATATATATATATATATATATATATACATATATATATATATATGAATTCATCTCTAAGTGTGAGTACCATATTTTGTATTCAGGTAGCAAATTGTATTTCAGGTATGTCTGATTGAATAAGTTATGTCTGCTGATTTGGGACATAATCCTTTCAGATTTACGAATATTTTCATATATATTATAATTAAATGAGACAAGTAACGCGCTGTTACAGTGAGAATCACTTTTATTAACTAAGTGTGTTCCATCGCTTTCTGAGGTCTTCATCACGGGTGCAATTGTTAAGGAAAAAACTGTGTAACTATTCATTACGCAATTTTTCTTTCGCATTTAAATCCTGTGGCTGATAATTATGATTTAGCTTTCATGAAAACGTCAATTATTATCTATTATGGAGGTTTTGAATATTATGATCGATCATGCATAATACACACACACACACACACACACATATATATATATATATATATATATATATATATATATATATATGTATATATATATATTATGGACTATCCTGACAGCAACTCAGTTCTTAGAGACTGACAGCCAAACACCAGCACATATGATTTGACTAGAGTGGAGAAGGCTTTGTGCAGAACCAACCACACATTTTAAAGGGCTGAATACAAAGACCTGTTGCACTATGTGCCACAAGTTCCAGAAACAACCTTCTGCAGTTTTCCTTCTCCTAGAACAGTTGCCATCCAAGGCTGTAGAACCCAGCCTGTCTTGCTAAGGAGAATAAGAGAATTCATAACTTTCCCAATGTAAGTAGTACTTAAGTGAATGTAATGGATTCGACCAGAGTTCGGACTCTGAGTCCTCAGTACGAGCCGAAACCCACTAGTCAACCATGCCTCCCTATATATATTTCAATTCTCGGTAGTGGATGCGCACTGCTGATGAGTCCCAAATATAGGACGAAACGGTCGTCCAGTGCTTTTTGCATTCTGTTGAGGTTCCTTCTAGACTCGACAAATTACTTAATTCCGATTATTTCGAATCCTCCATATTATATATATATATATATATATATATATATATATATATATATATATATATATATATATATGTATATTTATATATATATATATATATTTATATATATATATATGTATATATTTATATATATATATATATATATATATATATATATATATATATATATATATATGCGTGTGTGTGTGTGTCAAAAAGAACTAATTGATATGATGCAACACTTTCCTGTACTTGATTAATTGCATACATACAATGTGTCATACGCTATCCTTCATTTTATTTCTGTGTATGACGATTTAATTTGTTGCATATGAGTATCGGTGAAATGATATGCTCAGTATCATGATTCTTTTATTTGAAATTGGCGTGTTATTCTACTGAAATTTGTATGTTAGCCTACTTTCCCTAAAATTGTTTCTTTTTTTCTTTGTCTTTCAAATTTGATGAGTTTTGTCAATCTTAACACCGGTACTCATTATGTAAGCAAAGTAGCGCATATTGTCAGCAACTAAAGAGACTCCAGTGTCATGAGCGGTTCTTGTGAACTAAACTAAAATTCTCACAGCCTTGTTTCGCTAAGTTTGCATCACACTATGTTCGTAAGCTGGACACATCTTCATGTGCGTTTAGTTCTGTTTCGAACTTGATAGTCGACCTA
>OZ010577.1:77283323-77355823 GCA_963932145.1 Acanthosepion lycidas | reverse complement strand
TAATTCTATAATTAAATTGAGAATTTTAGTTTCTGTTTTTGAAACATGTTAATTCCTGTGTATCGATTGGACCATATTTTTAAATTAGTATATATATATATATATATATATATATATATATATATATATATATATATTGCTTTAAACGTTAATTTTAATAGCTACTCATATTTGAGTATACGGCCCGTTTATTTTAAACAGTATTTTATTTTCGTCTACGGCTTGAATATTCGAGAAATCTTATTACGAAAATATTCGCTCGACGGCAGGATTCGAACCTGCATCTTCTTTTTTAGCAGAAAATAAATTAAGCAGTACTTAGTTATAGGTATCCAGTTAAAATAGCATTTAAAATGATATAATTATATCGAATTAATAACTAAAAAATGCATTACTTGTTTAGAGATACACACACAATATATATATATATATATATATATATATATATATATATATATATATATATATATATATATATATATATATATATATATATATTTCGATCCTTGCTTAAAGCAATCGCATGTCCAGCCACAGTGATGAGTTGTGATACAGCGAAACAGTGTGAGTTTGTACATAATATCAGACATCCGTCAGTCTCGGGACACTATGGATTTTCCTAGGGTAATTTCCTAATGTCTTTTGCAAACACACGCTGAGGCACATTTGTGTTTCTTAATAGTCCACATGACCACCATTTTGTTTATATTGTTAACATATTGACCGATCGTTCTTGGTATGCTTTTTCCCAATGTCACCAATATTATGAAGAATTAATTTCCAGTTTGATGATATTGAGATTTGAAACAGCGTCGCATGGTCTGATCGTTTAAGTAGATATGTTCGATTGTAAAAAATACGTATAAATCCTTTTAAATGTATTGTTGTATATATTATTGTATGTAATGTTTCTGTTTTATAGCAAATTACCTATTAGTTAAATAAACTTAATAACATTTGGGAATTGAATAGCGGCCCAGATTATAAATCGGAAATCTCATTGTAGATCAAATTTAAATCAAGATCGTTATATTTACTTACGTGCAATTACTGTTAGGATCAGCATGGATTCATCTCTTCTCCACCAGCTAAACGAGTAAATAGCAGGACAGGTTGGGTCGTATATCCTTGGATGGCAACCCATATAGAAGAAAGGAAACTATGTGTTAAATAGCTTCAATCAGAAAGTGGCCCGACTGCCAATAGAGAGAAGGGCTTGAATTTAGATTTGTAAATATACTGTCCGCTGAAATTATTAATAATTTTCATTTTTTGTTCTTTTTTAATTTTTATTGTACCTATAGTTTTTGTTGTCTAGCGCGATTATAGGAATTATCGCCCATCAACTCTGCTTTTCAGCATCCATCATCATCTACAAAATTTATTAAACAATATGACTACAATTTTGGATAGTTCTTTTGGTCGCGTTGCTAAACAACATGTAAGAGCAAAATGCAAAATTAAAAAAACAACGAAAAAAAAAACAACCTAAAAACATATTTTAAAACAAATACTTAATAAGACATGATGATAATGTCTTATCATTAACAATATTGGCACCACGGAAAAAAATCCTAAAAGAAACGGACTTATAAATAACAATTAATTAAAATATCCAAAATGGTAATTTAATTAAAAATGCCACAATTTAAAGGAGTGAGAAAATTGCGCAAGTAATTATGCATATATGTGTGTTCAGCCTACTATTTTATCTAAATGATGTCTGCAACAAATTTTATAGAATGTTAATCATAAAACTATGTGTTTAACTTCAACAGATTTTAGAAATAAAGAAAGTGATATCTTTATAGTGCATGAAAATATTTACGTAGCGATGTGATGCTTATTCCGAATTTCAAGTCTATATGAGATTAAGAACGACATTTTACATATGCTCTGTGTGTTTCCGAATCATGTATTTCTTATTTGTGCGTAGGGGTATCACTGGACACTTTTAATGTGTTTGTCAAACAGTGAAATATTTGTGATGAAGATGTTGTAGAGGAGGCGTGATTTGAGCACCACTTCCTTGCCTATGATGAACATGTGGAGAATACGTTTGAATAGATTACAACTATCCTCTACGCCCGTCTAATTTCACGTATGTATGCCAGTTTGATGGATGCATATCACCCACTAATGATGCAGCCATCCGGTGTACTTAACAGCTTTAAGACAGCAGCTCTCGCATCAATTTTAATTACAGTCAACCGTAGACTTGCATTTTAAATTGTCCGCATTGATTAGCCTGCTAATTGTGAGGCAGAAGACACCGAGACGATTGGAATGGTAGGCGTTTGACGCCTAGGTGGACGAAAGGCGGCAATTGGAGCAATGATGTAGTCCTCAAGACTGACGCGAAGGTGTAGGATCTGGATGTTTGGTTGGGTGAAGAACTGTAATAAGGATAAGTATAATTTGTGACATGAAAATCAGTGGTCAATTCTTAGTATGGAGATGTGATGTTTAGTTGTATATGGCAGAGATATATTTCCGTGTTTACGCAAAATACGTATGGGGAATATAAACATTACCTACATAAATCTTATGCGTATTCTTGACATGGATTTGCTCAAAAACTGTTGGTTAATGTATGTGCATCTACCGAAATATCTTAATGCAATAATTAATCTTGTTACATTGAATATTCTTACGGTTGAAAGAATATGTATGTATGGGTGTGCGTTATGAACATACACAAAGCGAATGAGGATATTGTAATAAAATTAGAAACTAAAAAACTGAAATAGTTAATGGGTAAGCGATTTTGAAAAGAATAAAGAAATATAAAATGCGACAAAGAATAAACAAAAGAAAATGGGGGAAAGAAAAGAAGAAAAGAAAAAGAAAGAATAAAGCAGTAGTGTCTGTGGAAAAAAAAATTATAAAATCATCGTAAGTCAAAAATTTAAATGTTAAAAGAAAACAAAATGAATTTAGAATGGGTACCAATAAACGATTTCGAAAGGAATAACTGGATAAAATCGTGGAAAAGATAATCATATGAAAGCTGAAGAAGGAAGGGAGGGAGAAGAGAAAGAAAGAATACTGAAAATTATCGAATGTCTTTTCAGAAAGGAATACGATATAGAACATCAATAACAGGCATACTAAAAAAATATATAAAGAAAACAGAGAAAGATCCTTATGTACATAGTTTAAAGTGAAATATAACTAGAGTATTGGTTGAGATATGAATGAAATTAAAAGAAAAATATGTAAACTACTTGAAAACGATGGCGTTCAACTTAATAAACAATCGGAAACAATAAACGTTTGGATCTATTAAAAATGTCAAGAATATAAAAACATGGCACGTGTTAATAGAATCATTAAACTTTAGAAAAAAACAACAGATAAAGTCATTATGAACAACTCTAAAAATAAAGAGAGAATTCTTCAAATAATAGAGAAGTGCCAAATATATTTAGTCATAACAGTAAAATATTTTTTTTTTCTTTTGTAAAATAATATATACGAATAATTTAAAACCGTAGGAAGAATTTTAAAAATAATATGTGGCATTAAAATTTAAGAGGGTAATATATATTAAGTAACGGAAATGGCGGTTTTAACACTCATAACATAATCAGTGTAGCGCATGAAATAAATGTCTTTACATAGAACACGCACAAAAAAAAGATTTGTTTCTATGTTGCAAAAGAACGAGTGAAGACATATTGAATGAGGTGAATTGGCTAACATATGATAATTGTAAAACATTAACGAAAAACCTAAGAAAATGGAAAAAGAGTTTCATAAAAGAGACAGTATTTTTTATCATGTTTTTCTCCTTTCAGTCGTCTCTATAGAACTTGCTCTATCATGGCTCTCAACAACTTCCTGTTTAGCTTTTGTAAAACACTAGTTAAACATCAGAAAAAGTCAAAAAAATAAAAACGGGATATCAAGTGAAAAATAACCAAAAATACAAAACAAGAATGAATGAAAGAGATAAAAATAAGTACCATAGACATTATTGCGAAAAGCGGATAGCAAATACAAAAAAATATATTTGAAGTATTGCTCGAAAAATATTTAAAGAGTAAGAAATTCAAAAGAAACATGGAAAAAAATAAACATTTTAAAATAAAGTGGCGTATATGCAAAAGCAAATACAAAAATATTCTCGATGTGAAATTTTCCTCAAGATAAATGATAAAATAACGGAAAAAAACAGGTTTCTTCCGGGAATCCTCAATAAAATTACGAAACCCTCTACTTCTCTGAAAGAGGGTTTGCCTTGGCGGTTTTCCTCGATATTGTGAATACTTCTCACACATTTCTGAGAGCAATCTATGTTTCAAACTCTGTCTATACGCAGGTATTGTTTTTGCTGCTGGCTTCATTCTAAGGCAGAAAGAACACATTCAGTTACGCTACTAGTAAAGGATTTCAGCAAAATTTGTCGAAACCTTTGAACGCTTTACCGCATGGCACAAACCTAACAAACAAGGTCAAGATCAGTTCCATCAATTTGAGACAACGTGATCCGCTAAAAGCATCGATCCAATTGCCGATGCTTTGTTTTTTCTTGTAATAAAAAAAATCGTTTGTTTGTTTTCATGGCATTTCGCTTTTTTTGCCCGTCTTTCATTCTCCATTTTCTTTCCTCTCTCACCTTCTTTTCCATTTCCACAAAGCTTGTCAAATTTATTGCCATTACATTTCGACAAAAGTGATGTGCATTTTTTATACTTAGATATTTACGATGATAGATTAATTAAAAATTCCTGGCGAAGAATAAAAAAAAATTGAAAAATATTTCCACAACGAATTTTTCATCGATTTGGTTTATTTTAATTATTCCAATCATACGTCACACCATTTTCATGGAAAGAGAGACAGATGATTAATGATCGCCATGAAATTAGGTACATGCGATAAGAAAATGGATAATGTTTGAAAAGAAATATTTGTATTCTAAAATAAATGCTTTTCATTATCACTCGTCAGCCATTGTTTTTCATACGCGTATATATATATATATATATATATATATATACCCACGTATATGATTGGTGTATATATATCTATATATATATATATATATATATATATATATATATATATATATATATGTATGTATATGCGTGTTTTGTCCGTGTATTAGTTTATATTTACTTGAATTTATTTGTGTTACTATATATATATATATATATATATATATATATATATATATATATATATATATATATATATATATATATATATATATATATGGTTAATAATCCGTTGGTATAATCTAATCGAATCCTATAAAAAAATGTAGAATTTAAAAATTTTAGATTTTTCAAACTCTTTGAAAAATTTTGTGAATTTTAAATTCAAAATTCGCGGGTGACAATGATCATTCACCAATGGTATCTTAATTCCAATTTTATGGTCATATATATATATATATATATATATATATATATATATATATATAGAGAGAGAGAGAGAGAGAGAGACAGACAGAGACAGAGACAGAGAGACAGAGAGACAGAGAGAGAAAGAGGGAGTGACAGAGATAGATAGATATAGAAACTGCGTAAAATCTTATTTTTCATCTCATTCTTTAGCAGTATATGAAATAGTTATTGTATTCTAGATATTTTTTTACTACATGATGCTAACAATATTCTTCTCCGTCACGATTATTTGTCTTGAAATTAGCAGGAGTTAAAATAATATGCGCATTGCATCATTCTACTCTGTAAATAGTTGTAGTACTGTTTTTTGCCATAAAATTTAAATCATTTTAAGTTTAGAGTTTGTGCAATTTAAAGCATCGGTTGGCATATTTCATAAAATTTGTCACTCGTGCCAGGGAACATTAAGACGCACATTCCAAATACGGATGATCGCGATAATATGATAATTACACCGAGGATCTTTTCGCCAAAGTTTGTTCATTAAGAGAGTATAAAGAAATACTTCATCAAAAATAAAATAATAAAATTATCACAAATACTCCATCAAAATACATCCATAATATCAATTAAATGGCAACATATCAGATAAAGTTACATTTCCCAACTACTCTTTGCAACGAGGAAAGAAGAATGGATGGGTTTTTTTTTTACGATTATTAGCAGAAACCGGTTCTCACAGGTTGAGACGCCAAAAATGTGGATCTTTCTTGATATTTTAGAGTTGAATTAAAGATATTGGAATTGGAGTCTAATGCTAATTTCCGGTAGTTCTGTATTGACAGCTAAGTGATATATTGATATTTTGAAAGCGCACGTCTTAACAAGTTTCGATGAGAAACCTATCAGTCTTCTTTTTGTAGACGTCGCCGTATCATTCGCCTGATTTTAAACTTGGTGCGCATTCTCAGGTGGACGTTTCATATTAACAGACAGGGATTTAATAGTAATGACTATTTTCCTCAGTTTGTGAATATGATTCACATGTAAAAAATATGTACCTCACAAAATGAATGAATGAATAGTATTCGAAAACTATTTTAAAACATATTTCCCTTAAATGTTCTTTTTATAAATTTATTGTCATTATAATTTGTTTGTATGTTTATTTAAAACATGTATGTTTGTACTGTATTGATCCGTCATAAAAGCATATTTACCCTACCGTCCTAGAACTTGGGCAAAATGAACAACGGATAGCCTACATTGAGACTCGAACGTTGTATATAGAGTGATATGATCTGTCGCATAACTCTTCTGCGATCCCACGACCACACCTGGTCATAGGGCTGATAAAAATAATTTTCTTTTTGAGCATCGCGCATATTCGTTTATTATAATATTTTACCCTCACATTTTTTAGAGTTCTTTAGAAACAGAGGTAATTAGAATATTTGCATTTTTTTAATGAAAGAGTGTATCACTGAAAATCTTTTCGATCAGTTGTTTAAAAATAAAGCAAATTAATTTGATTAAATGACAATCAATATTATATTGTACTTATTCTTGTCTGAATTTCTTGGAAGAGGAGTTGTCATTATTAAACTATTTAATTTCAGACGATTGTCTTCTTTTTGTTTTCATCACAACCTTTAGGCCAATGTGCTCTCCGGGCTTTTTCAGTTATATGTCGATCTGTGTAACTTACACGGAATTCCGGATTCAAACATCTATTTGATGTTCTCGTTCCACTGTTCACGTCTATGGATATCGTCTAGTTTTTGTTTCTTGTTTAGTATTATTTAGTTATTTCTCGCCGTTTCTGCTGCAGTACACAATGATCGACCCAGGGATTGAAATCACAACCATTATGTCACGAAATTCACAAACCACTTTACACCCCTAGGACAATTTGTTTGATTAGACAAACCTCAACTGCTGCTGGCTGCCACGTTTTAACAGCTGATGCTGCTATGATTTTTCTTTTTGTTGCTGCAGTTGAAAACTTCCTCACATCTATATTATTTTATTTATTAGAAAATATATATAAAATTTAAATAGTTATCTTTATTTGTTTCAATAGACTTCGGAAACTGTGTATTGCTTAGACAGATTTAATACATCTTGAGTGATTCAATAAATCCATAGACTCACACGTTGCTAATGATAACATTTGATCTAAAATGTTCACTCTAGAATATTTAGCAATTTGATTAATAATTAAACTGGAAAGGAAGAAGGGCATTTCGTATGGCAATTTTTAAAAAAAATGAGCCTCTCAACGAAAATACTTACCTACGTTCGAAGAGTTACTGAATATTTCTCAGAACAGACAAGATTTTTGACAAAATAATCAGATACTTTATATCTGAAATTCTAGGATTGGAGTTACTATTTACACTGTTCATATTAGGACTACTGTTCTTTTATTTCTTGTTGTTATCACATCGTTTCTGTTGTTGCTTTCTCCGGTCTTCCTCAAGTGTATGTCGATATGCGTAACCCTCAGTGAATTCCGAACTGAAATATTTATATAACCTGTTCTCGTCCCACTGTTCATGTCTGGAGATATCATTTGGTTCTTTTTTTATATTCAGTACTTTTCTGGTATTGCTCACCCGTTCTATATACGTTGTATACATGCACACAATACTCAACACAAGTATTTAACTCACAATCACTTTATCCCGTAGTAAAATTTGCGGTAGTGAATGTGAAGCTTTAAACTTAACCTTTCTGCTGATTAGTGTTGCACATATTGTCAATGCTGCTGTCTGTTATGTTGTGACTGCTATATGTGCTTCCCGTGATGCCTGGTGCTGTGCTTGAAGACTTTCTCTCTTTCGATTTTCTTTATCATCCGTTCCCATATTTTATTTATTTCTATGCTAAGCCAAAAGAGAATGTCTTCATAGCATAGCATATGCACTGATTCTTTTAGATGTCTAACATTCTAATGTTCTTCCTTGTTCTGTATTTGTACAGTATATGACCAGGAAATTGCTACAGTCTGTCGCCCTTACGTGAAGGGATTATCAGAAAGATTTTTTTTTTTAAACTAAGGTCCGTACATCAGAACATTATTCAGAATTAATTCCACTCTACACGAAAACTACAGTCGAGTAAGGACTAAAACGGAAGGTGAGAAGACTAAGGGTTGTGTGAACTGAATTCTTTGCAGTTGTGGTAGAGAATATAAAGGAGAAAAGCCCCACCCCACAAAAATGTATGTCTTGAGGAACATTGAAAAGTTTTGAATTTGTGGGAAGTGAAAAGGATTCGAAAAGAGTTGGATGAGTCGAATGATGATCTCGAAGGTATGGCAACTCAGAAAACTCAATTTGACCGTTCTGATAAGAAAAGAACTCGTGATTTTTTCGGTGCGGGACTCAACACAGAGGCCTACATGAGGTGGTTTTGCCCTATGTAAAGAGGGTAGGAGACATAATCTGGCAACAGGACTGTGCTTCATGCAACAAAAGAAGCAGAACCCAGTTAGCTCTATCAGTCAATTTCTACAATCATATCACCCATTATATCCGGCCACCTAACTTCCCATTGTTTATTATGTGTTGGGTGCAGTTGAGTGAGATACCAAAATGTACTGAAGCTGAGGTTGAATCGAATTGCGATTTTATTGAATAAATTAACTCGTAAGCATTTAAAGATATTTTTGTGTAATTTTGGTAAATATATCTATTAAAATGAAATGTTAGTGTTATTTTAAATTTTGTGTAATATAAACGACACTTTTTTCATCATTCCCTATATTTTTGGCCACAAAATTCGTTCGCTTATTATAAATAATAAACCTAATGAACTGTTGTCCAACCCAGTCTATTTATTTATCTATCTATCTATCTAGCTAGCTAGCTACATAGATAGATAGATAGATAGATAGATAGATAGATAGATAGATTGTTCTCTTTTTATCATATTATCAGCCGGCTAGTACTAACTTATTTGCGTTTTATAATGCATAACGGTTGTGGAATTAAGTTGTTGGTTGTTTTATTTTGCTTAGAGGCATATGAACATCTATGGGATAATTAATGCCAAAATCTAAATTTGAACACGATTTTATGGCTTCATCTAAATAACTACTGAACGTAGATGTAGGCCGTCAACAATAGATAAAATGTATTGTTGGTCATTTTACATTAAAAATGTATTTTTGGTCATTTTTATATAAAAATGTATTGCTGATGTTTTTACGAAAAATCTATGTGTATACATTCAAAGGATTTTGTTTGGGGATTCCTTATTTGCTCAAAGCAGGTACCCTAACCGTGTAGTTTAATTTGTGGAAACAAAGTTATTTATAAATTGTATTACTGTTCTGCTATTACATATGTCAAGTAGATATTTTTTTCGCTGCGATTTATTGTCATAATCCTACTTTTTACACTATTTGAATCATATGCTCTGATTTTTAAGACCCCGTGATTTTAGAGTACGATTTTGCTTTTAGCTATATACTCTAATTGTGAAGCCTTACTGTTTGCCATACAATCCAGAATTTTCTAGGAATATTTTTTTCGGGCATTTGGGTATTTTTCCCCCTATGATTGTTATTTTAGCATTTCCAGCTTGGCAGTATACACACCTACCAAGACGACGTTAATTTTTCTGCGCATTCTATGTACATATCACCTAACCTCACTGGAATATCATCGGCTTGTTGAGTGCAGTTTATCTCTCCTATTTTTACAAGAAACAGTTGCCAACTACCTGATGACCGGTCGGCCATTTTTCAAAGATAACTTATTTGTAACACACACACAAACACACACAAACACACACACACACACACACATATATATATATATATATATATATATATATATATATATAATATCTATATATATATATATATATATATAATATAATATATAATATATATATAATATAATATATATAATATAATATATATAATATATATATATATAATATGTATATAATATATATACATATATTATATAATATAATATATATAATATATATATATATATAAATACATACATATATAATATATATATAAATACATACATACGTATATAATATATATATATAAATACATATATATATAATATATAAATACATACATACATATATAATATATATATAAATACACATATATAATATATAAATACATACATACATATATAATATATATATAAATACATATATATAATATATAAATACATACATACATAATATATATATATATATAAATACATATATAATATATACATAATATATATCTATAAATACATACATATATATGTATATATATATATAAATTCATATATATATATAAATACATACATACATATATATAAATACATACATATATATAAATACATACATATATATATGTATATATATAAATACATACATATATATATATAAATACATACATATATATATAAATACATAGATATATATATATATATATTAAATACATATATACATATATATAAATACATATATACATACATATATATATAAATACATACATACAGATATATATATATACATACATATATATATATAAATACATACATATATATAAATACATTCATATATATATATATAGAAATACATACATACATATATATATATAAATTCGTATATACATACATATATATAAATACATACATACATACATACATATAATATATATAAATACATAGATACATATATATATATATATATATATACATACATACATACATACATATATAAATACATATATATATATATATATATACATATATATATATACATACATACATACATATATAAATGCATATATATATATATATATATATATATATATATATATATGTGTGTGTGTGTGTGTGTGTCTGTGTAAAACCTTTGCCTGAGAGGGCGTTTCTGTGGATCTAAATTCAGAAAACGACAGAGGACCATAATTGTCATTCACTTAAATCGTGCTGAAGAACGCAAATGTTTATTTAATAAGATTTTTTGAACATTCAGGCTATTAGACGAAAATAAAAAAAAATATTATATTGTTTAATAAATAGATTAGATCGTCTACTCAAGTGCGTGTTCACTGAAAATAGTATTGAAAGTGATAAACATCTGGCGGATTACAAAAAATCCATTCTAAATTTCTCTTTCTTTACGTTTGAATACGAATCTGTGCATATATTAAATTAACTTTGACGAAGAATTTTCACTTGTAGGCAAAAAATTGCCGACTTCTCTACGTCGCTTAGTTGATTAGAATGTTCTGGTACTTAACCGTAGCATCTACTACTCTGTTGGGAAGCATGTTCACATCCCACCAAAGTACGCAAGTTTTTGTTTAATAAAGTTTCGCGAACATTCAGACCGGTAGGCGAAAATAAATAAATAAGCTGTTTTGGTAAATAAACTGGGCGCGTACTGTATAGAACTTTCGTAAAACTAAGATGTAAGCTTGATCTTTTACCTTTTTAATAAGCATCACCTATCAAGCACTTTTGATAAGATTCATCACCTCTGGGAATTTAAACCTCATGTGCCCCAGGTCAATAAAACTGATCTTAGTTGTTCAATTCATTTTGTACTATGTCTTATGACAACTGCCTTTTGTCTTTGCGTACGGGCAGTTCGGTGCTTCAAGCCTTAGTCTCCTTTGCATTGGATCGAAGACTATGCATGATTTCGCCTGAGGATCAATAATCTACTCAGATAGATTGAAAGCTGTATTCACATGTGCCCGAGAGGATTGGATCTTCTGCGAGATCCGGCGATCATTGCGAAAGCAATAGATTTTCTGTCGGAAATAGGCAAAATGATAAATTCTTCGTGGATCTTGTAACTGACGCTTCGGAAATGGGCTTTGCCTACCGGGTAATTGCACACTTGCAAGGGCACTGGTCTGGATAATTATCAGGTTTTGATTTCAGTCACAGGTACCACGCACTTACCAGTTGATGAATGCGCAATCGTAACACGCTACATCAAAAATCTTTTATAACCGAATTTCAGCTAAATGTGTCCGGGTGAACGTTACTTTTTACAGACGTTTTCTTGTACAAGGTATGGGAAACTGCCCTCTTCGTTTCGGTTTAATCTTTTATCTCTAAGCGAAATTTATCTCTCGCTAACAATGATAGATTAAATACGACGGTTGATTGATTTTATAACGTGTAAATCATTGATGTCTTGGTTGATTGATTTGCTTTTACGACTTAGCAAAAATCTGTGGGTTATTTAAAGACAAAACATTTTGGATTGTAATAGTAATTCAATTTTTTCTCAGGTAATATTGTATTAACATTTGTCGGCAATAACAATTTTTACAGATACAAGTTATACTTTATGACACATAACAGGGTGAGGAGATGGATTCATACTATCTCTATGGGCATTTACGCATAACTGTATGTTATGTACTCGAACGGAACGGGGTATTTAATGGGGAAATAGTATGGGGAAACCAGAGATGGTAAATTCACTATTGAGTAGACATGTTTAAACATGGGAGCCTCAACAAACCTTAACACATGTTCATGTGCCATCAAAAAAAGTGAACTCAAATCATATGAACAGATACATGAATGTTTCAGAATTTATCATGTCTTATATGTATTATATTTCTTTCACAACGTTGTTGATATTTGCTCTCCACAAAACCTGTCTTTACGTTATTTAAGCCTATCATCCCAAGCAGAGTGGAAGTGCCACTAGCGCTCAAAGTGCTACCAGAGATTTGATCAAAGTAATTTTTATGCTCTGCTCTATTTCTTTGTCCTTGTTCTTCTATACCAGTGTTTATCAATATTTTTTTTTAATTCAGCGCGCACTTGTAGAATAACTAAAACTCTGTGTTTAACTTATATTTTAATAAAGAAATATTAGTCATGAAATTTGAAAATGTAACATTTACGTTTAAAATTCACCCAAAATATTAGCGGTACAGTTTAATTTCTTTTTTCTTTTTTTTTATTATAGAATCGGACAATGACTGGTTTAGGAAGACAAAAAAGAAAGGATTACCCACTCCTTAATGATTAAGGAATATAATATCCACTTTCAAATATTTAGACTTGTGTTTGGTGTCTCTAGCTTTTTAAAAATAAAGATATCTGAATGTAAAAATAATTCTTAAAGCACTCTTCGGTTAATTTAGGCCCACCTGGCTGCCTTTGAGGCTTTATTTGTGTGTCTGTCTACCTGGGTGAGATAAGATGTTCTATGCATTCAGGCAAAGTCTTTAATTAGGTTACTCACCGTTTTCTCTGCTTCTTCTGTTCCATGAGTATTAAATTTTCCAGGACTATTTCCTCATTATGCGTCACAACAGTTTCCCTCTGATTGGAATTATATATATATATATATATATATATATATATATATATATATATATATATATATATATATATATATATATATATTATATATATATATACATATATATATATATAATATCTTAGTTACAGATTAAATTAACCTATTCCGTTTGTTCTCATATTCTATGATATTCTTAAGATTCGTCCGAAAAAGACATCTCAGTGGCTTCAAATCATTTATTAGTCTCCGACGAGATTATCTAGCATTAACAGCCATGTTGGAGATTAAGTATTCCGTCAGAGTTGCACATATATTTTCTTATGTATTTTGTCTTTTTACAGTTCATGTTTAATCTTTTCTATATATCTAAAATGAATACCATGTCTCTGCTTCCTTTCTTTTTCTTTTCTAAATTTGTGATCAAAACGGTGTCATCCGAGTATCTTATGTTGTTAAGATTATATGCACCGATGCTAAATTCTTGTAACCCTTCCAGTTGCCTTAGAAAACGTTCGTTAGAGAAGGCGCAATGTGTCACTCTACTTGGCGTTTGTGTCTTCTGCTATCATTTCTAAACTGTTCATCTAAAATTTGAAGGGTTAGCTTCTGCTACCATCTTTAAACTAATCCTTTAATAATTTATCATTATGCGTCCTAGAAATCACAACTGTATCATTCTGATTGTAATTATTAATAGCATTCTAGTTGCTATTTTAATTTAGACATTCGCGTTGTTTTCATATTCTATCTATGATATTCTTAAGATTCGACCGAAGACGGCATCCCAATGGAGATTGGAGATTAGTAATTCCGTCCAGTACCGAGCATTTTTCATTAAGTATTTTCTTCATTTTTTTTTTACAGTTAATACTTAATCTTTTCTACGTATTTAAAATGAAAACTTGTCTAGCATATTCATTTTAGTTTCTCTTCTGAATTTATCATCAACAATGTGCCGTCAACGCATCTCACGTTATAAAGATTATATCCACAAATTTTTAATTCTTGTAGATCATCTAGTTACCTCAGAAAACCTTAGTCAGTGAAGGCTCAAGAAATCACTGTCCTGGAGGGTAACATCTTCTGCTATCATCTCTAAATTGTTCATGTAAAATTTAAAAGTTTATTCTTTTCTACGTATTTTACATAAATATATTTTGTATCAGCTACTTCTGAGTTTCTCTTCGTAATTTTTAGCGGAACAAGAAACGAAGCATTTCCCCTGCGTCTCTAGCGATGGATCGTATATATGTTATTCTTGAGGTCATAGATTAACATTAGCCTCAACAGACGTTCCCGGCAAGGAGAGGATTATCTGTACGACCATTCATCCTTATAGAACAAAATCCAGGCTCTTCTCGGTGACAATGTGACATCACGGTCTTTGTTTTCCAGGTATTGATTTTTATAGATTTTTGCACATTAAGCTGTTAGAGGGGAGATCAGATACCTGATTGTGCCCTCTGCATAATTAAGGAGTGTGTCTTGAGAATAATTAGCGAAAAGAGGATAGAATCGAGAAAAGATGCCTGTGAAACGCCTGCATTGATCTCACGTGTTTCGAAAGTTTGGCCAGTAACAACGAAGTTCATGGATCTACCTGATAGGAAGGAATTGATAATAAGGAAAACACTTCAAGAGATTCATTACGTTCAGAATGTTTATGGTAAACCCAATACCACAACTTATCAACAGACAGTCATATATCTAAGGTGATCGTAAGACTATTGGAGAGAAATAATATATTTAACGAATTTCTTGAAGTATATCGAATTTCTTTACATATATCGTTTTCATTACCTTTCCTTTCCATCTCATCTCTTAATTGCTGTTTGTGGTAAGACAAACCGACTACAAACCTGTCTTTTGATTTGTATAAATAAGTCACGCCGTTTCAGCCCCAACGTCAAGTCTCTTCTTCAGTTAGTTTCAATACTGTCACATTAATCCGAACAACTCTTCGAGTTTTCATCACAGTTTATGGAATGTAATTATGGGCAAATACCTTAAACCAGGTCTCGATTTGAACTCCGCATACCCGTGTTCGACTAATGCCTGGCAATACTGGAAACGATTATTCCTATTACTGTTACGGTACGGATAGACTTAACCTGCTATTGCAAGACGCTTCCATATCCATATATAGCAACATTTCTCCCTGAAAAACTTACCAAAGTGCAATGGACGTTGTGGATGGAATCTTTGTGAAGATTCGAAACATAAACTTTACCTGGATTGTATTAGCAACTAACCGCCAGACCCCTAAGGAGGGGTTAGAACTGTATCTTCAGCGCTTAAACATCTTAATTCGAGACTTCCAAGAGACGACAGCATGTCATGCAAAGGACAAATTTATAAGAGACTCCTTTATAAATGGATTAGAATCGAAAGATACCTGGAAAAAAATAACTAGATATAGCTGCAGATTCTTACATTGGAAATGGCAGAAGAGTGATATTGTCATACCTACAAACAAGTGTGCAAAGGCAGCACTACGTACTCATACTCCTAATAGCCTACAGTTCAAACGACCCAAACAGGGGAAAAAGACGAACCACTCCGTCAATTCAAAGTCTTCTATCTCCGGAGACACTAAATATTCTGCTAGGGATGCTACCAGATCAAAATGTTATTTTTGTAGTCTCAAACTACACCCCAAATCGTGTTGTCTAGCCAGGGAAACTAAATGTCACAAGTGTTGGAAGAATGGAAATTTCTCTAAGGTTTGTCGCTCAAGCTTTTTTTCACGTTGTTCGAATGCTCTTATTGTGACTCGCATCGTATCAACTGAAAACTCTAAATGATTTTCAAAGGCTATATTAACGGTAAAAATAAACGGAGTAGAAATTAAATCTCTAGTCGACACAGGAAGCTCGGAGAGTTTTATTAGCGCTGATATTACTCAAAGAAACATATTTAAAATCGTACATTGCAATACCCAGGTAGCTATGGCTAATGCTACACTATCTTCGCAGGATAGAAGACATATTTTGTCCGGTCTAGTGTTGAATCAAACTAACTGGACTAATACAAAATTTTTTGTGATGCCAAATCTGTGCTACGATGTCATACTGTGCCATTATTTTCGCAAACAACATTCTAGTATTGCTCTCTCTTTTGGGGGCCCGAAAACGGCGTTGAACATCTATGATTTGGCCGCTATAAATGTACAAAACACTCTCTTTTCGAAAACAACCCATAACTGTAAACCAGTATCTACCAAATCTCAAAAATATTCTCTTGAAGACAAAACGTTTATACAAGCGGAAATATGTTAAATGAAGAAATAATCTAAGAAAGCAGGTCAGCATCGAAGGCACAAGTATTTATAACTTTTTCTGATAATAATAAAAAGGATGGTCACAGTCTACTCCCAAACAATAAATAGGTATACCCTAACGAATGCTTACTCTATACCCCGTATTAAGGCGATGATAAACGAGATCGCCAAATACAGAATATTTAGCACGTTAGTGTTAAGAAGTAATAACCACCAAATAACTATAAACCCTAAATACGAACCTCATACGGCATTTATAGCCTGCAGACGACTTTGTCAGTTACAACAGATTCCGTTTTTTTTCACTAACGAGGTTTTCAGTTTTCAGAGGGCCCCCGATAACATAATTCTTGAAGAAAAACTACAAGGCCTACATACATAATGTGACAGTGTGCGGCGATGAATGGGCCAACCACACACGCAACCCAAAACAGTTGTTGGCGGCTGTCAAGAAATAAAATCTTACACTCAACCATGACAAGATTTCATAAAGATTGGACAATAATCGGACTACTTGTATATGCTGTGAGCAAACTTGAAGTCGGATACTGGACGGCTAAAACCACTGAAAAATCTACCTATAGCAACACCATAGCCCCCTTGCGAAGAACAATGGTTATGTTCACTCATTATTCTCAATGAATACTCTCCTTTTCAGAAAAAAATACCTACTTACGAAAATTACTATATTTTCTTTACCTTCTGCCGTTAAATCCTTTGAGGGCTTCAAAAGTGATATTGCCAACTCAGCCATTACTTCTGTGGATCCTGATATTCCCCTAGAAGTAGAAAGCAACGCTTCCGACTACCCCATAGCTGCCGCGTTAAGCAATCCAGACGCCCTGTAGCGTTATTCTTCAGAATATTGTGAAAAACTGAGTACCGATATTCAACTGTGGAAAAGGAGGCTTATGACATAGTCGAGGCGCTAAAAGTGTCGACATTTCATAATTGGTCAATGCTTTAAATTATTCACTGTCAGTCTCTTTTATACTTGATACCAAGACGTCAAGCAAAATAAAAAGTGAAAAGATAGAGAGGTGGATGGTAGAGCTTTTCTGTATTTAGTTTGACGTTTTCTATCGCTCGGAAAAGAAAAGAGCAACGTCAAGAGTCAAGAGTGTGTGAATCAGTAAACAGTACCAAAGATCCACAAACTGTTCGTAATGATCTCTGACATCCAGGCATCACGAGGTTGATGCATGCGGTTCGAAACAAGAATTTGCTTTTTTTCATTTGAAGACGTGAATCGAATAACAAACGGTTGTCAGATTTGCGCTCGAATAAAACCTAGGTTCTACAAAGTCGAACTGAGAAACTTAGTAAAAGCTACACAGCACTTTTAGAGACTGACCGTGGACTTTAACGGGATTCTTCTATCTAAATCCCGAAACAAATATCTACTACTCGTGCTTTGCTTTTGCAATTCCTGTCCAGTTTTAAATGCAACAACGGTCATACGCTGTGTTTGCTCACGGATCTCAATATTCAGAGCGCTAGATTATATTCTTCCAGGACGCTGGACATCTTTTATGTCCAATCAACTTAGATGATTCCTGTTATTACAGAGAATGGCCGTAAGCCGGACAACCCCATACAATCATTAATGGAATTGACAGTGAGATACAATATCATAATATGGAATACCGTACATTTAGCACTTGAAAACCAAAATTCCCTTAACACCTGAAATCTTAGATCAGGTGGCACCGAGAGGATTCCAGAGTGTTGTCAAGCGACGCAGACGCCTGGATGATTTTGTGCCGGACTATGAGAAAACATATCCTAGGAGAACGTGGTAAGACAACCTGATTACCCCAGATCCGCTGTCTTATGAATTGTATAAATAAGTCATGCCGTCTTAGACAAAACGACAAGACTCTTCAGTTACTTTCAATAAAGACACATTAAGTCGAACTAGCCTCCCAGTTTTCAATACACTGTTGTTCCCAGATCTACCCTGGCCCAGGTTGATAGCACCTGTTAGGGTCCCAGCTATTGGCATAAAATGAACACCCAAGCTAACGCCAAAACAATATGAAAGTATAAAAATCCACTTTTACAGTAAAAATTTCTGACAATAGATTTTTATAGTAAAAAAAAGTTTCTAGCAATGGATTTTAATAGTAATAGTAAAGAAAAGATCCCAAGAAAATTAAATTTTGAGATTAAATGAGCTATAAGGATTTGATATGCTGTAAAACAAATCAAACTGTAACTTCGCCACCTCAAACTAGATCAAATATCTACTTGACTGCTAAATTCTATGTTAGTTATTGGATATGTAGCCGAATTCATTCAGTTTCGTTTACGTTCATTTCTGAGCACAAATATTGAAGAAAGGAATGAATGGCTTTTATGAATATCTCTAGCTATATTTTTGTTTTACCAACAGATACAATGCTCAAACACCTATCCTATTTACATGGTTACCCATTGAGCATTTTTTAAGAGCGTAGATTGGTGGGGGCAGGAAGTGGTACATATTAAGAAAATCACTAAGTTAGATATCGGCTGACACTGGATTTGAAAATTTAAGAATGTAATGCCTGAGGAATCATCCTCTCGGTTATCTGTTTTACAGAGTGACAGTTGTCTAGAAGATGTCTGGGTGGAATTTACTCCTTAACAAAGAAATTCGAATAGGATGAAGAATTGTTAACGCCGTATCGTTTGGATGTCGAGTCCTAGCTGTAAATGTCAGACCTGAAACACCTTGAATCAGAGTATTCAATTTTGTAACATATTTATTTAGATATTCATGTTGATTTTATATAGTGCCTAGACCTTAAGTTGGTACTCAGTTTTTACTTAACAATCCCAAAGGAATTCTGTTTTGCTCAGCTAACTGTAGCCTGGACTGTTAAACGAAAGATGTTTACATATCACCGAACAGATCGCATATTAACCTACGTCAAATTTATTTCAGAATCATTCTCTGCCGATATTTCCTTTCTATAGTAATAGTTCATTAATTTCTCCATATAGGCAATATTTGTAAGCATTTCAGGGCATTTTGTGTTTGTCCAGAATAAGAATCTGTCACGTTTTCAATATTTAGATAGTTTTTGCAATCATATTAGGTGTCATTTTTTTACTATCTTCTTTGGAGCAGCTTTATTTAGTGTCTTCACTCAAAAATTATAATCATTCTAGTTGGTGAACTGATCTAAATGTTTATACTGGCTTCCAGAGAAATTAAATTTCCGATTGTAATAATTTTTTAGGGGTCAAGTTAATCAGTATAGAAAAGATGAATTATGTACGGTTTGTGTTATATAACATTCCAGCCAAACAGCAAAAATTTCTACCGGATTTTAAGAGATACGTGACGATTGGCGATTTCCATGTAGAAGGCAGTTTTGCGATTGCCAAACTATATTGACGCATTTTTCGTCATTTTTTTACCTTTTAATCAACAGAAATGAGCTCACTACCGGTTTGTATTCGAACTGTAATATTGCGGAAGGAGCTCGTAATGCATAATGCCGTTCCAGTTCCACCAGACATAAAATATATCTTTCGTTTGAGGAAGAGTTGCTTATAAAGTGTACAACGATGGCTCGTTGTATTTTCCCAGAACATGTTTCACTTCAAATTGTTGTAAACAATGCATTTTTCACCGAATCTTATCGTCCTTTTCTAAAACGGTTGATGTCGATTCAGTTTGGACAGAGAATCGCAGAGGAACATTCTGTACATTAATCCTTCCCTATTTAATAGTGAGGAACCTAAGCATCTTAGCGATTCACGTATCGAGACATTTTGAACTACGTTACAACATACCTGTGAGATATCTGTAATATAATACCTCCAAGATGTCCCGTATCGTATAGCCTAGATTACTTTTAATCAGAAATTCTATTTGGTTTCAATGGGTGTACGTCTGTTGGATACTTCTTTTCCCTCTAGATGAAAATTCCAATACTGATTCCAGTGAACCACTTATGGGCAGTACTCCCAGCCATTATGCCATTTCTGTAAACGGCTCATGTCTTTATGATGTGTGTATCACTTTCCTTTCTTTTCCACTAATAAATCAGTCAGATGACGCAAATACATCTTATGTACCTCCATTAATTATCACCTATTTACTGTAATAATTCCCTGTCTCGAGAAAAAATATATAGAAAGACACGTTAGAATCTGCGGTTTCAGAATAAATATATATCATACGTTAGAGTCACATGTTAATTAAAATGAAGTGTTTATTTGCCACCAAGAAAAAACGGTATGCACTTTTGTTCTAACTCTGTATTCCGGTGGGCTGTCGTCTTTTTCACTTTCAAATATTAGGTTGTTTTATATATCCGTTAATTATTTTTATGATGTCCCGCAAACTATCTAGAACAATAATATTTCTTTACATTTTTTAAAAACTTATTAACTCCGTTCATCCTGTCAAACTGTTATCTAATATTATTGATATTTTATTCCAGATTAAGAAAACGCTTTAATATTGAATGCCAAGTAAACAAGAATGAGTCTGTTCGACATCATTTTCTCTTTGCTTTTAATCAAGCTGCCAATGCTGCTCGAGATATTTGTGCTGTGTAAGGGGATGACTTCATTACTGACAGAATGGCATAGAAATGGTTTTCCCTATTCAAGAAGGCTATGTTCGAACTTACAGCCACTCCGGAGTTCTGAGCGCCCTTGTGTACTTTCATAGAATTCAATCGCACGCGTTGAAAATAGAAGGCAAGCTCTCATGTTAGTGTCGCTAGACATCTTCACTCAAAGGGTAAAGGCCAAAAACACGGCGAATTCACCGAGAGAAGCAAGCTTCAGCTCTCCGCAATTACTACCAGTTTACTCGACAGACACCAGGCTACGGGTTGATAAAAAGAAAGAGCTCGGTTGGGAAGTTCTACCACACTTAATTTAACCCCGTTACACTATCAATTTTCTCTGTTGCTATCTAACAGTATCAGTACTGTCTCCTTCAACAACGGCGGAGATCTTAAAACATGGCTTGATGAATTTTTTGTGTCAAAATCCAATGATTTCTATCGTTGAGGGATTGAATTGTTAGTAGATCATTGGCAGGACGTCGTAACCAATGAAGGCTGATTCATTGTTGAATGATTAATCAAAAATATTAACAAATACTAAGTGTCAAAATAAATTATTCAAAAACGTACGTATTTATGTTATAACCTAATAGCTTTCTTTTATATTTCCCAAAGTTTTGTTAATAATTCCTTATATTTAATGTGACTATTTTATTCAATTTTATATAATGAAAAATATTTCTCATAATATGGAACCAGCTAAGAAGTTACCTACTGATGTTTCCATTTATAATATCAACACTATTCCATCTTCCCCACTTGTTATTTGAGTTCAGCAAATAAGTACGAATTAATCGAGTCTACCGCCAATCAAAATTCATACGAAAAACTCAATATTTTCGCGATAACAAGATTCCTGAAATGGCGACTAATACCTGAATCACGTCGCTGCATTTTCCGCCAAAGTTTAACAATTATATTTCTAGTAATTATTTACAAAGAAAAATAAAACAGTGAGTAGAGAAATACATACGATTAGGATAATAGACACGTCCACGATGACGACGATGATCGTACTGTCAGCATAATTAAATATAATTAGACGTTCATTTAATTACTCAAAATGTACCTAATTTCTGTATTTACACTTCGTTGCAATCGGTGCCTGGAAGCAGACCATTGTCGGTGAAGCGAAAAAAAAATGAAACTTTATAAATAAGAACAAATATGCAATTTTTAATGAAAGAATATAAGCGAATACAATTAATTTAGAAAACGACATAACGTTATGGAATTAGGGCGAAATGAAATACTATCTTTTCTAAATAAGAAAATAAAACGAATTACGTCATTATAACATCGCATGAAACACCGAAACAAAGGTCTGCGGAACAAACACAGCAAGAAATAATATAAATATATACATATGTAAACATATATATTACACACACACACACACACACACACACATATATATATATATATATATATATATATATATATATATATACATATATATATATATATATATATATATATATATATATATATATATATATATATATATATATATATATATATATATATATATATATATATATATTGGTTGTATAGATGTGAGTTTGTGACCCTGGGTTTATGTAGATTGCGTGTATACACGCAGTCTACATGAACCCAAAATTATGACGGTTTTTGACGTTAGAAAATACGTCAAAAAACCGTCATTATTTTTGCACCAACCTAATATATATATATATATATATATATATATATATATATATATATATATATATATATATATATATTATATATATACTCGACACTTTCCCGTCGAATTCGACGAATGAGGGTCAAGCAGATCAGTTCCTAGGAAACCGACAGCCCGATAGCAACACATCAGATTTGATTATAGTGGAGAAAGTTTCGTGCAGGACCATCCACACTTTTTGAAGGGACAAGTACAGAGACCTGGTGGACTACGTGCCACAAAATCCCTAAACGACCCTCCGCAGGTTTTGAATTCAGAGTTACATATATATATATATATATATATATATATATATATATATATATATATATATATATATATATATATATGCTAATTAACTACCCTATACAATAGCTATAGAATACCTGATTACTGGACAATAATTATTTCGATTCAAATTATAGTTACTACTCTACATAAAATGCACTTTGCATTTTTTTCGATTAAATTTTTCAAGTATTTACATCACTTACGCAACAAATTCTTAACTAAAAAAAATCACTCTCTCTCTCTCCTTCTCTATCTCTCTCTATCTATCTATCTATCTCTCTCTCTCTCTATATATATATATATATAGGTTGGTTAATAAAATAAAGCACAAACGACAAGATAACGACACATATTCAGTACGAAGTTAAGTATCAAACTTTTTTTAGAAATGAAGTATGGAAAAAAAGGATTTTAACATCGGAATATTCGGACACGCCTGTATCCTTTATCAACGATCAGAGGAATAGCCAGATAAATGGGAATAATTACTCACCGACGGATGTTTTTGTAGATAAAATATTTTCCAGTGGAAATCTTATTATGAGCAAAACCAGATCACTGTTTAATCACATGTGTGAAACCTTTATGAAAATAAACATAAATTTTAAATTTCAATCGTTTTAAACGTGCTAGTGTATGTCTTCTTTGCTGCGATTATCTGGATAACTATATCAATCAATATAAAATGGTTCTTAAATAACCGCACAATTTTCATCAAATATTTAATCATCATATTGGCAAGATAGTGTCAATGATTAATGCATATATTTTCAAAAGTAAAATTGCATTAATACATTGCTGACTGGCAATTTATAAATCTTAATCAAAACCGAGGTAGTAGGGCTAAAAGATCGAAACGTTATAAACAGATATCTGCAAATAAATTTCAACAATACGATATTAATTTTAAATTTCTAACGTGTTCTTTCTTGTAAATATTACAATTTTTATTAAATAATTATTAATTGCTCTCAAAATTATATATAATATTGCTAGAGTAAAATTATATTCAATTTTAAAAATAATCCTACTTTCTGTAGGAACTAAATTATATGTTGTTATATACAAATTAGGTAATTGGAATAAAAATCATCTAATTATTCGACTTTTAAAAAATATCAGTCTTCCTCAATCCGTACAACACAGGGTTATGAGTGCTGACAGGAAGATCTCATTTGGGTACTTGGCGCAATAAATAATTCTTTACACTAATTGAGTGTTTTTGTTTGTGTATAATGTTTAAATCGTAAATGTCAATAGAGTTTTCCTAATAAATATTCTCACTGAGATGATACTATCTTTAAGAACATAACATCCTAGTATGTAAGAAATGTATCGTTTTGAAAACGTTTATATAACTATTCGATTATGATGATCAATATTTTGCTATGTGACTTTTCATACGAAAGAAAGAAGAAGTAAATGTGATAATATTTTACAGAATATTTTCTTTGCATTGCAAATACTGAATACTTTACGGATTGATATTTGTGGCCTAACGACCTGTCATAATTTATAGAATAAAATCAATGAGGTGCCTAAGTGCAGAAATTATATGAACTAAACCGGAAACAAATAAAATAGTTTAAAATAATATCAGAGGAATTTCAATGAAATCATAAAAAGCAGAATCTGTCCAACACACATTGAAATACAAAACAAAAAGTGAAAACATAAAAGAATCTCAATAAAATTTTAGAATAAAATGGAAGATTGTATTTGGATAAATTGGTCTGAGTGGATTTTAAATAACATTTCCATTTGCTAGAGTCGAAAGGGAAAAAGAGATTAAGGAAAATAATTATTCAAATGTAAATTTTAAATGGAAAAAAATACTCGTTTAAAAGAAAAGCAAAAAGAAAGAAGCATTATTCTTCCAAATAAAGGAACCAAAAATGTAAATTAATACATAGTGTCTCTACTATCGAATGTAATGTCACTTGCACAGAAGTGATTTTTTTTTTTGCTCATTTTTGCCCTTGCATTTCTATTTCTTTTAGATTTATTATCAATACACCAGAAGAGTCAAATCAGAGTGGTGGAAAGATATTACCTTGAGAGATGACAAGTAAAATAAGCCATAATCACTTAATGAATCATAATTTGGAGACAAAATGAAGAAAAAAATAATGCAAATCTCTTACTAGTGCAATATCGAAGTAACTAACTTTGAAAATAAAATATATTCCAACTTGCGTATAAGAAGAAAATGCAACAATATTTTTAAATATATAATTTGCTACTTTTGCCAATCCGAATGCTTATTTTTAATAATACGTTTTATATTTATTCAAAGCATCCATGATAGTCTCAGTACAAATTGCTTTTCTTTTCCTTATTCTTCCCAGAGTACAATGTCCAAATGCAGCTCAATGTATGGCGTTACTAAAGTACGTTATTATGAGTGAACAGAGACAGATGAAGAAGTGAATATTATGGTAATATTTAGGATAGATAATGCTTGGTCCGATACTTGAATAGGTTAAGATTATTGTGAACGGAAAATCATCCTCTCGTGATGTTTTTGCAAAATGCAACATTTCCGTTGAAAAAATTGTTGAATTTTCTCGTAAAAATGTACAGAGTTACACAGTGTACGTGACACTGATGTTTCTTGCTGTGAATCTTTGATCTTGTTGAAGCAATTTATTTTACCAGAACATCTCTCGTGAAAATAGCCATACACTAGCTAGCAACGTTCCTCCTGTGGGAAAAGGATTGTAGTGTAGAATGAAAATGGAACGCTTTAACATCACTCTAAAACAACTGATCTTTAGAGATTATCTTTGTTTTATGCTCTTCCGCACACTAATTTCTTAAGTAGGTTAACAGATTATCCCTCTAACCTTATTTGCTTTAGAATGTTCTGAGAGTGTTATTTATCCCAGACCATATTTCATCATAATATGTCCCTGGAATTTCATCTTTCTCTTTCTACTTTTAAGTATTAGTCTCTAAATTTCTATTTCTTTACAACTTTCTTGTTGCTCTCATATTTGACGTGATACTCCTAGCAAGCCTCTGGAGAACCACATATCTGTCGCGTCGAATTTTATTCATCTTTGAAATAGACTGTTCAGCATTCACTACCATATTGAAAGGCAGGTATAACATTGAAATTCAACAATATTTCTGTTTCTAACGTGATTTCTTTATGTTTTTAAACTTCGATCAGTTTCTAGAAAACATTTTGAGATAATGCTATACGTTTTATGATGTTTACATCATATTTTCCATCGTCTGGAACGCTTCTATACTGATTTCAGTACCTGCTTGATCCTGATGTTTCTTCTGTCTTGCAAACGCTCATACGTTCTGCCTTTGTATAGTTAATATCTTCATTTTTAATTTACCCCATTCTTCAGGAATGTTTTTTTCTGAGTCTGCCTTCACCATTGATCATACCAAGCAATAAAAATTATTCTTTTACTTTGTTTTAAAATCCTTTCATGCCACGGAAAGTATTAAAGCTATAAGGAAGCAAGGAGTTACTGATCATGAAAGAATATGTGAAAAAGAAAACGTCATTAAAAAAAGGAAATATTACAATAGATATTACAAAATAATTTTGCTTACAGATAATAGAATGTCCATCTTTTTTTAATCATGCACCCAAAGCATGACAATAGAGCCTCTAAGACTCAAGCTTTTTGAGTGTGAGGAAAAACACTCTTAAGAAGAAATAACAAAAGAACTCGAGATAAGGAGGCAGACGATAACAATTTGCAACGCATTTAAATTTTGAAGATCAAAGTTGACTGCAAAGCAAGAAGCCTGAGTAGATTCCCACTAGCGAGAAGCTTTTAGCATAGAACGTACGGTTACATCTTGCCGTTTATATTGTAAAATGATAAGACATTGCCACCAATCTAGTATTGTGATAAAATTCATAAAATCTAGATACTATAGCGGAAATCTGATCAGATGAATTATCATGGAAATATTTATATGAAAGGCACCGTGAAGAAACGGTGAAAAATTGAACGAGATGACAGTTCAGGACCGATAACAATGCTTCGTCTTCTTTGGATTTCTCAGGAACTTCCTAATAATTAGAAACTGCACCAGAGCAGATGTGACAGCAATATTCAATGCATGGAAGAATGGTCGACTTATAAAGATGCAATATAGATTTTGGGGAGAGAAAATATCAACAACGACACAGTAAAACAGATTTTCTATTAGAAGATCCAAAAATTCATTCAATATAATATTTCGAGTTAATGGAAGCGGAAAACGTTAATTTTGTAACCTAAGGAAGGTTACTGAGAAGAATAATCACACAACGTCGGTAATGAACGATCATACTTAGGACAAGAACAACACATATAAGACATGCCAGTGGCGCGTAGAAGTAGTCAACTGCTAGAAGTGAGTCAGCTGGATTCCACAATAAATCTCCAACTGCAGACAGTATCATCCAACTGTCCCACGCAGTCAGATGTGGCATAAGGCCGAATTTAATGTGGAGTAACCGGAGCCCGTAGGCTCAGCCAAAAATTCCCGTAGACCCTGTATAAAACGGGGTTTGGTAGGTGTTTCCCGTGAGAGACTCTGCCCTTCAGCATAGCACCATTTGAGGATGCTCTCTGCCCGGGCGCAGAGAGCTTAACCAGCCCAGCTGAAGACGGGTTTCCAACAGATACAGTATTTAGTACTGTATTTATGTGAATGAGGACATACCCATTATCGTCCGTAGGTATGATACAACAGTTGCATAAACACCAGTATAACACTATACTAATTTGAATAAGTCTATTAGAAATATATTCCTAGCATAGATTATTTTTGTATACATATAATAAATTATTATATTAATGGAACATATTATATTTATATTTTCTTCGTACAGTTTATAAAAACGCTTTCTCAGATCAATGGCTAAAAGTGTCTTTGAGCAACTGAAACCTGTAGATATTGGCGAAGACCTTCCTTCTTCGAACATGCGGTACTAGCTCTTCAGAATCATAAAGTCATGTACCACATATAACATAAAACACATCATTTGTGGAGTTTCACCCGCAGCAATATCTAAAATGGATTTCACTCGAAGAGAAAATAAGGATATAATCAACGTGTAGACATTTCGCTTTACACAAATTTCAAGTTTATCAAAGAATACCTCATTAATATTGGAAAAGGCCATAATAGTGACTGGAACTATTTCATGAAAAATAATTTTACGAAAAAGATTTTATGAATTCCAACCGACCGATGCTCTTTCAATGTATATCAAATATTTCTTGAAAAGGAAACGGCTAAAATTACTTGTAGTCTTGGGTATGACGATACACTACATCCGGCAGCGGGAGATTGAAGTTTTTGAGGAGCGTGGAACCATCAATTAATTACTGTAGTTCCCAGGTCAATCCTGATCTGGGGCTAGGGTGGTAGCAGCTCTTAGAGTACAAGCTATGGGCAAACAAAAAGAAAACACTATGAAAGTATAATATATATATATATATATATATATATATATATATATATATAGAGAGAGAGAGAGAGAGAGAGAGTGAGAGAGAGATAGATAGATAGATAACAAGTAATATATATTTATAGTAAAAATATCAGCAATATATTTTGAAAACAGAATGACCAACAATACATTTTACAAGAAAATACCCAACAGTTGTTTCATAGCAAAGTGACAAGAACTACATATTAACTGTAGTTGAAGGAATTAAATTGTTTTCAAACAATTTAGATTTCGCCATTAAACAACACGTAGAGATTGATAAATCGCTAAAAACTTCAACCAAACAACTAATATTAGTATTACTAATTTCTTTCTGCAGATTGGTGTGACACGTACACTTGGCAGTATGATGTATGTTGTATCAAGTTGTTGGGTAATAATCCAAAATCACCGACCACGTTTGGGGTGAACGCGTTTAGATACCTGGAAATGATTGGTGTGTGCTGATAGAAACATACAAAATTTTTTGCATTTCTATTGAAAAAGCAACTAGAGCTGAATTTAAGAAGATCATTTTAAGAGCGATTCTACATTCAATGATTCGATAACAATGCTTTTTGCTGCTGAATCAATCATTTGTAGAGACCGTGAACATACCGAAAATTTGATCGAAACACTATTATCTTCTAAAAGAGATTCGATAATGGGTTAATATATTATATATCTGAATAATTTTGATTTAAAAAATACGCTATCAAATAAATTGCATACTTATATAAAATTAAGATAATAGCCTATTCACCGATGTGTATATCTCAGAAACGTAATATGTTCGTATTTACTCAGTTACTTCTTTGAAACGAGATTGCCTGTCCCCGCAACTGTCGGTTGTGCTGTAATCATTAAGACTACCGATCACCTCTCTGTAATGCAGTGATAGGTGTACAGCCGCGGGCAGCTGTTCCCCGAGACCGGACACCTTCCAGTATTTCTTCTCCAGCTGATAACCCAACCCGTCATGAGCCGCAGAATATAAACGTAATATGGGAACGGTAAGGATAATTCTATCTGCTTCCTTATATGGAAATATTCGGCAATCATTGACCAAGCAGCCAGTTTATGAAATATTTCCCATTTTTTTTTTTTTTTTTTAAGTGAACAGCTTTCTCACTGTTATCATTCTTTCCACTACTTAGCACGGTTGGTTCATAAAATTTTGTTTGATATATTGTCGAATGTCTACAATGTCACTATTTTCTCTTCGAGTTCCATATGCCATCAATTTTAAATGATACTGCTTTTGAAAATCCTCAAGTAATGTGGTTTCTGTTAAATAACATGTTATGAAGATATATTTACAGATATTATACAGATATATTTTACAGATCATATACAGATACATTTACAGATATTATACACACAAATTTTACAGATGTTATACAGATATATTTACAGATATAATACAGGCATTTTACAGATATTGTAGAAATAAATTTACAGATATTACAGTAATATATTTACAGATATTACAGAAATATATTTACAGATATTATACAGATATATTTAAAAAAATATATCTATTTTTATTTAAAAATGTTATACAGGTATACTTAGAGATGTTATACAAATATATTTACAGATATTATGCAGATATATTTTACTGATATATTTTACATATATTATAGATATATTTTACAGATATTATTCATATATATTTTACTGATATACTTTACAAATATTATAGATATATTTACAGATATTATAGATATATTTTACAGATATTATACAGATATATTTATGTTAAATAACATACGTTATACATAGGTTTGTTTGCAATCATTTGGCGTCGTTCCACAAGCATGGAATTCGCTAACACCAACACCAATCATTGATCTGACAAACCGGACATATACAGCAGTCAGCTTAAAAATTTTGAGAGGGTTTAGCTTGTTCCTCTCATGTCTTGGTCTGAGTGTACATTTGGCATCTATATATTACATAATCTACTAAAGAATTATTTGCTTCATTATAAGTTTTCAATAGAAGATGTGCTCATAGAACACAATCCTTTCACGTTAAAACAATTCTGGGAACGCATTCGGAATCAGCCTACTTTATTTTCCCCAGCAGACAAAATCTTTATTTCTTGACGTCAATGATATAACGAATCAATGCAGCTTAAAAACCATGCGTATTTGGAAAACTTTCAGGTTTTAAGCATAACCCAACTACAAGCGTCATGCTGTGAATGTTTTTAACTCTTAATAAAAAAAAAGGTCATTCTGCATTAGATAAATACTATGTGCTTTGCAAATAGATATAAATATATTGTTTAAAAATTGGTATATTTATTGAAGGAAATGCATATTATTGGAGATAGATTGCTTATAGATACAGGAAATATTGAACTAGAAATCAACACTGTATTTTGACTTTCAGCGCCACGCCTCCATCTATCTAAAGAGAAAGCATTGCGAGAAAATTCTATTTTAAAAGTGTTTCGTTCAAATTTACGGAATGTTCACGGTCTTTGCAAATGATTGTTTCAGCATCAAAAAGCATTGTTATTTAAACGTAGATTTTTTATTATTATTCCAGATGAAACATATTGATATATATATTTGGCACTAGAGCCTCTTAGACAAACGGGCAGATAGATATTTTTATATAAGATTCTCTCTCTATCTCTTTCTCTCTCTCTCTCTCTCTCTCTCTGTATATATATATATATATATATATATATATATATATATATATATATATATATGCCTCAATCTATTTCGACCTGCTTACCTATATAAAAAAATGTGCTTTAGTAAAACGAATAATTAAATTCATATAATAAAATTGGAGACATTTTATTCATTAAACACTAACATTCGCTTATATATATATATATATATATATATATATATATATATATATATATATATATATATATATATATATATATGTATGTGTGTATGTATGTATGTATGTATGTGTGCGGGTATATACATATTTATATATATATAAATGAATGACACAGGGAAAAAGTTTTGCTATCAGTTTCGTCCGTTAATATCATATATATATATATATATATATATATATATATATATATATATATATATATATATATATATATATGTGTGTGTGTGTGTGTGTGTGTGTGTATGTGTGTGTATGTGTGTGTTTGCGTGTGTCTGTGCGCTGATGTTAATTTTAATGTTGGTGAATTAGACGGTACAACAAATCATTTGAGCTCATCAAATCCTTTAATTTTTTAAGATTAGTATATATATATTTTTTTTTAGATTAGTATATATATATATATATATATATATATATATATATATATATATATATATATATATATATATATATATATATATCCACGACAAAGTAAATATGTATATGTCTGTGTGTGTATGCGTGTGTATGTGAATTCGCTACTGAAATTTGCATAGATTTACGCTTTGTCCTTCTGTTTTTCTGTAATGCATAGATTTTTAATGAGCTATCCCGAGGCAAAACAATTTTCTAGCAAATGTGAATAAAGCACAGTTTAGAACGATCTTTTTTCTCCTTCGAAATTCTTCTTAATTGATGAGCATTTTACTATGCAGTTTATGCGAATCCCAATGAAAAATCTTAAAACCAAGAAAATACTAAAGAATCCCAGAGGGAGCACGCAAATAGTACAAACAGCCAGCCATCTTCTAAAATAACAGAACTCATAACGGTATGAATTAAAATTAATCCTAATTCAATCATCGCTTTTACCTCTGATTAATAATATTTATAATATTTAACAAGTTAAAATATAATTTTCTAAAGGCTATGTCTGTCTTTAATCAGTTCAACATTTGAAAGAGTACACAGGCATTTTTAATCTGATGAAAATAGACCGAATTTTACAGTTAGATGAACAAAAATAATGGTTCTGCTAACAAAAGTGATTGATTCTTTAGAAATATTCTTCAGCTCGAAATATCAACTGAATTTAAAGGAATCTTTGACTGTTTAAAATAGTACTAACAAGATTTACGCGGACGAGAGTTGAAAATGTTTAATTTTTTTTAGATCACTTGAGAGATGACTAAAAAGTAAATAGTGAGATCATCGTCATTTGGTTGATTCATTATTAGAGCCCAGGAAAATATCTGAAATTATTTTTCTCAGAAGAATATGACAATTATGAATTTCAAATAATCTGGACACGATTCAAAAAGCAGTCCAACTAATGACGTTTCCATTAATGACAATGAAACACGTGCATTTTAAAAATTCTGTAAAATATTTTTTATAACATTTTTACCAACTAGCAATTATTTTAATACTAGCAGTATAACTCGTCTTCGACGGGGTCTTTCATTAATGGGAATTTTTACCGTTCAGTTGGAGCAGATTAAGTTTAAAATCAACCCACCCGAAAATCAATATTAGTAACAACAAATGGTAGCAACTGAGCCACATCCCCAAATGGTGGGAGAGTAACAATTTGAATAGGGGTGGCCCTGAAAAAAGCCGTTTTTGCGTTATCACTCTTGTTTCAGCCTCACGCACAGATGCAGTTGAAGAGGCGTTTCTCCTCGGCCGTTGAGTCCTTTGATCAGCAGTTTCATCCTCACGTGCGGCAGCCGTTGAAAAGATGTTTCTCCTCAGCTGTTAAATCCTTTGATCACCATTTTCACCCTCGCCCGCAGAAGCATTCAGGTATGCTCTTCTAGAAAGCCGATGGCTACGTTGATCTTCGGACTCAGTGGCTCTGATTGAATTATTCAGAGAGACAGGTAAACTGAGCGTTCTAACGAGGATACGCTATCTCTTATTCGGATGGCGGACCTGGCGGCAGCGGTTTTCTGACCTAGGACAGTTCTTTTCTTTGGTGGCATGTCTTAGGAAAGTCATATGTATTGTCAAATGGAATGCTTGGGCAAATATCAGAGGAGAACGCTATATAGCTACAGCTTGAATAACTTAAGGAATGTTTGGACACATAAACATAGAGTAATAATAATAAAAAAAACAAAAACCAAACTTAAACTATTAAAGTATTACTACGGTGAATGCAATGCAAAAACTAACAGACAGTAAAATAAAATTAAATTGGGAATGGCTATAAGCCCTATTGAAACAACGACTTAAAACTGTAGTAGTAGGCTTCATGTAACGGAAAAGTTAAACTCACCAGCGAGAGAGAGAGAGAGAGAGAGAGGTAGTAAATAGTAAAACGTTGCTGGGAGTTATAATGGACAGGAAAGAGTGGAGATACATTGACGCCAACAATTTGTATCGAAAACCGTCACTATCAAACAAAAAAGAATATTCGAAATTGGATGTAAATTGTGGAAACGCATAAACCCGATCACATACATATATACATACATACACACATTATGAGAATCATAGATATAGATAATCACGTGTGTTTAGATTACTAATAATTTCTGAAAGATATATTAATTCTCAGCTGACATGAAGTTGAAAGACTCTACTGAAAGCATTGATAAAAAAGACTCTACTGAAACCATTGGTAGGTCAGCTGCTAAGAAAGTTGGTTTTCTCTATACTGCAGGTTAATTAGAGGGAAAGAGAGACAAGTGAATGTAGCGACATACCTAACGAGTTTGAGCATGTGGATGACAGAACGTGGTCTGGATGAGGAAGCAGAGGGAAGAAACTTGCTGAGAGCTGCAAAGGATAGAGGGAGGTGGAGAGCCATGATCGCATACGTCCTGACATGCCACATAAAAAGAAGGAAATCTTTGACATTTATCAGTTTAAACTAAGTTGTAATTTAACTGCTTTTTGAGGTTTTATCATTTATGTTTCATTATATTTCGTTTAATTATATAACTAATATAGAAAATAAATATAAATACAATATATATATATATATATATATATATATATATATATATATATATATATAGTGTAACATTTCAGAGGAATCTTATTTTTACATTATAAGTTTCTTATTTTCATGACTGCTCACATTTATAAGTACCTGTCTATGTTGTATAATCGATTATAACATTGACCAGAGCTTATTTTAATTACAATAAAACAAATTCTTAATACTTAAATGTCATGTTCTGTAAAAGTACATTTATTCGATATATATATATATATATATATATATATATATATATATATGGAGGACTCACCCGTCGTATTCGACGTATGAGAGTCAAGCGGCTCTGTTCCTACGAACCATCCAATGGTATAGAACACAGTCTGCCCTGCCATTTACACAAAAGAAAAAGAAAGACGGTAGTAGATATCGGCTCGGATTAAGGAATTCGAGAGCGGAGTTCGAATTCCAGTTGAATTCATATCATTAACCTACGTGCTTATACCCTTGGGAAAGATATTAATCCTTATATATATATTTATTAAGGCCTTTTTTATGTTTAACGTTCTTTTTATAGATACAAGTATTTAAGTAAATGCTCTGTTTATAATAAACAGTATTAAATAACATTTACCGGCCTGAATGTCCGAGAAATTTAGCCGGGCGTGCCTAACCGATTCGGACACAAAATAAATGTCGGACTTTGTCCATTTCTTATATATATATATATATATATATATATATATATATATATATATATATATATATATATTCTGTGTGGCTAGACGGCCGATTGCTTCCAGCCGAGATCGAAAATCTCTCAAAGATCCTACGCCAGCGATAGAGGGAAATGGAAATATTAACTTATTTTTTTCTATCCGAAATACACCAGTTGCCCGGAGAACTCAATTAGTGCATGAAGAGTAAACATTAAGAGAAATAGGAGGCGCTGTTTAAAAAAAAAAACATTTCTCACGAGATTGTATTACAGAACTTCAGTGTCTACGTCCGATTGCTTCAAGCCGGGATCGAAACCTGACCGATTTAGCATCAGTCATAGAACCTACTCCTAGTCTATTGTGAAAATTGTATGACAAATTAAAAAAAAATATCGTGACGCGTTTCCTCGGTTTGAAACGAGTGATCAAGTATATGACACAGTTCTTTACAGTAACGACAACCTCATAATAATAATAAAAACAACGGTAAAAGAAAGAAACAAATAGACAAGAACAAAAAATAATCATAAACATTACCAAAAATATGGGATTCATCATAGAAATAAAAACGAGTAGATATATCTTCCTACGGCTCGCCATCAATAATGAAGCGGTTGGCACAATCAATTTCTGACAAATCTTCCAGTGATACCATCTTCAACGAAACCAAGATCAATTATGAAACAATCCTAAAAAATAATATATTTTCGGCAACACTCGTATACTCACCACGCAGTCAACAGGAAAAGAAATATCGGTGGTTCCTCCGCCGGGCAAAAAACATGAAAACAAGCGTAAAAATATTAAAATCATGCACAAATACTTACATGCATCATGCATTCTCCTCAAGGTATTAAACAGAATCAAGTTAAAAATCATCTATAGTTGAACCGAAAACATTACACAAAAAATATCATAAATGCAAAACAACCAAAAAAATTACCCGCACAGATCAAAACTAAATGAATCTACAAAACAAAGACCGAATGTCCCTTAAACGGCAATTCTTTGCCTCAAAATGTAATATATCAAGCTACTGTAAAATCAGCAAATAACGAAGGAGGAACAGAAGGACCCTGGAAACAAAGAAATTACACACAAAAACACACTATACAAATCGTAAATACGCGAACAGAACAATACTTTTAAAACATTTATGGGAAATTAAAAACAGAAAAATCAAAGGCTAATTACACCAAGCATATCATAGAAAATAAACAAAACAGCATTATCCTACAAAAATAAATCAAGAAATTGTAAACTCTATCTGGAGGAGAAAATAGATATAATCATCTTTCCTAACCAATACAAATTACTAACTAAACAACCAGAACTCATCTTAAAATGCAGACAACAAAACCAATATTTACTATGTTACTTAAAAATTGAAAACGATGACATAAATTGAAATATAGATGTAGAACTATGTAATATGTATATAGATATGTACTTACAACCACGTCAAATATATTACATGATAACCAAAGAATTGTTCTGGAGTCACTTGGCGTATCGTATTCAATCATCGAAACACGACAATGAGACTGATTTTCGCAAACTCTTTTGCATTCAGCTTTCCTATTTTTTACGTCATAAACTATTGATTGAATATTTATGGCGAGGAATCGTAGCTGCATGATAACAGAAAATATTAGCAAAGAATTGTTTCCCTTTACATTCGCGCTAATCCAAATGTTTAAATGAATGCCTTTATCTGTTAAGCTATAAAAAATACTTGTATAAAATGGTGAATATATAAAAAAAAACTAGAAAAAATAGAATCGACACTAATCAATATAGAAAGGTACGTGAGAAAGAAATGCAAATTCGTAGTAGAGTGAAAATGTGTCGACGCGGACGCCATTTTGAATAAACAATGCAAATTGTACTGGGCCTCACTCTTCCCCTCTTAGAGGATATCATATCGACACAGAAAGGAACCGAGTTAATGTATTATCAAGTCAAATTATGCTAAGACCTCGAAAGTCTTTCATCGTGGAGTCACGTGAATGTTTTTCTTTTTTGTTAATTTCAGTAGATAATAGGCTTTTAGTTTTTCGTTTTTCGTTACTTGCAATTTTCCTGCTTACTCTGTTTATGCAATTCTGCCTTGTCTGCTTTAGTAAATTTAATTTATTCATGTATGGAATTGTTTAATGATCAGGTAAACATTGTGAGAATTAATTTAACAATAATTGTCTTTGTCAAATGAAAATTCATATAAAAAATTAAATCTACAGAAATATAATTGGACGGCCATGGATATATGAATGTGGAACCAATTTGTTTGGTATCTATTTATTAGGGGTCAAAAGAAACGAGCATACTGCAATGACGGGAGCACAATTCCTGGCACGTGACCTCGTATAGTTGTTAGAAAGTTATTTCCATAGACAAATAGAAATTTACGTAGTTATTTCTAATGTGAATATCACCGATTCATCTGGAACTAGAATTCACCAGTGATTAGTAAACACTATTTTTATATTTATTCTTTGAATACCGTAATGAAATTTAAAATTGTATTGAATATCAGAGAAATACGAGCAAGGAAAACAACGTGATCATCAGCGACAGCTGTGATATACACACACTGACCAAAAAAAAAAAAAAAAATGATTAGAGAAAGATGGCTATATTCAATTCAAAGATCAGGAAGGATATTAGTTGAAAGCATGAATAGAAAAACCAGAGACCTATAATGAGATAAAACGTAAGAATAAGATATAAACTGAAAAACTACAAAAAAAAGTATAAGACACGTCAAAGTAATTGATAAGCGTGTGACGATTTCCTGAAAACAAAAGATAAAAGAATATAACGGAGCCATTTTCCATACCCAATCCCGTGCTATTATATTCATTATCAACAAAGTAATAATAAATGTATTTATATAGAGATATATAGAATTTATGGAAAACAATAAAAATAATAAATTCGGCTGTGAAATATAACAAAAGGGATATATGTAGGTAAGTCATTAAAGCCGTAGCTTACTAATAAGAAACGTACATATATTCTACAGTAAATCGTATTATTCCGAGATGGCCATTCGCCTTGTCAATAAATTAGATCAATTCTTTTCCGTAAATCACAGAAATAGAACATCATGAAGTGGAGATTTCCGTTCTAAATTCTGCTCATAGCACGGTCAGACAACAGATATTCCGATCGACATTGGTCTACAAAGGGAAATGAGAAAAGCAACATCTTTTAAATTAATGGAAGATAATCAGTGAAACGATGGGATGGAGGGTTGATAAAGTAAGAAAGAAATTAGGGAATGAAAACGAAGAAAGAGAAAGGGGAGTAAAGGAAGTAAAAGAAGAAAGAAAATGAAAGAAAAGAAATGAAAGAAAGAATAATAAAAGAAAGAAAATTAGAGAAATAAAGAAAGTAAAAGGGTTAAAGAAAAAAAAAGGAGGAAAAAATATAAAAAAGTAAGAAAAAGAAAAATGAGAAAAAATATTAAAAGAATGAATTACGAACATCGATAAAATGAAGGTAATTATTGTTCGTTGTAGGGCTACATTAATTACAGGAATTTAGAAAATAAATGAAGAAAAATATTTAAAAATTTCGTCGTTTTGGAAAAATATAAAAACACCGCATTTGCCAAAATGAAGGAGAAACACGCTACTAAAACGAAAAAAGAATTTTTTAGTAAGTAGATGTAGAACAAAAGAAAATACAGAATTGAAAGAAATAGCAATAAAATAATTTGATGTGAGAGGAAAATAACAGTGTTTTAGAAAAATATGTATGACAATTTTTTTTTTAATGCAACATCAGATTAAGTTAGAAATAAAATAAATTTTTGTCACGCAAACACGTAATACTGTGTATAAAACTGAAAATAAAATAAATGTTTTGAAAAGAAAAATAATGTCGGCAAAATAAAGAAATAGTAGTCTAAAAGAAAAAAAATATTAGCAGATATTGACGTATTTTTTAAGAAACTCAGAATGCTATCGCCTTTATATTTTCACGATCAAACAAAATTCAAGAGATGCGGAAATCTTTAACTGCGTTAATTCACTATGGCTATAATCGCCAAGGCATTCAATAAAAACCCACCAAGAATTATCACACACTTATTGTCATATCTAATACGATTGCACATGTATCTGCTCTTGAAATTACAATTGGGGGAAAAATAAGGAACGCCATGATCACGTTTACAATATCTGCATGTTTTTTTTTTTCTGGGTTGGATTTACAAAGGAATAGGAGATTTCCTGCCAAAATACTGGCCAAATAAAAATCAAACTTTAGATCAAATGTGACAAAATTTAGGGTTGCGAGAAAGAAAAAAAAAGGAAAAGGCGAGAATTAAATTTAGGTGATAAGAAGTCATCACGAAAAGGACACTGAGCGATGTTATTGTTTTTTAACAAAGAAAAGTGGTAAAGATTTTATTTCCATTGGCGAGGAAAGTAGGATCTCGTTTTGCCGGGTTTGGTTTGATTTATGACGGCGAACCGAGTGGAAGGTGGCAATAGCAATGGTGAAAATTTCAGTACGGTCAGGTGGCCTACAAGGCAGAATTCTAAGAGATAAAAATTAATTGGGTCGCGAGAAAAATGTCCGCTGGATCACCCGCAGAGTACCAGAAAGGAAAGATTAAACCCTTAACTGTCTCGGAGGTATCATTTAAGAAAAAGCATCTGTTTTGTGTCGGAGCTGGCTATGATAGGAAAATTATATTATCAGAACGAATAATTGGCTGTAGCGTGCAAGATCGCCCGATGACCACCTACTTGTTTGGCGAAGGTCTCGAGTGACGAACTTCAGGTGACATTCGGATAAGATTGAGATTAAGGGACCACACTACGGGTCGTATTGGTCTGTTGTCGGACAGAAGAAAAGAAAGAAAAGAAAACGAAAAAAAAGATAATTGTTTTTTCTTTGAGCAAGATTTTTTAAACCGAGCCTTGTCTAGCTACACCCACACTGCTAGGCGTCCATTGGCTGAATGGTGGCTTGAGCGGTAGGCGAAGGTAATCACGTGAAGAAGGAGAGGAGGCCTGTTGACGCACCCCTGAAGGGATCGGTATGAGATGCCACTGTGAGAAAGAGGGGAAACCCGCTGACGCCTCTGAAGTGATTGGGATGAGATACCCATATGAGAAAAGAAGAATTTGGGAGGACGATTCCCTACCCTAGAAAGTAAAGACTTCCAAAAATAGAAATTAATAAATCTTCCTGACCGAAAACAAAGAAAACCCTTAATGCGGATTTATAATTACCAAGGAACCTCAAACCCCGAAAGGCCCACCTCGGTTTTGGTCAGCGTCCATATAACCAGAGTCGCAGCGAGTAAGACGGCAGTTCAGTTGAGGCAAACACAGGAGTTTGGGTTAGTCAGACAGGCAGAGAGACAGCCTCGCAGCATACTGACTGGAAGATCCACGCAATCACAACCTCAACTTCTAACCAAGAACAATTTATTTTTGAAGAACGACTTCGACTCACACCATCAAAAAAGTTTTACGAATATCGCCTGAATATACACCAAAAAACCAGTTATTGAAAAACAACTTAAGATATTAAGACTCGCCTAACAAACGCAAAAGTGTCACGTATCCATATTAGCGGTTTGGGAGAAAGATGCAGTCCTGTATTCAGCAACCAGATTTAAAATATTGTTATCCTTTTTTAACACATTTGAACTCTTCGGGTTGTTACTTTATTTTCTTTTACATATTCTTGTGCGGTATTACCATGGTTCGGACTCGGCTCGCATTACGGCCCGGCGACTGATTGATTTCATCTACCTAAGATTAAATCAAAACGTGGCTAGGTTAGACTAGAGATCAAAACAGTTACTTTGGTAACCAGACGTTGGAGGCGAGCTGGGAACGACAGGGCTGATACCGAATCTAACCAGATTCCCACCCGAATCAGCAAATGGTTAGAACGTCACATTTGGTGCGGCGACCAATACCAAATCACATTGGTCGTCACAGGACAGGATAGGACGGCGACGGCGCGGAGACAGACGTGGTGATTTACAAGAAAGGCTGATTCACAAGGTGAACGTGGCATCAAGCACATCCCAATATTCTATATTCTTAATTCCTCTTCTATTATTGTCTTTAATAATGTTTTCTTTTTTTTACATTCACAAGCATTCAGTATTGACTTTCTTGCAGGGACATGATTAAAAAAAATGTAAAGCTATCAACGCATTCTACAGAGAAATGTGCCTCCGATACGGTTTGTAGATTTCGACCAACAAGTACCCTATTATTGACGACAGAGTATCAACTATTACTGCTTATCTTGACCATAATATATAATCTTTGTAATGTAAAGTATTGGCCGTATGTTGTGATATCAGAGAAGACTCTATTCCAAGACTTACATTTAGACAGTTGAATTCTCGTTTAACATAAAACGCATAATGCTATAGATTCGCCCGGCTAACAAAGAGATGGGCTTTTATATGTAATGGTGTGGAGGGCAAACTTTTGGAATTTGAAAGAAATACATATGGATTTGGAATACATCTACGCAAGTATGACATACACTGACATATATTTTTATCCTCGGGTGTTATGTTATCATGTAGACATTGTATGCTTCAACACTAAAACGTCGTCCTGGGCATGACGATAAACTACATCCAGCAGCAATGTCTCTGATCGGGTAGTTTTGAGGAGCGTGAATCCACCTCTAAATTGTTGTTGTTCCTATGTTTACCTTGACCCGGGGTGGTAATACCTATTAGCCAACTATGAGCAATGAGTTAACCTCCAAACTGGGGTCAAAACACTATGAAAGTTTAGCAATACATTTTTTTTTAGTAGAAATACTAGCAATGCATTTTCATAGTAAAGGAATTATCAGCAATATTTTAAAAATAATATTACCAGCACTACATTTAAAAAAAAAATGAAAACTATTACTAACAATACATATTTGTAAGAAAAATATTGCCAGAAATATTCTTTAAAAAAAAAAAGAAAAAATATAGCTAGCAATATATCTTTATAATAAATAGATAGTACAAGCAATATTTGTTTTTGTAAAAGAAAATTTGACAGCAATAGACCTTTGAAGAAAAATAATTACTACGTATACATTTTTGTAAAATAAATTACTAATGCTACCAAGAAAATTAAATTAAGTTCAATTTATATTTGGAATCAGTAGAATCAGCCTCATTTCATTTACACTAAACAAACTAGGTTTATTCCACTCTTTGGGGGTAGTATAGTTTGAACCAGCTGCAATGTTTTGAATGGGTTGAGCTAAAAAATAAATGTCATCTGAACATTCGCCATATAAATAGTGATAGAATAGCGACATGCTTGTGAGAAAAAAGACTGTTTATGAATTTATATTTGATAGTTGATGATTAGGTCATTGATTAAATTACGGGTCCCCATGTATTTTAACTTTCTGTCTCTATGGGTGTATCAGAATATGGGAGATCATGACTCTGGAGATTGTTATATTTTGTTGATTTCAGGAGCAGGTCCTTCGAATGATGTATTTGTATCTACTTATCAATGTGCGCGAAAGATTTTATTAGAATTCTAGCTCCTTCTGTTTATCTTGACATCGGTATGCAACGTGAATGTTAAACTTCCACGCTTTCTACACTCAGCAGCTAGAATTTTCTCGGCTATGTATCCGTAATCAATCGGGCCTTCAAGTAGAAGGTTATTGTTTGTTGCTTTACCTGGAAAATGATGGGTTCCGACAGATCTCTTTGCACAAAAGGCCATCTATAAATGAATGTCGCCGGTTATGAACCCATGTGTGTAATGAAGTGGTTGAATGCTCATTTGCACAACGTCCCTACGTCTAGCACCAGATGACGATGATGAGGATTTCTACTGCGGGTCCGTAACAAAATTGTTCCCATTATCACCAAGTGAAACCCTGTTTCTCATATGATGTGTCAAAAATTCTAATTGTCTTATTCTATACAAAATGTTAAGAACCAAAACTACCAACTAATTTCTAACTATTCCTTTCTTTGGAATAACAGCGATTACGTAACCTGACTTGGCGTCTCTGAGGAACAATAACTGTTGCGAAGATAGATTTGTAAAGGCTGCTTCAAAGGCTGTCCATAACTAAGATGCAGAGTGTAAGCAATTGAATACGGTTTGAAAGATGTTCCATAGACACTCAATGGGGTTAAAATAGGACGAGTGCGGGGAAACTATGGAGGACTAACCAATTATTCCCGAATTCAGTTGCATGGTTTATTTCCACATGATTAGGGATTACGTCATGGCGTTTGCTTGTTTTGTTTGTTTAACGGCATATCGACTCATTTATTAATCATATCCACACCAATTTGTAAAACTTGAAAAGGTGATTATCGTCTTCCATATAACCAACAGTGCAAGTAGAATAACATATTTCTATTACAGCAAGCTCCAAATAAAATTAAATTTTTGGTATCAAATGACCTCTGATGTGTCGATATGCCGTTGATATAAACCAACCAACCAACCAACCACTTACCTTGAGAGTTTCTCCAGATTTGTACTGGGTCAACTATAGCATTTAGGTTAAGTCAAGATACTAGTATTAATTTTAACCTGATGAAGCTTGTTGCATGATCACATCATCGATGACTAAACCTGTTCTATTTGAATTTAACTGCAGATCAACTATTGGAAATGTTTATAATACATTTTTTTCCGGTTAATTTCAGATTCTTTTATCAGAAAAGCATTTATTGCGTAACGATCTACAAGTATTTTAGATACAAAAACTAAGGATAATAAATGAACTGAAATTAAATGAAATCCGATTGTAAAAAGATAAAAGTAAAATTATGTGAAACATTTATAATAACAATTATGAGTTAGATAACAATATTTAAAATTAAATTTAAAGAAATTGATATGAATTAAAATAGAAAAAAACATAAATTTAGATAAAAGTAAGATAAAAGTAAGATAAAAATAAGAAACATATTACTATCTGTAAAATACACTTGTAAATAGTATGAGAAACGGCTATTTGCAATATCTGGAACACATAATTAGGAAAGAATGCTTGTTAGACTATTGCACACGCAGCGACTACAGAAGGCAAAACGGACAGAGGGAAACAGAAAGTAACCTAATAACAAGCTTTTGTAATTTGATAATAGAACAGGCAGTGGGAGGGAGAGTGCAATGAGCTACAAAGGATAGAAAGTCGTGGAGAGCCAATATCGAAAGCGTTTGTAAGAGTCTGGCATGCGTTTCTTCTCCACACGCTGAAAAGTTACTATATCTCAGGACAAATTCCTGAACTGACTCAATGTTTCCTATCGAATCATGATATTAACGTAAACCTGAACGGCCATAACTGCACCCCCACCCAGGACTTCATCCTTGGTCATACTTTGTTTTGATTTTCGTTAATGACATTCCCGATGGCGTCATCTCACTACTTCCTATCTAGGCTAATGAAAAATGCATTTACTCCTGTCTCGATAGCAAGCCTGATCAGTTTGATAAAAGTCCAAATGGCAGCTGATATCCAAAACAACGTTCAATCTGTTGTTAACTAGGCAAATAAGGACTTCATAAATTTAAAGGCGCCAAAACTAATCATTAAACATCTGAGAGAACCCGCTCTAACATCATTTAACATGGCCGATGCTAACCCCCTGGAGAGTGACTCGTTGTGCCTTCAGTGGCTAACATGCTCGGCTGATACGAAATGGAAAGACTATATTAAATCCATTGCTAGATCAGGTTCTGGGAATCTTGGTTCACTGTATCGGGTTGGACGATTTATCACTCCCGAGTCCATCTTTCATAACTATGTAAGTCTACCATTCGTCTATTCTAGGAATATTGCTGCCAGATATAGTTCGGTGTTCTTACTATTTGTCTAGAGTAACTTGATAAAATACAAAGAAGTTTCAGTAATATTATTGATACCAATCTAGTGTCTCGGCATAAGTCACTTTCACACCTCTGTAACGTTGACGACCTTTGCATTTTTTATATGGGGATACTCATAGGTCCTTTGAAATACAGAGCTCTGTAAAAGTAGGTATAAAGTAATTGAAAACAAAACGTACGCATAAAGCGTATTGTATTTATAATATAAACATATCAATATATATGTAGTACTGATATAATTCTTACTCTTTATCTACTTTTGCATCCCGACCCCTGTATGGTTTACATGGAAACGTGCTTATTCGTTTCTCCCTGAAAGAGAGAATACACTAATGGTTGGCAGAGTAGGGACTTGAATGGATAAAGAAGCAAATATTACATAGAGCAATAAAGAAGATACTGTGGAGAACGATGATCACCCACAATCACATGGAGTACGATAAATAAAAGATTATCTGAAAGCCAATATTTAAAAGAATGACGCATAATCTATAAGCAAATTCGATGATTACTATTAATACTAGTCATTTATTTAAAAACATTAAATATAGTATTATATCTGATATTTGAATAGTATCAAACGTGAAAGCTGTACGATCGGGTTTGTGTTTTTCTCGGTCATCGTCTTCTAACTGTACCTTAATTAAAAGAAAAAGACGTGATTTGGAGTTTGATTCAAGTGTATGGTTATTTCCGATAGGCGTTATTCAGTACCAGTTGAAGTTAGGATAAATTAAAACGGAAATTATGATGAAAGAAATATTAGTCAAAAATATAAAAATGATAGAAAAAATAAAAGAAATACTGTAGCAAATTTTCCTTGTTCTAAATCGTACTTAAATTATACTTGTAAAATCTCCGGCTAAACTCTGAAATTGCATTTACTGTTAATTTATTTGTCCTCAATGAGAGCAGATAGGTTCAACTCTCATCTTGTTCAAACACCAGTATTTTAAATGGGTTAGATGTTTATTTCTTGTTACCTGTTTAGGATTGGTTTTCCGTTTCCTTCTAAAGTCTACCCATTCTCTTTCAACCCCAGTAACCCCTTGAGTCTTAGTATTAATATTGTCTTGCGTGTGATGAATTGATTAAAAATCAGGTTAATTCTTTGTCACCATCGTCGAGATAAAAAAAAGTTCTTCAATTAAAATTATTTCATCTTTCCCTCAGGGATTTCATTTATTAAATTAAGTTTGCTTTGTAATATTATTTCTATAAAAAATTCAGAATTTTTTATTTACTAGATCGTTTGATGCCCTATATATTTTCTGATTACCAGATTTAATACAGTGTGTATAAAATGTAAGCACACTTCAGGAAAGGATAAAAAAAAATATATATTTCTTGTAATCATAAATTTATTCAGATATCCCGAGATCAATATCAGTTACTTTGAACACTACAATCACAAGAGCTGTTCAAAATGGTGACCTTAGCTTCCACACATTTATTACTTGTATTGCTGCACTGACAATTTCAATTTCTCGTCTAAGGTTCGCCAATGTAATGACACGTCTCGAGAAAATGTCGTACTACAGTAAACAGTGTCTTTGCAATTTGATAAAACTACGAAAGACAAGTGTTTCCTTTCAAGAAGTGTATACCCATTTGGGTGGGGTCCCTGTATTAATACTAGAACTATTAGTGGTCATCGAACAACAACAACAACTTCAACAACAACAATATCAATAATAATAAAAATAATAATAATAATAATAATAATAATAATAATAATAATAATAATAATAATAATAATAATGACAAATGCCCTGTTGTTCCACAATGTTTTGATCACATGGCTTTTGTCTTAATTGTTTGGAGGTATTGACATGTATCCATTTTTCATGGTGAATTAAGATTGGACACAGAAAATACCTCGTTCAGCTACTACATATCTGACCAGCTGTTCATGTCTCTGGTTCCTGACGCTTCGTAAATCAATATTCATTCGTGGATTCCTGTTGGAGTATCATGGCTGAGTTTCGAAATGTTTTTTTTTTTTGTTTTTTTTTTCACTTTGTAAGGTGAATTAAACAAAAGAACTTGGGTGTCGCAGCAAGTTATATTAGAACATTCCTTATCGGAGACCGTCTGAGTAGTCTGGGTTACATGATCTAGAGATGTTCCTAACTGGCTCCTCCATGGAAAATTACGCACTTCATTTATTTAAATCTGCCTCCATATGGCATACAATTTGGCTGTGATGCATCTGGCTGATATACTATTCTTAGCCTGTGATTGTAGTTATATCGTTCGTCGTATATTTATAATATAATGTCACATTGTTGACATGTTGAACTTTCACTAAATATTCCTTATCAATCTACTCATGATTCTTCAACTACTAAAATACTTCTGCTACTACTACTAGTAATAATAGCATCACCACAGTTGTTCAAAACATTTTTTTACTATTGCAGCACCTTGAAAATTTAAAATGGCTTAAAAATTAAAAATATAGTATTTATAGAGAATTTTTAATTTGGCCTATAATACCTGAGGGTACAGGTGTTTTATAAAAATTGGAAAGGTATGAAAATATTCAAACGCTAAAAATAATATTACACCAAAATCTACCTTTTTCGTATTAATACATTTGATAGAGCACTCACCGGATTATCTCAATTTAGGCAGATTCACTTCCTGTAAATTATTTTCCATTGCCAGCAGCACACTTTTTTTCGTGTTATAATGACTGTTCTCTATTATAAATAAATAAAAAGTAATCGTCTTATTCGTAAACAACCCGTGACGTTCACAAAAATATTTAAAAAATCAGAAAAATAAAGAAAATACTAAGAATAACTAAAATAATAATCTCGTCATAATAACCTATTTTTGTGCAAAAGTAATATATTGTTCGTTATCTCTTCATCACTGTTTATATAACCAAATAATACACGGTGATTATTGATTATTAGAAGTTCTGATATGAGACATTGTCCTTATTAGTCTGTTTTCTTGAATTATCTTTCTGCTGTTTATGTTTTTTGCCACAACCTTTATCAGTTTTCTTTCCAACCTTCAACAAATAAATATTACAACCAACAAAAGCTCGAGGATTTGGCAAGAAGAAAATTTCTTAGATTAGAATGATACAGCATTATTTGGGAGCCCTTTCAAAATTAATATGATGATTATTAGAATTAGTAATTTTGAGTATATATATATATATATATATATATATATATATATATATACATATATATATATATATATATATATATATATATATATATATTGCTAAAGTATATATATATATATATATATATATATATATATATATATATATATATATATATATATATATATATATATATATATACGGGGGTAAATGTGTAAATCACTACAGAATAGGCGAAAGGTGGTGGCACGATGGACACTATGAGAAATTTCACCACCCTTTTACTCCCACCAAACGTGAACATGTAAGAATATTAGAAAAACAAAATAAAAAAAATGTCCTTGTCTGTCATATTCAACGAAACATGTTTGAAAAAAAAAATGCTACCTAAATATAATGTTTATTTTGACACACACATACACACACATATATATATATATAATGATTTTAATGATATATAATTGTTTCCGTTCAGTAATATTTAATTAAGGTCACGTATATTATCTATTGTGCACAACAGCCGCGTAATGTTATATCGTATATATTAGTATTTATAATAGGTATTTACAGTCTGCTTTTAGAAAGTATATATTATAAGTATTTCCCTAGTATTTAATATTTCATATTAAACAAAATTCACCAGATATCAGACCAAAACGTCTGTTATTCATAGCAAGTTGTACATCTTTTTTCCGTTTTACATTTCTTCTCTATGCTAAGAATTAATGTTAGTTTTTTTTTCTTTAAGTAATTACAATCAAAAGTTTTGTCTCTCATGTTGCAGTTTAGCTTATTATCCATTAGGTAATTCTTAGTTGAGAAATATCCACGTAACACGAATCAATATTATTTATCAGCTAATTAAGTAATGTCGAATATTTAATTCATGCAATATATTCGAAAAAGTGCAAAATGACAATGAGAAAATCAGAGGAAATGTCTTGATACTATGTCTTTTGATAATGGGTTTTATATCTTATATTATTACAGTTTTAAATCGCGGTATATACTTCTATACATTTACATACATTTGATTAAAAAAAAAATAGAAACATCATCAATAATATCCAGAATTTCTCAAAATAGATTATTCCCTAATATATGTTTTATTCATTCCAACTGACAGTTTCATTTTCTTTCTCATACACTCCGTATTTGTCCAGTTGTCCATCACTGTATTGTGTAAGATTTAAGGATTTCTTTTTAATTCTATGGACTGTAGTAGATTTTTTTTCTAATGTAACTTTCTAAACTTCGGGAAAATTCCATATCAGTTAATACTCAGCCTTAATGTTAACCTTTCTGTCATTTGTTCATTTTTATCCAGAAACGGAATATGTGCATTACCAGCAATTGAACTCGCAACTGCTATGTAACAAGATATGTTTAAACTAACGCTTTAAACTACTAGACCATGTATCTCATGAGTATTAATTGATATGGAAATCCCTTAGGCAAAGAAAGCAAAACGAGAAAAAAATTACTTCGTTTCAAAATTCAAAAATGTAAATGCGTAAACTATTTACTGAGCAAAATGATTACTAAATGGCAATATTTACTGTCTCCTGTATCGGCTCGCTTGTTGTGTTTTGGAGTATCTTTTTTTTTTTTTTACATTATATCAGCTTTTGGCTCAGACAAATAATTTAAAGTGTGTTTCTGACGTAATACAGGCTGTAGTAAAACTGCTTTATGAAACAAGTATAAGTCTTTTTGGTTTTATTTATGTTATTTGCACTCAAATTGCATCTTCTTTGTATGGTCATTTTTCATTTCAGTCAAAAAAATATTCACCCGGTTAAGGATAAAGAAATGCTTTTAATATGCGCAAAGCAACCGTCGCCATTTTGTCAGAGAACTACATACTAAATTATTATTATTATTACATCGAAAGAAATATCTGATTTTTTTTAAAGCATCAGCATTATAGTATTACCTGAATTACTTTTAGGGTATGTAGGTGGCTATTATGGTGTGCGCCTGGGAACGAGAGCAAGAACTCGGCTGGCCTACATCGAATTCTGGTCAAGTTCTTTAAATTCACTCACGAACAAATAAACTTGGGAAAATTATCATATAATCTCCTGACCACATCGTTAGATTAATTAATAGGACTCTCTTGCCTTGAGGTGGTATCCAGTCTAGTAATAGAAAAATACTCTGAATACCAAACCACATGTAGCCCTGTTGAAGCAGACACTACGTAACCACCGAAAAAGATCGTGATAATCAGAATGGCACTATGGTCCGGACTTCGGGCGATGTTATACCATAGAAAACTTTTCTGATAACCAAATCGACTATCTAGTAATATAAGATGATTTTGCGACGAGTTATCTTCGGCTTACTGGTAGGAATGATGATAAACACAAAACATATTTATGTTTGTGTATTCGAGAATACTAGTTTTAATCTCATTTTAATGGAAAGGGAATATTTGTTTGAAAAAGGACATTGTTTCTTCCTGAAAAAAATAACTGTTTTCTCTAACCCTTCCAGCCATCTTGTAAAGCAAAAATTCAGAATCAGAATAAAATCTCTCTTAGTCCTAATGATGGGCAATTCTAAGTTTTAATGATTTTTTTATCAATAAAAATACCAAGAAATGCAAATTCTATGATCAGAATCATATCAGAATGTCTATGTTTCCAATAAAAATGCTATTGTTTTAAATAGTTTAAACAAAACCTCTTGATAGCTTACTACACGAAGAACTACTTGGAATATGAGGAAAACTTGATTTATACGAGAAAGCTATTCGTGTTATCCCTAACGTCTAAGAAGAAAAAACAGCTTTCGGGTGGATAAATAATGACTTTAATGAATAGACGAAATTAGAAAGAGGGATACATAAACTAGAATTATATATCATTGCCGAATAGTTTATATATCGTCATATACGTTAACTGACGATGTTACGTTAATTAATACGTAAATTAGCGCATATGACCATGTGATAATATCAGCACCAGAAAGAAATTAATAACTATTAGACAAGATTATGAAGAAAGGCAAATAAAAGGGATTAACCATTAACTTTTTTTTTTTTTTTTTTAAAAATCGATGGTTTTCAGTAAAATATATGACACAATGAGTTAAGTACTGAAACTTCAAAATATTAGGTTGGTGCAAAAAATAATGATGTAATAATGTCGTTTTTTGACGTTAAATAATACGTTAAAAAACGATATTATTACGTCATTATTTTTGCACCAACCTAATATGTCTCGATACCTTACTAACAAAAGATAAAATAATGGCTAAAAAAAAATGAAACCTTATTCTTCTGCTTCTATTAGGTTGGTGCAGAAATGATATCTTTTTTTGACGTTAAAAAATACGTCAAAAACGATATTATTTTTGCACCAACTTAATATGTACCGCTTTCCTTCAGGACGTAAGCAATCATGGCTCTTCAGAATTTCCTATCTTTTAAGGCACTTAATGAATCGATCGCTTACAATTGACACAGCTTCATTCGGTAGATTATGTATTGTTTCTTTTGTCCTTATAGTCTTCAGTCTGTCCTGCCAATACCCTATTTTACAAGCACTCTTTCCTCGTTAGGTGCTTTAGAAATTTCAAATTTCTGTTCCTGATAGTAATTACAAGTGTCCTTTTTGTTTCCGTTTTGTCCAAAACTTGCTCATATATTCGGTCAATGTTATTCTTATCATCCTTCTGTAGAACCACATTTCTGATCCTTCACTTCTCTTCTCCATGTCCAGCATTCACTGCCATATCAGGGGACATATATTATGTAACATTTCAGTAATCTTTTTGTTGTTGTTTCTAACGATGTTTTTATCTGTTTCTTAATACTTTGCTTAGATTTGGGAAGCATCTTTTGCTATCCCACTGATCGTTCGCATTTCAGTGTCACACTTTTCGTCCTCTGTTAAAATACTTCCCAGATATTTAAAATTGTATACTTGTTTAATTTTGGTATCTCCAATTTGCATGTTGGGATGTCCCTTTTTTAAACAACCATACATTCCGCTTTCTTGCAAAGTTTAGTCCTTTCTTTTTGCTTTCGTTCACTAATTAAAAAAATAAATTGCTATGTAATTCCTCATCTCCTATATGCCAATAATTATTGGGCAATCTGCTATCTGATGTAGTAACGATCACAAAAAAAGAATAATATCTAACAGGAAGTTGTCAGAAGATTTGAAGCGACACTGTAACAGTTACTATAAATAAGAAAGAACCATATGAAAATTCTAGGATGGATAATAAAGAAACAATTATTGCAGCACATAATACGCATGAATTATGCTTAAATCAAGAGCAGCAGAAAGATAACGGCGAGTAACCTCCTTATTTAGCTGCAATAATGGATGTGAGGGCAATTTGAAAAAGGAAAATAATGAAGTTAAAATATATACTTAAATCAAGAAAACGATGATACATGAAAGAACAATGATCACCCACTATCGGAAAGGACATGGAGTAGAAACGGAACAATGAATAGGGGCGAACACTTAAATCTTAAGTATTTTATTACGTGTTCTGCTTTCATTAGACCACGTGTAACCCACACGCATTCTTTTGAACACAGCTATATGATTATATATGATCAGATCACCCTGTTAGAGAGAATTCTATTGAAGGGATATTTTCTACCTTATCAAAGTCTCTTACAATAGGCTCGAAGTGCATAACAATTTGGAATAATTCAGAAAATACGATCAGTTTTAATAGAGATGATTAATTTATTGATTAAGACCAGAGTGAAGAAATGTACGTGATAGTCTAAATTTTGCATCAGATTAATCTATGGTTTTGACAAAAGTTTTCTCGTTTATACTGACAGAAAGAAAAGTTCTATGCGTCTTTAATCATACACACACTTTTGGATGTCTTTTTTAGAAACTTATTCGGATGAATAACATAATGGAGGCTCTATCATTTGTATAAGGACTGGGGGTATCGTAACAGTTATCTAAAGAGAACGATGCAAGCCGAATTCAAATTCTGGAACAATCTGCAGCATTCAATTTGGCAGAAATGCCCTTGTAAAAAGTATGAATCCATCTATTTCCTCTTCTATCTGAGGATTAAATAGAAATGTAAACTTTGGTCGGCAGCTATCCTACGAAACAGAATACTCTTTATTCGTATTGAAGTCATGTCAATTCCCAGATAATAAAGAAATGTAACCTGTCAAGAGCCATGAACACCTATGTCTTGAAAGGATATGGCAATAAAGATGAGCCCGTGTATGGTGAGGAATGCTTCTTAAGAAATATTTATATTATACTAAAAATATCTCCTTACTTGATCGCTGTCAGCTGAGAGCATTCGTATCCATTTTGAAAATGCACTTTGTAGGAAAACAAGATGTCCGCAATAATAATATTGACGATCCATTCATTATAACCCATGTAGGTTGTGTTGAATAGCAGTTCTGCGCATTTACTTTTTTTTCCAGAGACAGTGTCCTACATATTAATACATTGCTTATTTTCTGAAAGTCATTTTTTTTTTCATATCAATCATATGAACTTTATTATAATTTTTATCGTTTGTTCCTACGCTCTTAGAATTATCAGAGTCACCGGAGTGTATTTTCTGCTCGGCAACGTTAAAATACTGTAGACCTCCGAAAATGGCTTAAGCCTGTTAAAACTAGGCGCTATTAATCTTTTCATTTTTATCTTTATATTAAATCTGGAACTAGTGACATCATCAAAGTGATAGATTCAAATGTAAATAAACAAAATGCTTTAATGTGATAGCTTCATTCATAATCCAAAGATTTCATGCAGATTGTATGTTCATAGATATATATATATATATATATATATATATATATATATATATATATATATATATATATATATATATATATTCCTTTACAATAAGAATTAACATACAAGTAGTTAATGACCATTTTCAACTATGAATTTTAAAGTCAGTTTTAACATGTCAAATTGTATGTTGCGTTAAAAGGACTCATCTAGATTATAACAACCGATATATATTAGGTTGGTGCAAAATAATGACGCAATAATGTCGGTTTTTTACGTATTCTTTAACGTCAAAAACGACATTATTACATCATTATTTTTGCACCAACCTACTATATATATATATATATATATATATATATATATATATATATATATATATATATATGTGTGTGTGTGTGTGTGTGTGTGTGTATGTGTGTGTGGCGCGTGAGTGTGTGGCGCGGGAGTGTGTGGGTGTTTGCGTGTGTTTACTGTAGTCATAAATTTCCTGTAGTGGAAGGCAACACGTTATTTTCGATTTCTTTCTTTTTAGAGAAAAGAAACAGATCTTATCGGAATGGACTAATTTCACACCCAGCATACATCAACGGATTCAATACGAAAACAAAAAAAGATTCTGTCCGGAGCATCTAACAAGGCTTTAATTTAACGCTTATTCAGATTCCCATAACTGATTTCAACAAACGTAAGGTTATCTCCCATTCAGTTGTTTCAATAAGCGCGTTCACTTTGTCTCAAATATCAGTTTCACAACAATAGACTTATACACACAGAAACACGCATACACAAAACGTTTTAACGTTGATAATATTGAGAATATTAACTCGTATTTTCGTAGATAATCATGTGCTCAAATTATTTTTACACAAGCTGAAAATAGAGTGAATTAAAGGGAATAATCTTATCTAAATAACAACTCTCTCTCAAATACAGATGCCAGCGCGATTAAAAAGAAAAAAAAATAATTCAATTTTCTCACCCGGATGATTGTAAAGGTATTATCAAGGATATTTCTTTTTAAATAATGCTCGTCCATGAGACTATTACAGGATTTTTCTTTATAAAAGTTACATAAAAATAATTAGTGAAAGAAAAATAACTATAAAACAGCACGCTTATTCTATATTGAAAAATTCCTACTGACATAACAATTACAGATAGAATTTGTTGTTGTTGTTTTTTGTTTTTTTTTAATCGAGTTCAGGCCAGTAAGGGAGTAAAGCCACTGGGACACAAGTGGTTAATGGATGGGAGGGAGTTAAAAACAGTAAACATTACTATGGAACGAGAAAAGAGAAAATGTAATCAGGACAGTAGAATGCGATTGACATTGCATTTATTTTTTTGAAGATTATAGTTTGCTGTAAATTATGGAACCGGAAGTTAGTTACGCAAGCGAGAAGTGCGAGAAAATAACCTGTTAGCATAGAACTTGCTGAAGCATCTATTTAGTTCAGATGAAGATTGATGATATCATGACGACAGTCTCATGCAACGTGTAAATTATTAAAATGTCTAGGAACCATACCGAATACTTCATCCGAAAAATTATCAGGAAAATATTTATAGAAAAGGTCCAACTAAGAGGCGACTTTACGGCGGTGAAGAAGTGACTGAAGCGTAGACGTCAAATCAAAACCAATAATATTGCTAATTATTCTCTGGATTTTATCAAGGAGCTCTAGATAAATACTGGGAGCACTAGGCCATATGTGGAAGCAATATTCCAAGCATGGACGAATGGAAGACTTATAAATATGTAAGATAGATTCTAGAGAGATAAAAGTTAATGTCTGACACCAGTTTTTTTTTTAATGTTCACGAAGTTATTGCCTGATTAAAAAGTCAGAGAACGAGTCTATAAAACCGATTTTCCCAATAAACAGAATCGATTTGACTAGAAAATATGGTTCTAGCTAAAATAATCGACATCAACTTCAGCATCAAATGTGATCTGAGACGATCAACGAACAAAATGCATGAAAATATAGATATTTATTATTATGTTCTGAGTGTCACAATACTATAGCAACTATATGTAGCCAATAAGTGTGTGCTAGAATCATATTCTCAGACGGAATCGCGAGTTAACAATTGCACAGAAATAATTTTCGTCTAAATTATAAACATGTATGGATAGCTCTCTACATTTAGAGGCTATCATTTTATTTCCATATATCTTCAGTTTTCCTACCAGTTGAAATAAGCCTTGCTCTTATAATCTAACGTAAATATTAAGATTCGAGCGACGTCTCGCTCGCTTCGCATGTGTACGTTCATTTTCCCTGTAGTACCAGATTACAGAAAGATTTTTCATCTTGATATGATTCCTTGTCATGAAGATTATACATTAACATAACTGAAATGTATGTTTGTGCCTCCAGGTCAATGTTTGTGTCTGTTTATATACATGTAAAAGGCGATGTTGATCGGCTGTGGATAGAGGTAGGCGAGTACTCATATTGCATTGAGAACAAAGTTGACTGGCTTCACTCGTGCTCTTTACAATTGCGTTTATTCCTCACAGCGCGGAACTGTGCAAGCAGACCTGGGTTGGATATCGGCTGCTGCACAGAGAAAAAGCCTGTGTATTGCCTTAATCATCTTCCTACAATATCAAAAGGTTCAATATCACTATCGAGCGGTTACCCACTCAGTCTAAATACCGAATGATCTCAACAAGTTTTAGTAAAGATCAATGTAGATTCTTTTATGTTTTATTTTGCTCTTTTTTATCTTAGGAGAATATTTTTATTTTATCTACTTTTTATTATGTTTTATATTCTATATTTATTGCGCCTTCATTTCTCTATGTTTCGCTTGTTTTATTTGGAATTATGACTTTTTCTGTTTCGTTTTCTTGTAGTTCTTCCAATCAATAATATATTGGTTGTTGCAAATTCTCTTTTTTTTCGTTGTGATTTTTTTTTTTACTATTTTGCCTACAAGGCCTTTTACTTTTAACATTTTCTTCATTTATTTATTTTTCCTTTCTGTTTTGTATTTCTACAGCTTTACTAAAATGTATTCTTTTTTTTTTCTGTAGCATCACCTATAACTTTTTCAGTCTTTTTCCGCTTTCCGTTGTCTTCTTAGATGTGTTCTTATTCGTTTTCTCCTCATATGCCTGAATTTGTATACATTTTATTTCATTTATGACCATATTGTTTCCAGATTTGCTATTTTCTCCATTAAAACACTTATAATTCCTTCTTTCGTTCAGTCGTCTTTCTGTTTACTTACATCTTTTACTATATATTTTATGTCTTTCCTTATAGATAATTTTCTTCTTCTGATTTATATTCTTTAATTTATTAGTTCTTGAACATTTTCTACAATTATTATGTTCTAAGTATTCTGTTTTTTCTACTATTTCATTCTTTTATCTGTACTCGTTTCCATTTCGGCAATTTTCTATTTCCTGATTTATGTTTTTAATTTCATTTTTATTGAATACTTTCAGAAAATTACCACCTTTCTTTCTTTCTTTCTTTCTTTCTTTCTTTCTTTCTTTCTTTCTTTCTTTCTTCAGTTTCTTTTTTCTTTTGGATTTCCTTTTTTCTGTAATCGCTTCTTTTTCGAAAATGTTCTTTCTGATTTCTGTTCTTTAATTTATGCATTTCTTGAAAATTTTCATACAATTAATATGCTCCAAAATTTCCTTTTCCCTTTTTTTCTATTTTTTTTCTTTTATCTGTGCTTGTTTCTTTTTCGACAATTTCCTCCATTTTTTCATTTCTTCTTTAATTCATGCTTCGTTGAAAATTTTAAGAATATTCTAATCTTTTGTCTTTAGTTTCTTCTTTCTTCTTTTTCTTTTTGCTTTCTTTCTTTTTTTCTTTTTCTGTAATCATTTCATTTTCGAAAATGTCCTACTTTAATTTATGCTTTCTTGAAAGTTTTCATAGAATTTTCTCACAAGATTAGTTTTCTTTTTTCTTTCATTCATGCTTTCTTCTTTTCTTTCTTTCTTTTGTAATCATTCATTCTTTCTTTCTTTCTTTCTTTCGTAATCATTCTTTCTTTCTTTCTTTCTTCTGTAATCATTCTTTTTTTCTTTCTGTCTTCTGTATCCATTCTTTCTTTCTTTCTTTCTTTCTTTCTTTCTTCTGTAATCTTTCTTTCTTTCTTTCTTCTTTAATCGTTTCTTCCTGCCTTCGTATTGACACTCTTATATTATATCCCAGTTCCTTTTTCTCTTGCCTTCACCGTAATCCTTGTTGTCCATTTTACTTTTATATTAAACGCCTTCCCGACCATTCCATGAACCAGCCGGTGTACTCTTTCATTTTCTGGATTCAGTCAATTCATCCATCCGTACCTATAGTCTCCACATTCACAGTATCAGCTAATTGAAATGCGCCTTTGATATTAAAGATCCATGGCAAGTCTGTTTAACGTTCTCATGTTGCCTTTCCTTCCATTATTCACAACAACAACAACAACCTCCCTCTCCCTTTCAATCTATGCCTGCTCCCTTTCGCTCACCCGTTCTTCACACTAGTAAAGAACCGGGCATGGGTGCCCACTTGTGTCCATCTCGCCGACCTCCTCACCCAACAAGCCACAAGATAAGCTTCCACGCCCCTGCCACCACGGTGATCGTAACTTCTGAAGCTTTCCAATTAAATCACTCTTTTTTGCATCGATCTAACAGTTTCAGCCTATTAACACGACAATGAATGAGACTGCCTATGTGAACTACAAAGTAAGATTTAATTAAGGCCAGCAATATTGGTCAATAGTCATTATAATAATAACATCAATTGCATCAATATTACGAATAATAAGACTCTATCAAAACGAAAGAAGACAGAGTTATAAATTATTATTATTATTATTATTATTATTATTATTATTATTATTATTGATAGATCCGTGTTTATAATCAAGGTTGTCATTATTTTCATCAATATACATATACTAATAATTTTCTGTATTTTTAACTGCATCAATGTTACTACGATCATCTTTTATCTTCCTCTACTTCGCCTGCCTTAGTGTATTGAGTTTTCACATTCAAACATGGATTTTTCACTGGAGGAAGTAACATTTGGTCTCATCTTTCTTCCAGAATAATTCTAACATACTATTTCATTTTATTTTTGCTTTTAATTGCAAATTCTTTTTCGCTATTCGCTGCCAATTCGGAATCGAACTTATAATGCTCTGTTTGTTTTTCAGTTTCCTATGAAAATTATTTTAATAGAGTGCAACTGTAAAATCCGAACACAAGCAAAGTATTAAAAAAATAAGAAAATGTCATTAGAAACATGGGAAATGACACTGGACTCTTATGTAATATTGCTTCTTCCATAAGCAGTGAATGCTTGATAAGAAGGACAAAAAACTTGTGGTGTTAAAAATGTGAATCTACAGAAAGATGCTGAGAATAACATGGACTAAACACGGGAGAAACGCCGAAAATTGAGGGTAAATGAAAACACAAAGCATTTATACTGAGAATCACAAATATTGAAATCTGAAATTCCTATACACATAATGACGAAAGACAGCTTCGAAAAATTTTCACTGATAGGAAATAGTAAATACAAGGACAGAAGAAGAAGAAGAAGAAGAAGAAGAAGAAGAAGAAAATGATGAAGAAGAAGAAGATGAAGAAGATGAAGAAGAAGAAGAAGAAGAAGAAAATGATGAAGAAGAAGAAGATGAAGAAGATGAAGATGATGATGAAGAAGAAGAAAATGATGAAGAAGAAGAAGATGGAGAAGATGGAGAAGATGAAGATGATGAAGAAGAAGAAGAAGAAGAAGATGATGATGATGATGATGATGATGATGATGATGAAGAAGAAGAAGATGAAGATGAAGACGAAGAAGAGGAGAAGAAGATGAAGAAGAAAATGATGAAGAAGAAGAAGATGAAGAAGATGAAGATGATGAAGAAGATGAAGATGATGAAAAAGAAGATGATGATGATGAAGAAGAAGAAGAACAAGTAGAAGAAGAGGAAGAAGAGGAAGAAGAAGAAGAGGAAGGAGAAGAAGAAGAGGAAGAAGAAGAAGATGAAGGAGAACAAGAAGAAGATTTTCTATGATTTCAATCCCATGATGCCTGTTGGATCAGTAATCTAAGTCTTCTTAATTTCATACACAATGTAAACCTGGTATGGAATATATGACTAGAGTCTGAATTTTCAAAATTACATAGAATCCCCTCTTCAAAATTACTGTTTCTGATTTGCGCCTATACCGATATTATGCCAGATCCAATGTAAACTTGATCTTTCAGATCCAATGGATTTTATCCTGTAAATTGTTTCTATGATTATTGTCGTTTATTTTATTTATATATTTATTTTCGGAATGACTGACAAGTGTCCATAATAACGCAGCAGTCCAACTCATTTAAAAATTGGTTGCTGTGATTTTGTCGATTTTTTATGTATATTTAACCAATCGAAGGCTCAAGGGCCACAGAGGCAAGACAGTTAGTGAATATGATTATTGTAAAGGAGGGGAAATGAGAAAATAAAAAAAAACGCCCATTATGAGGACGTGTAGTTTATATATCGGTTGAACCTGGACATAAAGCAACCAATATTTTAACTGACCGGAAAAAAATCCACTCAGGAGATTGTCCTATAGAGTAACAGTTCGGGAAAATATCTGTCTGATAGCAACTTGATCTTTATAAAAAAAAAAAAAAATGAGATGCTTTGAAGCCGCAAACATAACATGGTATATTTTAGCTGAACTGCTGCCACTGGGGAATGTAACTAGTTCGAACATCTGACATAATAATTGGGATAGAGTAATGAAAGGCTAGCAACATTACATCTGTGAGATGAGAGTCGCAGGTTGGAGAATAATCAATGACCTACAAGGCCGCCTAAGTGGTCTTGTGCTCTATCGAGGATAGACAAAGAGGACTAAAAAGTTCTATCCTAGATATGGCATCAATATCCGCTTCATGGTCCGATCTGACTCTTTCAGCAGGCGTTAAGCATTGTCTGGGACGAAAGAACGAACCAAATATTCTTACAGTATATTTTAAGATCGCGCTAATATATGCATTATATTTGAGGTCGAGTGTGAACGTTAGACCCAGTAGACCTTCGTGTCAAGGAGCCTCTCTGAGTTTATGACGACTCATCATGTTTCGTGCAGGTTTTGCGCATGCTCAGTGGTGATGAAATGTTACTAGTTTAGTTTGTAGTTTATTGAATGATGCCAGCCTGTCTTTTCGTCATATAATTGGGAGATATGGCTCAGTGGCGATACCATCTGCAAGCAATTGTCATGAAGATATTTGGAGGTGAACCCGATTGATGTGGTGTCAACTGTGTATACATATTTAATATGGATCGTTGAGATTTCTTGGTCAAACCGATAGTATAACAGAGATATAGAGCTACCGTAGAGAGATCATTGCTGGGACGCCAATACTGATCTTATGTACATCAGAGCATTGGGTATTAAAAACGAATTCTTAACCCGCCAGACAGGAAAGAATGCATAACCGAACGGGCAATCTTAGAGATTTCGTATCTGACCATTTTGTGTTAACCCCTTTAAAAGTCCTTCAAAGTATCTAGGAATTTCACTCATGAGATTTCCTTTATTATCAAACACTTCACTGGATCTATGCGTGATAGGACATAAGCAGTTGACCTAAAAGGGTAAAAATGCTAAGGTTTGTCAATCAGGTTTATTTTTGTTGAGGTGTTGAACAAGTTTCCTGTTTATGACAGCTTCAAAGTTATCTAATGCGAGTAAGAAGGCTGATGGGACGATGTAGTGAAGGGGATTGCTTCTTCTAAATGCGGCGTTTAACATTATCGCCAAGACTAGAGACAGTTCTGCCTCATATTTGCTGAGGAAAACAACAGAGATGTTATCCATAGCAGTATCGCTCGTAGAGCCAAGTATTCGTATGTCTGGAAACATCCCAAATCGATAGAGAACTATGATAAAATTTGTACTCTTTGATATGGAATAAATCTGATAAGCGATGGTGTCTATTTATTTCAACTAATATAGAGTTAGATGTGCTTAACTTTATTCGACAAGGATGAGATAAATTCCAGGCCGATGTATTAGGTTGGTGCAAAAATAATGACGTAATAATGTCGTTTTTTGACGTCAAAAAACGACATTATTACGTAATTATTTTTGCACCAACCTAATATAATGGCAGGCACTGAACATTTGGCTCATTCTTGTATTTCGTGTTCAATTTTTCAGAACTTGAGGGATCAGACTTTTGATTTCCTAATTTGGTTTGGACTGCTTGCGCATAGTTGTTTACATTTTCCAGGATTCTCTTGTAGTGATTGTGCGCAGTTCTGAAAAATCCAATTGTCTGCTACACTGTACTGATAGAAAGAGTAGTAGTGATTAAAATAGTCCATGGCCAAAGCCTGTTTGTCGTAATTTTTTTGAGTGATAAGGAATTCAGTGCTGGAAAAAAATCTACTCGGAAATGAAGAAGACCATCCTGGAAAGTCAGCTTTTGAAGAGAGGTTATTCTGCAGTGTAGGATCTCAAGGAAACACAATCAACTTTTTTATATCGATAGATTGAAACGGCATGTCTGAGTGCTCTGATATGTATTAGTGATTCACCAACACTGTGCAACATTGATCACAGCATGAGTTAGAGAGGAGGACTAATAGGTGAGCACAATGCCTAGCTATATCGGTATCACAAGTAGGTTTCTCTAAAATATGAATTAGCCCGCATCTTGATGTAGGCTCAAACCTACTTTCGTGTCTATTTAGGTCATCTTTACTAAGTATGTTTGTGAGTATACGGGACCGGGAAGTCTGGAATTGAACTCGCCTGGTTGAGTCTGCTTACGGATAAAAAGATGATGTCGAACTTAACCTCTTGAAGGTGCTGTTCAACGTCTGAATAGTTGGATCGCCATACGCCTATTGTTAGTGAAGAAGACGTAGTATTGTTATAAACATTTTTTTCTTTTTGTTATAAACATTTTAGAATTGTTTTGCTATATTCGTAACTGACGTAACTGGGAAGTAATAAATGTATTATTATCAGTGTCTATCAATACAGCAAGTATTGGGATTTTATTGTTACTGCTAAGTCCATATATGACTTAAGAACCGAGTTTTTTTAAGTGTTGTGTTGTTTTTGTAAGTCTTTTGTAGTTAATGTATTCCGTCTATGCTTTTGATTAACACAAGAATATCATATACATTTGTTTGGTAAATAGAGTTTTTTTAATGATATTAAATTTCTTATTTTGAAGGTTAGCCATGTAAAAGTTACTAAATGTTGGTTCCAGAAGTGAACCCAAGGAAATTCCATTGCGTTATACGTATATATTATTTTGATGGTCATAGAAGGGAATGTCAGTAGTACACATCAAGAGCGGTTTCTATAATATGCGAGGTCTGATTTTTAATGGAGGAAGAGATGGATTGTTGTAAATAATCTTTATAATCATTTCAATCGTTTCTCTGACTGGGCCATTGGTAAATAAATTTTCAACGTCAAGTGAGGATATAGTTTCATCATTGGGCTTTTGTATTTTTTAGGATTTGGAGTAGTAAATGCTGTATTTATTAGGTACTAGCTTAAAAGCCACCCTATCGGGCGACATTTAACCTAACGCATGCGGAGCGTTCATGATTTGAGAAAATTATAATTAAGTAATTCATTGAACCTAGAAGAAACCTCACCAGAACGTAGTAAGCTCTGGACAGCCGTATCGTTCTATATTTGGCACTCATCAGCAGTGTGCATCCACTACCGTTACGATACGACGCACACGTCATATCAATTGGTGATGACCAGGTAACGAATTAGACTCTGTGTCTCTCTCTCTCTCTATATATATATATACATTAAGAAATGGACAAAGTCCGACAATTTTTATTTATTAAAGATATTTTTATGTTTAACGTTCTTTTTATAGATACAATGCTCCGTTTATAATAAACAGTATTAAATAACATTTACCGGCCTGAATGTCCGAGAAATTTTCATAGAAAATATTCGTCCTTGGACAGGATTCGAACCTGCATCCTATACGGAACCGTCATTTACGCTGACGTGCCTAACCTCTCGGCCACCAAGGATCGTTCGGTAGGCAAGGTATATAAGCAGTAAATTCGACCTTATGCAGGTTCGAATCCTGTCCAATGACGAATATTTTCTATGAAAATTTTCGGAAAATGTTATTTAATACTGTTTATTATAAACAGTGCATTTACTTAAATACTTGTATCTATAAAAAGAACGTTAAACATAAAAATGACTTTAATATATATATATATATATATATATATATATATATATATATATATATATATATATATATATATATATATATATATATATATATATATATATATATATATATATATATATATATATATATATAAAGTTATCAAGTCTCTGAGTGCTACTGTTAATATACAACCCATATCTACCTGGTCCATGGGTTAGATATATATGACTAAACAGTCTGACACTCAGTTGGATTAAAGACAAGACTTATCAAATGCCGCGTGTAGAGTCAATGGCAATCTGGCTGCAATGCAGTAGACTGGGCTACATAGTTAATATGTGACCATTTTTATCTAGGCGGAGTGCTTCTTAGACTGAAATCAACTGCCACCTCAGAGGGGTTGCCTGGGGTAATCAGCGGCTACGCTTCCGTAACAAATGCATACTTCTCCGGTATTCAAACTAGGTATGTTGAGGGAACTGGTAAGCTCTTCAGCTGCACAGGGATTCTACATGTACATATGGAAAGGTGATTGGTGATGTTAGATTATAAAGTAAAATTCCAGGGGAACTTATATTAATATTACATCAGAACTGAAGCTAAATTATTAGAACAGTCTTCAAAATCCTTATAGAATTTTATAGTTCAGCCTAATAAAAATAAAACAGAATACTCTGCTAATTGGCGGAATATTAAGGACGTTTAGCATAATTGATCTCCAACGGGATTCATAAAATATTATTGGCGTAAAATTCAATGAGTACAATAGAATATTGACAGATTGATCTGGATAATATAAAAATAAACCTAATTTCAAAGAGAATAGTGAAGGAATCAGAACTTGTTTTAATTAAGAAAAATGACAGTTTCTAAATATAATGATTAATGTTCATCAAATAATGAATCAGAACGGGAGTAGTTAACTGGTTAAGTTTCAGGAAATTGGAAAAGTGTGAACCATCTATAAAAAAATCACGTGAGAATTGCATCTACTTTAATTCTTAGAACTGCTCGTCACTATATTGCAAGGCAACAAAAATTGTAATCTTTATAATAGGCGTTTCTTTATGAGGAAACATTCGGCATTTATTGACCGAGTAGCCAGTGCTACTCTCAGATTTGTAAAATATATCTACAAAATCATTTTATAAGGGAAAATACGTTTCTCTATCTGTTGTCACTGTTTCCAGTACTAATGGGGGTTTCCTTACTAAGCTTTTATTTTCAGGAGTGTACACCGTTAACATTTATTTTCTCTTCGAGTTTCATGTGCTATTTATTCTTGTTGTTGCTGTTGTGGTTCCTTTTATTTGGTACAGTTCTTTCTAAATCTGTAGTGCAAGAGCATGACGGTCGAAGAAATATGATCCCCGTTAGAACGTACAGGTTTCATTTGCTCGAATTCTCTGAGAACGTGGATGCTTACAGTGTTTAAATATTTCTAAAATATATTAGCACAATTAATAGCATCCATATGAATGTCTCAATCTGACGAAGCTATTTCAGAGAATGAATGAAGTTTTTAGTATAATATTTCAATTTTGAAGGAAGGTGCATCATTGTGCAAACATTGCCATGGGGCAGCCTATTCCATGTTCAATTTAATTACATCGTATACTTATTATTTTATAACTGATCCATACCGACGGACTTGAAGGTTTTAGATTTAATAATCTGTATAAATAAAGTGCCGTGTATGTGTGTCCATTTGTCCATCCGTTTTTTGATCTCAACGAACATGAAGTCACACGCCATTAAAAATTAAATAAATAACACATTTAAAGTTAAATTAAAATATTAAGCAGAGGGAATGGTTAAAAAAAAATTATTAAAGGTTTAACTTTAGTTTAGCTTCTCATCATCGTAATTAAAACTTAAGTGAGGGCCGGTACGTTGCTCATATGTTTTTTTTTGTTTTGTTTTTTTTTTTTTTTGTTTCTTTAAATTAAAATACAAGCATGGAGAATGGTTTAAAAAAAACATTTTTTATTAAAGGTTTAACTATAGTTTAGCGTCTCATCATCGTAATTAAAACTTAAATGGGGGACGTTATGTTACTCATATGTTTTTTTGATTTTGTCTTTTTGTTTTTTTATCTTGCACGAGTACTGTGACGTATTCGAAATATTACATAGTTCGGGTACCTTAAAATTTTTTAAGGGTGATGTTATTTGAAGGGAGCATGAAGAATGATGTTTTTAAGAAGAAACAAAACATGCGCGCAAAATAAATTTAAACAAACTACGGAAATCAGTTACGTATACGAAAAAAGAGTATGCCGAATTAAGGTGTCAAATAAAGATAAAATAATTTCCATCATTTCTAAATTCTTATAACTATTGTATGCCTACATAGTACGCTGAATGAAAAAGTCTCAATAGCCTTCCGCAGGGGCGATCCTAAGATCTGCCCGATCGGCGGCTTCTTGGCTTGTATGAAATATAAATATATTCATACTTTTAACCTCGGAGAAATTATGCGAAATAATCCCAAATGAAACATAGTTAAATAAAATAAACGACAGGCATTTTTGTGATCGAAACGTAACCTGTAAATAATCAGTAAATATTTAATGAACTAAGTAAATTTAACCTATATCATTGAGTAAGCCATATAATATTTGAATATTTAATGAGTGAGTCACACTAAAGATTGTGTTTACTTCTTTCAGCAAGTTGTTATTCTATTTCGCAATATAAATATCTTAGTATGCCCTGTGAATGATCGATTTCAAAATAGAAATCAATCCGAGATGATGCATTTGTGATGAAGAGTTCAATTAACATTTTGTTAAATTTTGCCACCCGTCAAAATAATTTTGAAGAGAGTGTGATATGTACTTTGAGTTTAAAAAAAAACGTGATGGAAGGTTTATACCTTCTGTCTGAATTTCTGGAACTATGATTCATCATCATTTACATTCAAAATAAGTTTCGAATCTTTGTTAATATTATCATACGGTTTTGTCCATCATCACGTCACTCTCAATCTGAGTAATATTCGTGGAACTGAAACGCGAAACAACAGATAGTTCTCATTTTTCTGTCCATATCTAGGGCTCTCTTTTTTTCTGGCTACTAGATGGTTATTGTTAGCCATTTTTTACAGTTCTGTATCTAGCATCCACCCAAGAGACTGAACTTACTACTATTATTCCACAAAATGCTTGCTTTGTTTTGTTTTTGTTGGCTATTTTCCTGTGGTAAAATCCTAAAAAATCCTGAAACCTAATGGTTTTATTGCTTGCCTACTGCTATTAGTGATGCTTTCTTGATGGTATGCTTGGACTCATTCACCTTCCCTTTCTCGTTCATAATGCTACTGATGCTAAATCATTTACATGACTATATCCATTTTGGTTTCTCTTTCTTTCTGAAGAAGACGGAAGAGTATAACGACATACATGTTGTGATAATAACGATAAAGATGAGGACATTAGTCTGAATGTAAATAACATAAAAAATGAATGATTGATAGAATAATATTTTATGAAAACGCTTTCTTAAATCGCTTTGTCGTAGAATACTAAATTAATGAGCTGGGGGGAGTATTCAGGATAAAAGTGGTGGATAGAATAATGTTGACAGTGGTGAAATTTTCCTGAGAGGAAATAAACGTCCCACCTCGTTTATTTGTACTTCAAATATAAACAGAATTAAACCGTGGCTATTATTGAGTTATATTTTTGACAGTGTATTAAGAATACAATTTTATGTCATTTTTTTTAATAATACGAACTTTCAGCCATAGTGGAAGAAATATAGAAATATACGTAAACAAAACCAGTAATGATAACAAGAAAAATAAAATCACTTTGGACATTTTATTATAATACAAGCAAAAAAAAAATGTCTTTAAATTAGCGAGAAACTGAAAACTAACAATGACTCCCAAATCTGTCGAAAGATAACTTCATCATATTGAAAGAAGTGAGGTAATTTTATCTCATATAGGTACTTTTTTGATAATCTTTAACCTGAAGAACTAACTTTATCGAGTTGAAGCTCTCTGGAGACTCGACTTCGTTTTAATTAAATAAAATCCTATCATAAAAATTCGAATAAACACTATCTTCATGATTAGCAAAGAGAGATTGTTATGTAGACGAACCGGAAGCAATATATTTACTCTAGTCTGACATTAATATCATATGTCAGATGTGTTTTATCATGTTATATAACCAGATTTGTTTTATTCTGAATCTATGGTTTCTAACAATCACTGAGCAATCATAATATCCAATAGTCGATATTGTAAACTCGTGATTACAATTTTTAGAGCGCAATGAATCTGTATTAATCAAAATATTGTCATTAGTAGAATAAAGTAATCAGTAATTACGTCTATAACAATGTTATTAATAATAATACGAATAAGCAATATTGAGTATAATAGAGATTAAAAGTATAAAAAATGAAAGGAATCTACAATTTCCCTGAATAATAATGCAAGAAAGGTTCATCTGCATATCACATTACAAATACTTTTAAAGCAAAATTTATTTAATATTTAATTAATTTGGTATTATTCATCTTTTTTATGAAATGTTATTATTTTCACCAGCAAACTCCTTGATCACAGCTGAGTATTTTTTAGAATAATGTACAGACTTACCAACTTCTATTTTTAATTTGATGAACTGTATTTGAAAGATAGAAAGAGAGAGAGAATGTTTTTGTTTAGTGTGATTATATGTACAAATATAAAGCGTGAAAGTTGCAACACCATATATGCTCACACATATATAAAGACTTTCAACATGCAAACATACATATGGATATACATGTATATTTCACTGACAGTGACGATCAAGTAAAATTGATACCATTTGTTATTCAGTTTTTCTAATGTCCTCGCAGATTTTATGACGAATAAATGTGTGTACAAACTGCCCGTAATGATTATTGTCCCAAGCGCTTTCGGCTAATTGATTAGCCATTATTAAGGGTGTTGGTGTTAGTGCATTTTTTTGTATCATATATAAATCGTAGTAATTATGGCTTGGCTGCGTTGATAATACTCCTCACACCTTGCGACTGGTTTCAAGCTACTAACGTTGATTTTAAGTCTATACTGTATTATGAAATTATATTCCATTAACTTTGAACGGCTTTTACTCTTAAACGTTTTTAAAATTACATTATTACCTTCAAGGAATTTTCTTATGAGAGAGGGTAATTGGCTCTGAGTGTCTGTGTCTTTTCTTTTCAAACTAAAATCACTCAAGGAGTTTGTCATGCGCCTAATTAAATAAGTTTCGTGTCACCAATGTATGTATTGGATATTTTAGTTTATCACAAGCGTCGCAACCTTGCAATGGTCAATGGAATTGAAAAATATATGTATTATCGTGTTCTTTTTAATACTGTTCAGTTCCTTCTTAAACTGTTACCATTCACTCTAAATCTGTACTACACGACAAGCGAGTGAAATCACAATTACTTTGACGCTGAATTCCCCAACTAACACTTCAGTCCTTTAGGCCACAAGACCTAGAACTTGAAGACCAAATTCTAGTTTTTTCTTACTTGCTTGATGTTGTTACTTCACCTGCTACTTGTCAAACATGGCCTCCTACACAACCGTTTCTTTTTTCTTACTGCTGATGCATATTTTTTCATACAGAAAAAACAAAACAAGTCAATAAATATCTCTTATATATTACAAACAGTTGAAGTACCTCAGTTACCTCAATAAAATGATTTTCTCCCGTATAATTGTTGTGGATTCCAAGATGAAACCCGGTTTCCAATGAATGACAAACGCAGGAATGAAATATAGCAAATAAATGTATTGACGCAATAATACATTTGGTAATACGGTTAGTAGATCCAGAAATGCGGTTAGTAGCAATAATAATAATATTAATAATATATATATATATATATATATATATATATATATATATATATATATATATATATATATATATATATATATATATATATATATATATATATATAGTCTGGGAATTTAGTATCGAAGTAGGACTTCCTTCTGAGTCTACGTGCTTGCAAGTGTGACTCCTACAAAGCGCTTACCGCACTCTCTCCCTGTATCAGTGTATCTATCTCTCTCTAACCTCCGGGTATTCACTGGCAGAAGTAAAAGTACACACTGGTCGAGTCCACTTAAATGAAAAGTGGTGGACCCCAAAACAATAATAACGAGGATAGTTTTAAGTCTACAATAATATAACCTTATTCCAACGAATAAGAGTCCGAGCCCACCAGACATCTTAATCTGTTATATTACACAGAACATGGCATTTCGTATACTATGTAATTTCTGCAGCAATATTTTGTCAGGAAATTATCCGGCATTTGAACGCTGGAAATACTATATATCTGTAGCAAGTGTTGGGATATTTTAGGGCGTTTTATGAGAAAAATGCTAAGTCATCATTGTTGCTTCAGTCAGCGATAGATTCATCGTCGGTTCGCAGTGCCTATTCGACTGCACTGACATCAACAGCAACAACAGCTACAACAACGACAATAAAATATGAAAAGAAAAAAAACAAACAAACAAAGAATATTTTGTCGTAGAAGCATCAACAAATCATGCATGATTTTATCCGCAGTCATTGTCGGTCTTCCCGCCTGCAGCAGTAGCAGAGAGAAACCATACTGGCGAAAAAGACATTTCTTTTCCCGCGTTCTCTTATCTTCATTCGCTTAGAGCTTGCAGGATTTCCAAATAAACGCAGATGCCTGCCAAAAAAGGTTGTTCTCCGAGAAATGAGATCGAGCGGATAACACTTGTGCGTATGATCATGCATTCATCTGTGTCTGTACGTATATCCTCATGCGTATTTCCATCTTCTTTCCATGCACATGCCTATGGCTCATCCCACGTCCTTCATAAGACAGTGAACTGATAAAGAAAAAAAACTCATATTAAACTTATTGATTAAAAAACAAATGACTTTTTACAATATCAAATTTTTTTAATAAAATATTTTCAGATTTTTCACACTATTATCTGCCATCTTACAGAAAACATCATAATTCCTCCCTCCAAAAACATTTCATATTTTTGGGTCTTTCTTTAAATTTCCCGGAATTTAACATAGTATCTTCAGTAGTATTCTCTTATGATAGAAATATTATAAAATAGCAATCTAAAATGTCCACAGCTGGGGCAAGTGAAAAAGATTCCAACTATCATGCCACAAAATTAAAGGTCTTGATAATGTATTTCTGTTAATATTAGTTAATTTACCTTAAAACCTAATCTTACGAGATAACTCTTTAAAGATCCTGTTATAACACAGATTGGGAAACGAATGCATTGTCTATAATACTTCATGCTCATTTAAATATATGGAAGGTGTTAAACAGAGGACGGAAATGCGACACTGAAATCCGAAGATGCATTGGGATAGGCAAAGATAGATTCCAAAAGCTAAGCAGAGTATTAAGAGATTAAAAAAGATCGTTAGAAACAAAGAAAAAACTACTGAACTTTTACGTGATATCGGTCCTCCTGTGTGACAGTAAATGCTGAACAAAGATCCTATGACATGGGATCTTTGTCGAGCAAAGAAAAGAAAATAAGGAGATAATAGAATTGTTGATTTTCTGCACTCCTTAAAGATCAAAGTTTAGGACGGAAATACCAGTCACTCTTAGAACAATGAGGAAGAGACTTGAAGCTACAGAAGGTTGCTGCGGATACTATAGGCCTAATATATGAGCAACGACGAGTTTTTAGAGTAAACAAAAAACAAAAAGGAAAGTTATACTTAACATCAGGAAGAGACAGTTAAAATTTATTGGGGATGAAGAAAACTGTTACTCACAGGAAGGATAGAGGGCAAATGGAATAGAGGAAAACAACGTCTAACATATTTGACGAGCTTGAAGTCATAGCTGGCGGAACAGGGTTTAGAAATGACACAATTAATTTAGAGTTGCCATGGACAGGAAATTGTGGAGACCCATTATCACCTATGTCCTGAGAGGACACAGCACAAAAAATGAGAGACCTTAAGCAACTCGTAGCCTCAATAAAGTGTTAAAGTATTTATTGACATTGAGAGCTTTCACTTAAATCCAA
>OZ010577.1:77248323-77275823 GCA_963932145.1 Acanthosepion lycidas | reverse complement strand
ACACATACACACGTAGCGCGCAATGGATAATTCTCGCCATATTATATTTTTAATTTAGCGCATGCGCATTGAATATTTTTGATTTTGCTGACTGCACAACATAGTAGGGTTTATTGGGCACTGTCTGTGTGAAAAAGAGCATCATGACGCAATTCACAACGCCAGAAATTTGGAATCGTTATGGTGTACTGTTTGGCATTCGCTCCGGAATCTCATAAACGATAATTTCAGAGTGTTTAGTTGTGAATCTGAGGATAGCGAAAAGGATTCGAAAACATTTGGATGTGTCTAATGTTGATTGCAGAGGTGTTTGGAGTGATCACTAGTGGTGGCGAGGTTATGCCTCCATTCATCTTCCCAACGGACATCAGACTCAACAGGGAAGCCTTTATCAAATGACTTGAAGAGGTACTGTTGGCCTGGATCAAGAGGGAAGCTTCTGGAAGACACTATATCTGGCAACAGGACTCTGCACTACGCCACGACAAAAGGAGGACACAGTCATAGCTGTCAGACACTTTCTGCGACCACATTAACTATTGTATCTGGTTACCTAAATCCCCAAACTACAACCCCAAAAGGGGGTTGCGGTTTGGGGATATTTAGGTGGCAGTTGAGCGAGAGACCAACAAAACTCGTTTTATCGCCAAAGTTGAACTGAAGGTAAGGGCTATCGTAACATTCGCCAAATTAATCAAGGAATCCGCCCAAAAGAGTTGCAGGAGATTCCACACTCGTCTGGAGGCCGTGTTTGAAGCCCATGAGGATTTTATTGCATGAACTTACTCTTTAGTATTTAAAGATATTTTTTTGTAATTATGGGAAATATTTTCATTAAAATTAGATGTCAGAGTTATTTTGCGTAGAAAAAATGTAGATTAAATTCATACCCATATATATATATATATATATATATATATACATATATATATATATATATATATGTATTTATATATATATATATATGGGGGTGTTGTGTGTTCATGTGTGTCTATGTGTGTGTATTGTGAAAAGATATTCCAACATGAGTGTTCAAAAAATAAAAGAAAGAACTATTTGAGCGAAAATTGACATTTAAAAAATATCTCTATTGTACACATTTTAAAATGTCTGTGGCGTATTCACAATTAACTTTATTAAGGTTTGGTTTCAGTTTTTTAAGATGAGCAGTTTCAAGAATTTTTATTATTGTGTTCATTCCTTACGTAGAAAACGTATGGACATATTCTCGGCGAAGATTTTCCTGAATTGCGAATCACATATAAGAAAGTTAACTTTTAGTTGATCACAACCATTTTTGTCTTTCAGAACCATGAACACTATAATACTTACGTATAATTAACAATACCCCGATGATGACATTATGGTATGCCGAAAGTACGCGGAGAATAATTAGAATATAAACCAGCGCGGTGTTTTCCTCTCGTCTTTCAATAACCACACAAAAAAGCCTTTCTCTATATATGAAAGGATCTTATCGAGAATAAGTAGACAGAACATGTCTAAATTATTTAATGAAACCTGCATTAATATATATATAAACACACACATATATATATATATATATATATATATATATATATATTTATTAAAGACATTTTTATGTTTAACGTTCTTTTTATAGATACAAATATTTAAGTAAATGCTCTGTTTATAATAAACAGTATTGAATAACATTTGCCGGCCTGAATGTCCGAGAAAATTTCATAGAAAATATTCGTCCTTTGACAGGATTCGAACCTGCATCCTATACGGAACCGTCATTTACGCTGACGTGCCTTAACCGACTCGGCCACAAAGGAGCGTTCGGTAGGTTGAATTTACTGCCTACCATATACGCATACATACGCACACATGTCCGCACATATACATACCTATATATACAAATCAAAATGTAAATTTTTTAAAAGTAAAATTTAAAAAAATGTCTCAAAAAATGTAAATACATAGCGCATCACATAAACATACATAATGATATATATATAGATAAACATAATAGTCATTCCATTAAAATAGCATGCCGGATGTTATTGAACCAAGATGGAACTGACATAAGTGACAACACGTTACAAAACGGTGTTTATGTTTTGAATCGTTTCTTATGTATACATTTAGAAAATATCTCACTACGAAGATTTAGCAACTCATCATGATTCTTATCTTTAATAATAATTTTTTCCGACATGCACAGAGCACACCGATCGCTGAATTTATTAGGGGTTCTAGCTCTTGATATGCATCTCCATTGGAAAAGTGGGGTTAGTCCCTTACCCTCCAGTTCCCAGTAGTGTTTGGATAATGATATATATATTATTTACGAATTCACGTCTTACAACAAAAGTAATTGCATTGGATATACTACTCGTTTACATCTCCCTAACCATAGCTGAATTAGGTGTCATTTGAATACACAAGCCAAAAAATAAAGTGTCATTTGAATAGCAAGCCAAAAAATTAAAAAATAAAAACCCAGTGAGTAATAAATTAAAACGAAGAGTGCTCAATGCCCTAAGCAGAATAAATAAATCTTAATGCTGTGTGTGTGTCTGTTCGAGCGTGTGTATGTTTTCATGCACAGATAGATAGATAGATAGATAGATAGATAGATAGATAGATAGATAGATAGATAGATATGCATAGCTGGTTAATACAAGGTGTTTATATTAATTGGTGGAGTCTAAATAATTCTAATATGCTATAAGCAATCTGCATATTATTTAGAGAATTATTAATGAAAAAGATTATTAATTACTGTGGTTTTAATATTTGATATGCATACGTGATCGGAATTTTTTTTATAAAATTATGACTAAATGATCTTTTCCGATTGTCTATATTGACAAACGGACAGAACCACACACATGGTACGTTAATGTTTATATATCGTATACAGGAGGTTACTGGAAAAGCGATGTCTGCTTTTATTTCTCTTTACATTTTTCCATATAAATAAGCGACATAAGCAGTACTAATTTTGTTTAATTTTTGCGCAAGAATATTTGCATAAATTACTTTCTTTTATGCTAAAAAGAAAAGTCATTTGAATGTAACTAATAGATTTGGGAGACTTCTGATATAAAGAATAACAATCTATTAAATCAGTTTTCTATCTTTAAGTTAAATTTATTTATTTATTTTTGTGGAAATTTCTTAAACAACAATGGCGTCAATAGTCAACTTATTTAAGATGTAGGTATATTTATGTGCATTTGATTATTAAAGAGATGCTTGAAAAAATAAGCCTGTAATCTTCTAAATGTTGTTAAGCCCCAAGAAAGTCAACTTATACTATATGAAGAATCATTTTTCAGGCGTTGCATAATTATGCAAATGGAAGCGAATTGGATATTAATTAACGAGTATTAGATCAAAGAATGATTTACTATTGTTAACATCTTCACAAGTCTAAAAAATATATCTGGCAAGGTGACAACAGATGAGATTAATATATATATATTTGATTAAAAAAACTCTTGAAGATATTTTAGATCAGTACAAAAAGAAATGCACGTAGAGAAAGGTCACTTAGAGACAAAATGTTTGGAACGACGTGTTTAAATAGAGTGTATGTATCTGTGTCTCTATGTATGCAGTCGAGAGACTTTGTAATGTAGTTGTGCAACACCTTTGAGGATGGATATTACAGGGAGTCAGATAAAAGTGCGATCATCGAAGGTAATTTCACTCTGATTTGTCAACTAATATGCTGCCTTGAAAATGTGCTGTGTGCAAGCGCATACTGTTGTCGAGGGCAGGTTACGCAAATACCCTGAAGGGTCATCTTAACAATCAGAATCAAGCCAACTATGCCAACCTGCCTCATTGTCCTGATGACAATACATGTGTTGTTTGCAATAAGGATTGTAGATGATCCTCTGGAATGAGAAAGCACATAGTGGCACACAAGAGAGTTGTAGGGCATGTAGATCCAATTAACCTAATCCCCAATAGAGAGTTTATCTGTCATATATGACGGTTACCTTTTAAATAGACTGTTGGTCTCAAGAGTCTTAGGGCCCACAGACGTCAAAACGAGACGGGAACTGTTACAAGTGATACTTTGGTTAAATAAGCGGTTCTTGTATAATTAAGATATGACAAATACCACACACACACACACACACACACATATATATATATATATATATATATATATATATATATATATATATATATATATATATATATACAAGCAGGCAGATATAACTATAATATGTTTTGTAAATGCTGTAATAATCATATTTAACCATCTGTATATCCATATAATTACATATGTAGATCTGTAATGGTATATATATATATATATATATATATATATATATATATATATATATATATATATATATATATTGTGTGTATTTAGACAACATTCCTTCATTTATACGTTTCGTTAAAGATGACACACATAATGCTAAGATTAAGCTTTTTATTTAATTTTCTTGTATTTTCTGTCTTGGACACAAGTTGTGTATAAACTGACCAAATATTCTATAATTCCGAGCGCTTTCGGCTATACATTTAGCCATTATCAAAGATCATTTATTTTTTCCTTTTATTTGTGTGTATGTGTTGAGTGTATGTTTTTAGAGTTATAGGGATTTTTTTTCAAACACAGCACATTGTTGTCCTGTTTGTAGTTAATATTATTAAGTTTTGGCTTTTTAAAAATATTACGACTTCCATTATTTTTTATCTTTTTTTACATGTGGATGAGGATATTATGCTTGTATTTTCTACTAGTAGGTTTTGGATGGAGTCTGGTAAATTTTTTGTGTGTTTAAATGGATTCTAATTGACCTGTTGTCAGGTAGGTGTAACGTAAGGCGTGTATTTGTGTGACCGATGTAATTATTTAGGAATTGGGGTTGATTTGGAACACAGTTCCTTAAGGGACATTTTAACGCAGAGATAATGTTCATTCGTTGTAATTATGACTTTTCTCGTGTATTTTTATTTTTGAGGATTAGGTTAGCCGTTTTAAATTTTTTGTAGTTAATTAATTTGTTTTTTTTTTTTTTGTTCGGGTCAGTTGGTGTAGTGTATTTCTTTATTATATTTCTAAGTGAGGATTCGTCTTGTTTGTAGTTGATATGCATTTGTTTTTCATAGAAAATATGTTATTTTTGACTGTGTGTTCACTACCGTTGTTATTAAATTGGGGACAAATAGTTTAATTTGGTGGTCTATAAGCTGGTTACGTAAGCCATTGTTAACGAGTGACTTTTTTATATTTTTGAGTTCTTTAAGAAAGTGTAGGAATTCTGTGTGTGCCCTTTTTAGGAAGTTTTTTTATTACTGCTATTTTTGTGTTTATTCACTTTTAAACTTGAGGTGGCAAGGATTTCTGCTAGTGGAATTTTTAAAATAAAGTGTTGTAAAATGTGTTGTTCCTATATTCTACGAAAACGCCGAAGAATAGGGAGTATTTTTTGACTGAATTCGTAGGTACAATTATTCATAAACCGAATTTATTAATATTTATATCGGTCGCACGACGACATGCCTATTCAGACGACTTACTTTACACCTATCCGACCACAGGTCTATTAGAACCCATTTAAATATACACACAAACATATCAGACTCCATCTGAAACATACCAGTAGAAAATTCAAGTATAAAAACTTCATCCAAGGTCACAATGTGCTGTGTTCTAAACATAAAATATCTCTATAAATCTGAAAACAATACACACATGTCACAAACACTGGTTCAAAGACAATGAGAATTCAATAAAAAGCTTAATCGTAGTATATATATATATATATATATATATATATATATATATACATATATATATATATATATATATATATATATATATATAATAAAAATGTAAATTATGTAACCGACAGTCTTGACTCACCGCCTCAAAAACACATTGTGCATGAAACTTCAGGTGAGTAAATAAATATTTAGTTACTATGAATATATAATTGATATCTCTGTTATTTCATATCGATCACTATTTTATTGACACCAGTACTCAATGTGCGATATTATATATTTTCGGTTGTCTTTAAAAAAAAAAAACTTGTATAAAAGTGGGATTGGTGCGAAAATACATTATTATTAAATTACATGCCCTGGTATTCACCCGGCAAATTCACACTATAGCTACTAAATCCAAAATATAGGTCGCCTATGTAGGGGGAGAATTCCTACTTATTTGATGCCCAGAAAATTAAACGCAGTACCTTTCATTCGTTCTTAATGAAACTTTTATAAATGTCGGTTCTGCTCAAATTGACAATTAGCTATCTATCTATCTATCTATATGTGCGTGTATATATATATATATATATATATATATATATATATATATATATATATATATATATATATATATATAGTAATCCACTGAAAGACTGTTTCGCTGTATCACAGCTCATCATTGTGGCTACAAGTCCGGTTCCACTAGATAGGTTCGAAACCCGACTGATTTGGAATCATTTGGGGGATTCTACCGCTAAGCATTTGGAGCACGGCAAAGATGAAGGGGAATTTAAGTGTATTTATTTTTAGATAAATACACAGTGAGTGAGAGAACTAGATTCGATTAACCGAAGAGTTTTGCATTATTACCCGTAATAGTCACAGTTTACAAACCAACACTTCCTCCCCAAAGCGCTCAACCGAAATACATTTTTCAGGAGCATGAGAAGCATGACTATTTGTATGCATATGTTGATAGATAGATAGATAGATAGATAGATAGATAGATAGATAGATAGATAGATAGATAGATAGATAGATAGATAATAGGAACCAAGTGACTTCTACTCATTCTTGGGAGTCTGATTTCTTTCTTAATATGCACAAACGGAAGATCATCGCCTGAGAGTTTCGGTATAACATTTGTAGTGTCAAAAATACGGAATTAACAAACCTGGGGGTGGACTTAGTATAATCGTGATACGGAAAGCCTAAAGAAACAGAAACAAAATAAATGAATGTCCGAATTGTATTAAACACTTAAAAACAGATTGATAGATAGGAAGACGGAAAAATATCTACATGTCTGCGTAATATATACGGCGCCTGACTATAGAAATAAATTAGAAACGAATAGAAATGCTTGATCAAATAAGGGTTGATTGGTGTCGACATCCTACCAGTCTAAAATTGGTAAGGAGAGATACTGAAAATATAAGGCACTGGAATTGTTTATACACTAACTAAATGAAATGTATATGGGCGGCATATGTGTCCCTCGCCAGTTTCTCTTGTGATTAAATCACGACGTCATTATATACCTTATTCATAACGCCAGTCCATGGAATGGTGTCACGTAACTATAAGGAAAGCCAAAGAGATTTAAATGGTAGCGCTTAAAAAAAAAAGCTTATATGATTTTTCTCTGACAATCCAGTGATTTTAGTCTTTTTGCGTGCCGGAAATTACTAAAAAGTGATATGGCATCAAGTAGAAACCTTCATGCGTACAATACAATAAAATCATCCATAAAGAAGATACTACAGAAAATGCCTAATATTAATATAATCAAGTTTCAGCATGATAAAAGAAGTCTTTGCACATATTTGATAACTTCATATATTACTGTATAAATACTTTTAATCATTTTTACCCCATTTTCTTTCTGTAGGTCTAGCACAATTAGGCTGTCACGTTTTCGGCTGGATAAAGGAAAGCTTTCAAAGACGGTGCTTCGATGATAACGCGCAATTTGGAAAACGCTATCAAACAATGGCGTGTTTGAAAGGATTTTTTCAATATGGATTTAAAAAGTGCGTTTAAAGGTAGAGCAAATATTTGGACACCGCAAACAGGTGGAAAATGATTCAAGTATTAGATTGTTGCAAACGTAATGTCGTTTTTTTAACATATGTTACTATGTGAGAAAACGACATTATTTTTGCACCATCCTAATATATGCAGAAAACCAATTAGCGTTTTAAAAGCTTGTATTTCGTATCTATTATTTATTATTTATCTATTATTGTTTTCATTTTCTGTTCTTTTACTTCACTATTTGATAAAAAAAGCTGTTGTACATCATTACGGTGTTTTATTTGTTTTGTGGTTTATTTTGCTTCTCTTAACCATAATCTGTCAGTTAATGATATGATAACGTCATTTCCGAGTGTGGATTCCAATTTCATCACGATACTTCTGTTAAGCTTAGAAATAATTATACATTCTTATTGCTAGTCTAATAGTGTTTTAAAAACCTCGCAGAATTCCAGTAAGATATCATTAATATTTCTAATATACAGAGCTTAATCTAATCAATATACAATTATGCAGTTCCATGATTTGAACAATTTTGCTATTACACACACACACGCACACATACACCTATATATATATATATATATATATATATATATATATATATATATATATATATATATATATATATATAATTATTTATTTAAAAAAAAATTATAACATAAATATGTTATAAAATCACTACAAAAATAGATATTTTGTTTCAACAACCTCGGTGTCTTATCAAGTGATGATGTTGAATATCTGCTATACTTTGTATTGAGCAATCTTTTAAGAATAGTAATTGTTGGGTATTGGAATCTATTCCATATACACCAATCATATACTTGGGTATATATATATATATATATATATATATATATATATATATATATATATATATATATATATATATATATATATATGAAGAAATATAGTCTTAAGGTGGCCTGACGATTGCATATAGCATGAAATTGACTGTCGCCTCTAAGTGTTGACTTCTATGTTCACTTTTATATATATATATATATATGTATATATATGTGTGTGCGTGTGTGTATATATATATTATTTATTTAATATATATATATATATATATATATATATATATATATATATATATATATATATATATATATATATTATATATATATATATGGATGCGTATAGATGTCAGTTCGTTTTTAGGTATCCTGTATAGCCGACATCATAATAACAGAAAGAAAATTATTTTATTCGAAAATCTGTATTTATCATCATAATTCATATATATTATGTGAGTTCAGTTCAAATTTATACTGGATTGATTTTTCAAATATACACTCAGTAGAAACAAAGAATAAATAAATGCTGTACTCCTTTTTAGGGTTTGGTACTTCATAGCAATTTACTAATATTTATTTGGGAGTGTTTCATTGTTATCACAATAGCCAGTGCATTTTCTAATGCCACCTCTTAATTACATTAACTCAGTTATATTTCAAAATAACTTCTAGCATTTGCACATAGTTCATGTGTCAACAATAGGTTTCAGCTTAGAAATAAAATTAGTTTAAAACATAATTAAGTTTCAAAGAATTTTTCGCGATGATGAGTTTTAGAAAAAGCTTTACTTATATCGGCGAGTTATAAAATTATACGTGCATTCATGCATGTTATTATAATGCTATGATCATGAAACCAACCCGTTGTTTAAATATTATGAAAACATAATAATCATGATAATGAAACAAATTATTTATATATGGAAAGATTGTTATTGGTTTTAACAGTTCGGTTTTTTATGCTGCAGGAATTAAAAAGAAACACAAAATTTCCATCATTCATTAAGTATTACTTCATTGTCGGAATATTATTACGTTGGTGCAAAAATAATGTTGTTTTCTCACATATATTACTATGTGAGAAAACGACATTATTTTTGCATCAACCTAATATTTGAAGCGTTGTATTCGTTGAAATTAAATATATCATAACATAATACGACAAATTATTCTTTAAAATTATTATTAGAGTTTACTTATCAGCATCGTCAAAATCATGGCGCATTTAGAGATTGATTGAGAGAAGGTATTTTCAAACATTCAGCATCATTTTCTGGTAGATCCTTCTTAAGGCAATTCAATGTACGGATATTCTTAAACTTTCGGCAAACCAAGTTCTACAAAAACCTACTGTATACATTATCCATTTCATTATTTCACAGGGGTAGCTAAATAGTGTGCGACCCGAGACAGGGTGTGTACCATTCGGAGCAGACTTTGAGTTTGCCGCCCCTTCCATCACCTCCAACGTAATACAACATATTGTAAAGTGTAGCCCTCCTACACACGCGAGCACGCACACAGACACACACACACACACACACACATATATATACTCACATGCATTCACACACACATACATACTCACATGCATACATACACACACAGATATATATATATATATAAAAACTATTGCCACACTCATAAAACGAAAGATAGAGCAATAAACGTTGTTGAGGCATTAAAAAAAAACTCACCCTGGGTCTGTTCATAGGTTTAACATTGTCAACAATAATATAACAGTCCTGAATCCATCCCTGGATAATGTTTATTGTTCGGCCAATATAACAATAGCTTACGTGCATATGGTATAATTTAAGTAACTCGAAATCTTAAATGTCCTTCAAAACTACGTTGTGTCCTGACTTTACAATAATTTATATTTCTAAACAGTCATATACAGCAGACCAAAATATGTTTGTCCCATAAAAGTGCTGTCCGAAACAGACCCCCCGCCCTCGCTCCCTCCTCTGATCTACGCTACTGCACTAATTAATATATTCTGCAATTTATTCAGTCAGTGAACAAAGCCCATGTATTCATCCCATGATTACATTTCTTATCACAGCATTATTTTTCTGCTGTGAGAAATATATCAGTTTTCTTTTACTATTTAGACAACTTATTCTTTAGGCCAAAGAGACTTTCTATTTCTATAAGAAAGGTTCGGTAACGACTAATTGAATTCGAATGCTTGTTCCGTTAATATAAAAGACACAAAAAAAGGTATTTGTCAGAAAAAAAATATAATTTGGATGTTCTATTTTAAAGTTATATAAAATACCGAACATTTTTTCATCGATATTTGTCCATCTCTGTGTTTTTAATCATTTTTTAGACGTTTAGATGTTTCTTCGTTTAAATAACTGAAAAAACTTTTTTCTTTTATATAAATATCGTCTGTGTATTATTTTGATTTTTGAATTATTAATAATTTTGCTTCCATGTTTATTTTTCTCTTCATTTATTTTTTCGTCATTTTATAGTGTGTCTTATATCTCGACTTTAATCTGTTGCGTTGCAACTTCGACAGATAATATCACTTTCTCTGTTTTGGTTTAATTATTTGTACGTTCATTTAATCAAATATATGTTCAATCATAATGCTGAATTTTCTTCCTTGTCTTTTTTGGATTTATTCTATATAATAATAATGTTGTACGTCTTGATCTTTCGATTATTAAACTGAATTGTCTTATCAGTAAAATCTGATGTCTCCTTCCAGGGAACAAGAGAGAAGATATCGCTTCAATACTCACGTATTCACTTCAGAAATGAAAAATCATAATTTATCAAAAAGAGTAAAACTATGGTTTTCAGTAATAGGAAATGTCCAATATGATTACAATGTATTGTAGATGACAATAACAAAAAATACAATAGTTTCAATTTCGGTTAACGGAAAACCTAACACCGAAAAACGAAAGGACTCTTGAATAGATGTTTATATAACTTAAACAAATTACAGATTGAGAATCCTTTTCCGAAATTCTTGAAACAGGAATGTGATTCAGTTTTCAGATTTTTTCAGATTTTGTAATATAGGATATTCAAATTTAAATAGCATCTACAAAATGGTTCAGCTTTGAAATGGAACCATAGCACAAATACGATATCCCTTCACATTTCATAACACAGCTTATGGATATACACTGAAGGTATTTTTATATAAGTAACATTTACCCTGAAAGTAGTTTTATATAAAATGTAACATATTGTGTGTACATACAAATAGAGATAATGACGTTAGTTCTTTAACATTCACACTGATTTTAATGTAGTGAAATTAAGAGTCCACGTATGTTTTGTACTATCTGTACGTTTACAGAAAATATGGTCAATACTTACAAAAAATATATAAATACAAAGCACATTTATATAATATCTTTCCAGAGCACGAAACACTTCGTAAGTAATCCACGAACGAAGGTGTTTCTGTGACGATTGTAAACAAAATAAAAAAAAAGGTGCTAATATAGGCTGAGTCGCTGTGTTGAGGAACTTCGACCTAGTGCTGATGTGGTCACTTACATCAGCTGCACATCACCTAGGAGCATTCCCAGTGCTTTCTGAAATGTTCCATTCGTGGCAAGACACGTCAACACCTGAAAAACATTTGGATTTTTTTTTAGCTTTTCTCGAATTTCTGAATATCTGATACAGGATTCTCAACCTATATTAAGAAATAGGAAATTTCCTTAGATCACAAACATAGTGTCGAACTGTTATATAATATTAATCTTTATAGTTATGTCAGTGAATGGAGGATCATTTTCTCACAGAAGAAGTGGAGATATATCTGGTTCTCCAGATGTATATTGAAAATTCCATTGAATGAGAATGTAAATGACGCGGAAATTTTAAGAAAAATGGAATCGAAAATGGACATATTTACTAACAAAATACAAAGTTGAAATTTCAGGGATATACAGTGAGGAAAGGAGGCCTGGAAAATATGAAACTCACAGATTATATTGAATGCTACAAGGAAATAACGAGGAATCTACTAAACGTGCTTGTTTGAATGTATGTTGATATAACAGTAGGGAACTAATTTAAAACGTCAAGTATAGAAAGTAGCGGAAAGGCAGTATCGCTCAGCTTCTGAAGTGTCATGTCACTCCGAAAAATTTTGCAAATAAAACCGTGCTGTTTATTTAAAGATTCATGAGACCATCAAAAGGAAAATCAGCACTATTATTGGACCTGAACTGGCGTTTCGGCTTCAATCACTTACCCAACAACATAAATTTGCTTCTCTGTGTTTTTTATAAATAATTTCATGTTCAAATTTACTCATCGCTAGGGTACGTAGATCTTATAAATTTAAGCACAATGCTATATTGGCGCCAATTTCTCATCAATTTACAGTTGAACCGGCTAGATATAACCGTAAGAACTATGTTACCAGTTTATTTTCTCTGACTTTTCGCTTGTGGAACTCTATTTCAACTTCATGCTTTTCGACCAATTTTGATCTTTTACATATTAAATGCAATGCCAATCGTTATCTATTGTCTTCCTGATTACTCTTCTACTGTTTTAACACCATCATAATGTTTTACGATTTCTAATTCTTTCACACACAGTAACCCCTTGCGTTTTAGTGGTTTGAATGCTTTTCTTGTGGTAAAGTTGATTGAAAATAAGAAAAGTCGGTCTTGCAAGAGATGCTATTCTTACTCAGATTTATTATTCTTTCAATCATTGTGTAAGATTTTTGGAGCCATGAAAATCAGTTTTTGGAGCCTTTTTTGTAAAGATTTGCACTGGGCCCAACACCGTAGGTTTCAGTTCTTGATCCCATCTCACCTCTGAAATGTTCAGATTAGATACGTCATTTACCTTTTTAGATGAAATGATTTTTTTCCTTAAAAATCATATTACGTTGATTTAATCTATACTATTAAATATTGTTTTTTCTCTGTCCGTTACGTGTTGTCTGCGTATGTAATGCATATGTGTTCATCTTTGTTTTTCGTGAGTGATTTCATATGCGTAAATGACTTTATTGAATATACTGTTTAATCTAAAGAAACCACCCCCATACACAGATACGCACAAATTTGAAATAAGATATTGAAAGAATATACTCCGCTCTCACGCAGTCTAGACAACCACTACCTTGGCTGAACAATAAGTTTATAACTTTGCAGGCAAGACTGAAAAAATATAAAATAAAAATCAGACAATAACCTAATTAACAGCTTAATATTAATATATCCTGAAAGTGTATCAGTGATCACATATGGGTATGGTTGTGACATAAAAGTAAAAAATAATAATAATATTCGTTTTTTCGTTCTCATTTATATTGAGAACGAAATAATAGTTTATCTATAATTGTTTCCCTCTGTGAAAATTAATATCTGCTGATATAAATCTGTTGATGACTATGTAAATCTATTCATACCTACAGTATCAGTTTATTCATATCTATTTATTGAAAAGTGAAACTTGACAGCATATAAATAGAAATAAAGTAAATGTCTAGTTTATTACTTACGGCGAAAAAGTCCGTTTAGTTTAAAGTTAAAAAAATCTAATGACAGCAAAAAGTAAATTCCGTTACAAATGTCACAATTGGATGCTGAGAAAAAATTGATGCGACTATTTTCCGGGCGAGTATTCCTTTAATCTTATAAACTTAAAAAAAATCAGATACGGATATTTATTTCACGAACTTTTCTGGAATTGTAAGTTAACGCATACAATTAAATTATTTTTTTTTTGTTTTAATTTTGTAGAAATATATTTTTTTTAATCTACAGGCGTACACGCAAACATGCATACAAACACAATTTGAATGAAATTATATGAAGGTTGACTTATAGGTTGCATGAAATGTGTAAGTCAAAATGTACAGTCTTTTGATGTCACGTTTATCATTCCTGTATTTAAAAGGAATATATTTTCTAAGACGTCCTGTTCATTTAAAATACAAGAAGATAGTTTTGAAAATTGGTCACTTTTTCGTCAATGCAGCAAAATCGTAAAAAAAAAATGAAGCGAAATAGTAAAAAAAATAAAAAGAAAGTTTCTTTTGATTAAAATTCATGGAAGGAGCTGTTAACTTTTCAGCACTACCTCGTACAATACGGACACGTTATATTTTTGATCTGGACGAAAAGCGACACACACAAAACATTGATCGCATATTGTCTCAAGAAAGTAAGAGAAAAACCGACAATAGCTATGTTTTGTAGGTTATTTTCATAATTACCAAGTTTTTCTTTATAAAAAATAATCAAAATGGCACTGAGCAAGATGTAAATCATTTTCCATATATACTTTCAACTTCTTTTCTCCTGTGTATCTCTTGATTGCTTTCTTTTTGTTATCTTTGCTAAACCCTATTCTTATATACATTTACACAAGCTTGCTACATACATTATGCCTAGTTTTACTTTATACCTCTTGCTTTCAATCTGTCTCAGGAGTGTCATATTTTTCTAAGATTTCTTTCCTCATTATGTGCCCTATAAATTGCAATATCTTTTTTCCGGTGTGAAGTATAAGTGCCCTTTTTGTTTCCATTTTCTTGAAAATGTCGCCAATGCTGACATTTTCAGTTCATGGTATATTCAGCTTCCATGTGTAGAAACCCATATCTATGATTTTATTGTAATATAAATCATGCCCCTGTTTACCTTTTAGACGTTCATGCAAACCAAACCAATCGCTTATCTATTTTTAGATGCTAGAACAGTCTGTCCCAGCTAAGGAAATAAAGGTTTTCAGTTTGATATTCCAACCACCCGAAGACGGTTGGAGCGTACAACGGCCGAAACTTCGGGATAAATGTCTACGTTTAATTTTTAGACTTTCGTGCAAACTAAAACTAGATTTGTCTTTTATACTCTCACACAATACATGCCTAAGTTTACCTTTTAGACTGTCGTGCAAACCAAACCTTTTATCTATCTTTTAGACACTTGTAAATCCCACGCCAGCCTACACCTAGAATGTCGTGCAAACCAAACATATAATCTATTTTTTTTTCATTCTCGTACAAACAATGCTTACGTTTTCCGTTTAGACGATCTTACAAACTAATCTGTTATCTATCTTTTATATCTCTGTATCAATAAAACTTACGGTCACCGTTTCATATCTCCTGGAAACCAAACTACTGCCTACCACTCTATTGTTTAGTGAAACGATAGAATTCAGCCTTAAATAACATGAAAAGAAAAAATCTGTGCATTAAAATAAAACAAAAGAAACTAAATCAATCGAATCAATTGCATATCTTTCGTAACAACATTTGAGTCTCTGTCGGTGCAAACTACTTGAGACTATAAAAGCCAAGTCTATATTAAAAAAATGTTCCTTCTATGACGTTCGGAGGGATCACTTGTGTAAGTGGTATTTATTAGATATGTGTTATTAAAATGTTTATAGATTGTATCTATGCCAGCAAGATAAAGCCACCGCCCACTATTCAAGGAACATTATCATTAGTGTTCCGTGTATTCGTTGATATATCGAAAAGTAATTTTCATCTTTGATAATGGCTTATGTAAGCCGAAAGCTTAGATTGGATTTAAACATGTATCAATATAGTGATTCTCTTTAGTCCTTGAATGATAAAGTTATTAAACTTATCAGACAATATGAAAGGAATTTAAAATAAATAGAAAAAAACTTGTCTATATTATTTAATGAAACATGCATAAATATATATATATATATATGTATGTATATATATATATATATATATATATATATATATATATATATATATATATATATATATATATATATACATACATACATAAATACATACACACGCACATATATATATATATATATATATATATATATATATATATATATATATATATATATATAAGAGAGAGAGAGAGAGAAAGAGGGAGAAGTAGAGAAAGAAAAATGTTTTGTCAACTTCTACACTTCATTTTCCTCAGATTGAAGTAATTTTTAACTTTGCAATTTAGATTAAACAATATCTTGCACTTAATAAATGATTTATTCTTTAATATACAGTGTCCTTTCCAGATTTGGTTAATCATTGCTCACTGTAATCCCTTCCAACTCATTAAATACTTTAATCGATGTTTCCGCTCCTAATGCTGCTGTGGCTTTTAGTAGGAGTTGTGAGTGTTATATTCCCCTGGAACTATTTATTCATGTCAGCAATTTTAATTAGTATTTTTACAACGACTTCTACAATCGCATGTTCTATGATATTTTCTGCGTTGTTCGGTAGAACCAAATCAGTATCCCCTTGAAAAATCTTAAACTTTTTAGGATTCCAACATTCACTATTCGGTAAGGAGATTAATTATGATATAGTAGTTCTTTTTTTTTCTTTGTTTCCCCTTCAGGAAAAACATATTTCTCTGTTATTTACGATTTCAGATTTTGTCACAAATTCTTTCGTCTGTTACTACACTATCAGGGCAAATAAATCTTTGTAACTGCTTGAGTTTGAACACTAGCTCGCACCCCAGGCTATCTCTTTTCTTGACAACTCTGCTTCCTCTCTCCTGACAGTTAATTGTGCATAATTACCATAAATATTCACAAGTGTATATTCTTGCCCATTTTCCCAGATGAGAATAAAGTGCTAACAGCGTTAAATGACTATTTTACATTCCGTCATAATTTACATAAAATAATTAAAATTATCACTTTCCCGCAAAAATTATTAAAATGGTAAACACGCAAACACCATAGAGTGCTGATTAAATGTCAAAGGCATTTACAAGATTTTACTATCATTCTGTGCGAGATAATTCTATGAACTTTTCTGATATGCTAATGTTTCATCAAGAGAAAGCAATCAAAACTACCTTCATTAACATAAAATGTTAAAAAAAAGGTTTCTTAAACAAGGTAAGAAGAATAAAAACAAAACGAACTGCATTTCCTGTTTACACAAAACGTAACTGAGTATTATTAAGTAATCAAAAATGAAAGACGGAGTAATGCATTCGTGACGATTATTTACAAGAAATTAAAAAAATAATTAAACTTTTTAGTGCTAATTTACATTATATTCTTCTCAAAAAATGATTGTTAAATTGAATAAAAATTGGTTTCCAGAATGCAAATTTTCCGTGACTGATTAACAGTCTATTTAGGTAATTCATTAACGAAAATATCACGTCAGATAACTTTCTTGTTAGCAGATGATAAAGAACCAAGAATATATCTTCTGCAAGGAGAGGCAAAAATGTTCAGTAATTTATCACTGGAGCAAGTAATTTTCTTAGAGAATGCAAGAATCTATTTGTAAGGTATTACCGGTAATATACAGAAGTCAATAAATTCTCTAAGATGCAAATACACTCACAAGTTGCGTGAGAGAGAATATGAAAAAAATAAAACATTATTAAAGAGCAAGAACAATAAAAGAATAGAAATTAAGAAGATAACGATTGACATTGCATTTAAATTTTTGAAGATCAGTCTTGACTGGAATGAAGAAAGCCGGAAGTAAGTTCCTCAAGTGAGATATATGAGAGCAGAAACGGCTAGCGGAAAATTCACTCATTAGCAGAGCACGTATGTAACTTCTTAGAGTAGTATAGGCAGTATATCTACTGCAGCCATAGTAACAGTTTCCTACACAAATAAAGCTTGCTGGAATTCAGAATATTGCTTCACTTAGAATGATTGCCAGCCAAGGCTATGAGGCCCAATTTATCTTACTTTTTATCCATGGCTAAAGAGAACAGATGCAATCATACCGTTCCCAATTGTACGAGCATAACTTGACTGGAATTTGAACTCGGCTCTCCGATTCCTCAATCTGAGCCGCTATCTATTACTATACCGTACCTCCTTCATGTAAGCATGATTATTCCATCATTGATAAACACCTATGCATATCATTGTTTATGGACGCATCTCCCAAATACGATGTGCCTCGTTGCTTTGGGGCTGATATCTTTTCTGATCAAATTTTCACAACTTAATAGAGAAAATACCTCCTGTAAATTAAAATAATAATAAAAAACAAGCTAGTATCGTACCATTATCACCGTTCGGACGCAGACTTTGTTTTAGATTTTCGTTACGATGGACGTTTGAACTCTCAATGAGGCTCAACGCTTTGAGCTTCTATGGAGTCTCAAGCCTACTCAAGATCTCAATTGAGCCTCATATATAAATGATACTGGAAAATGATCGACATAATCCCACTCTCCAAGATGTAGCCTTAAGCTATAGTTTATCTATATCAGAATCAGATGATAGAAAAATGTATTCCTGTCTTATCAAGGATGTTTTTGCCCATTCTCTCTCAAATGGCTTTCAGACGAGAGTTGAAAATAATTTATCTGATCTTGTTGGGCAAAGATTATTCCTAAATATTTACTCACTTTCCTACGGATGCATTGTTCAAATTTGCTACACTAACTCTATTTCAAGGGTGAATGATCAGACAAATTTAGAGTCTTTAGTTCCACAACTACAAACCTTTACAGCTAGAACAGCACATGTTGGTGTCACGAAGTCAAAACACCCTGATTTCATATATGTCACAAATGGAAAAGAATGTTCCATATATATATTTCTCAAAAACATCCACTTTGAGAAAAAATAGTCTTGCATAGATTTTTTTCTGATTTCTACTGTAATAACCTATTCACGTAAAGTGAAAATTATAATCTATTCACCACATAATATTTAATTCTATACCCAATTCTTTTAATTCACATTACTCACTTTATTCATCATTACCCTTTAATTGAAACCTTATAACTTGAGGGGCTATCGGGCATTGTGCTAGGTGTATATTAAAAGAATTTATATATATATATATATATATATATATATATATATATATATATATATATATATATATATATATATATATATATTGGTAGATGAAGTCTTTCACTTAAAGGCAGCTCATTGTAATGAACTTTTATAGATCAGTTCTCGACTCCGTATCTTTCATTATTTACTTGTCTTAAGAGTAATTCTGATTGGTAGTTGATATAAAAAATGACATACAATCTATTGTTAACTTGGGCAAGAAATGACACGTTCAGTTTAAGCGAAACTGCTCTCTTTTAATTAGCAGAGAAAAAATGTTTTGCCCTCTATCAGCATGTCTGAGGCCAAGTTTCCAGAGATTGACTCTTTATGCTTTCTTGAGCCAATTTTTTTCTCTGATATGAGGAGGAAAGATTATTTTGAAAATAATTTACAGTCTGCAGAAAAGAAATTTGGTTCAATGTGACATACCAGGTATTTTTCCTGCCAGTGTCTATGATAGGCATTTATATGTCTATTCTTCCACCATCCATTGAGTATTGATGTCATATCTGGTCTGGATGGAAAGCAAAAACGAAAATGTATTATTATTCGTCCTGACATAATATGTCGACTTCGATCTTTTTCAGACCGCCATAACGTAGCTACCATGTGCTTTTTTCTATAAATATGTTAAAGCTAATTGTTCTGATGACTTTACATCTTGGGTAACTAGACTTTACGGGCTACTAGACAAGTTCTCATAATTTTGCATTTGAAATTGCTTTATGTAACAGTAAGTGGTATGATAAAATTTCATACCTTATATATCTCGCTCGTTTGTGGAAGACACGGCTTTTATTTTCAAACAATGTCGATAACTATTTTATGTCTGCATACTTCCTGTTTTTATTGTTCTATCTTAATAATTTTTCTATTACTTATATCTGATCACACTCAGTAAACCCTTGATTCTTAGTGACTTTGTTGCCTTGATTGAAGTTACATGATTAAAAAAAGAAAATAGATACAATATTTTGTTTACCAACTGAAATACCATTTCTATTAGAAATTCTCTAATGAACACTTCTTCATCGCCGACCGTAAGCGCCCTGTAATCTAGCTTATTGGATGTTATAACGTACAAATAGATAAGCCTAAGACAATCAAAGAAATAAATAAGTTACTTTCTCCCCGAAGATTAAGCATGATGACTAGGAACAATATTTCTAAATGTTTCCCCTCTTTTCCCCTATTTTCCATTAACTCACACCCATTTATATACACAGTGGCAATGGTGACTATTTATGTCTTATCGCTGACAGACACCTGACTAGTTATTGAATCCACGTGTCATCGTCAGAGGTTCGATATATCGATCTTAGTTTGAAATAAGTTATCTTTCTTGGACCACAAAAATGAAAAAGAGACGATGAAAGATGGGTATGTGTTAAGTATCTCATCGCACTTTTAACAGAAAAGTGTCATATGTCGACAAAAAGAAATTCCAAAAACTTATATAAAATATATTTTTATCATCAAAATGTTTGTGTCAGTTATAAGTTAAAAAGTCAGAAGAAATGCTGATATAAATAATATTTTAGACTTTATAGAACCGGATATATTTTTTCAATGCTATATAAAATTGCTATAGAATCAATTTCACGAGGATATCTTCTCGTGAAAAACATTATGAGGTATTACTTTTAGAAAATATTTACTAGCGATATTATTTCAAGAAATTGTACTTTTATTGTATTAAAATAATATATTGAGTTAGGCAAGACGTATTTTTTAAATCTTTGTTGAAATAATTACATTATCTCTGACTATTAACTGTTTAATAATGATGTGTAATCACAGTAAAATTTTATATGAAAACTAAAAGTGTATATATATATATATATGTATATATGTGTGTGTTTGTGTATGTGTGTGTGTGCGTATATATATATATATATATATATATATATATATATATATATATATATGTTTATACATATATAAACATATATGTTTATACATATATTCCAGATATGTATTCAGGATAAATGATTTGAAAATGTATCTTCAATCACAAAAAAACTGAATCCGGATACTCCAACATCTGAAAATAGAAAACAGATCTAGTTTGCTTGATACATGGATTGGGTATTTTGCAGTCAAAACATCCATGGTGCATACTCAGTATAAGCCACCCACGAGCGCCGGATATCCTTCAACATCCCTCTACACCATGATTTTAGGATTGGTGCAAAAATAATCTCGTTTTCTCACATATGTTACTGTGAGAAAACGGCATTATTTTTGCACCAACCTAATAACTTTCTGACACTCATCTTTGACTACGCTCCAATTCTTGACACTGATGACATGTGAAAGAAAATTTCTACCGAGAAATGAATGAGCTGATAATTCTTGGCAACTTCAACGCGCGTGGTTGCAACGTGCTGCCCAGTGATAGGAACTGCAATCACCACGGAGTACGCCTTATCGGCATATGGCTGAGTATGGGCTTCTCATAACCAATACCATGTTCCGGCTCCATACCCGATAGAAGACTAACTGGAGGCATCCTTGATCCAAACCATGGAACATCTTGGGCTATTCCATCATCCAACAATGAGAACGGTGAGACGCCCTCATCACACTCTCCGTTCTCGGAGCTGACGACTGCGGGGGAGGGGGACCATCAAGATCAAAACACGATGACGCCTACGAAAATACGAAATTTGACACATAAAATTTGACTGATCCAAACGTGGCCAGGAAATGGGCTGTGCCAACCGAGCGCCATCTTATGATACCAAACTCTGCACAACAAAAAACGGAAGTGTAGACATCACTTCGGAAAACCACGTGAAAAGCTGCAAAAGAAACCATCAAAGACACGAAAAGACCCCGGCAAGACTAGTTTCACTAGAATGATCCTGAGATATCCCCCAAAAAACTGAAATAAAACGGAAGAACAAAACTGAATATGAATCTCAGCCATGCTCTCAACAACTACTAGCCAAATTTCTGCATCTCAAAGCTCACTGTCAAAATGAGCACAGAAACATCCAAATCACTGGTGAAGAAACAAGGCGGGAGAACTACGACAATACATCGACTGTCGAAATATGAGACAATTCTTCTCAGGAATTAAAGATATATTGGGTTCTCTCAGGGAATATACATTCATTCTGAAAGCGGATGATAACAACACCAAACTCACCGGGACTCAATACATTTTAGCAAGATAACAGGAACATTTTACTACTATTTTACTTCTCAATCTTGACTCCATAGGTACATCGGATTTATTCAGCCGTGTCCCACATGATGCAGTTCGACATTTGATGACTGACAATCTTACAACCTATTATGATTTCGGAGCTGCGCTCAATTCCATCAGATCATTTACAACCTCAAGATTTGATAACATCCACTTGGAACTAATGAAACTTTGCGTATTTCATCTCAGAACAAGAATCTTCCTTATTCTAAAGATCTTGGAAAAGAAGTAAGTTTCATCAAATCTTAAGGATGCGAACATCGACACCTTTTCAAGAATTGAGATAGAACCATTTGTGGAAACTACCGTGGAATCTTTTTCCTGTTCATCACAGGGAAGATCCTCACCAAGGTCCTTTATAAACCACCTCCTGATATTGTTAGAGGACATCCTTCCTAAAAGTCAACTTGGCTACAGAGCCAACAGATGGACAATCGATATGATTTTCTCCGTGAGAAAAATATGGGAAAAGTGTAGAAAGCAGCAAAATGTATGTGTATGATTTTCTACGATTTACAAAAAAACATTTTGAGAATATTCCAAGAGTTTTTTCGATAACCGAATAAAAAACAGCATACGTAGAATTATTCAAAAGAGCCTTGGGCAATTTCGGACTAACTCAAACCAGCTTTGTAATCTTGATTCTGCGGTACGGCTATGGGACCTAGGAACTCTACTGAAAAGACATCTGCAAACTTGAAAGATTCCATCAAATGAAACTTCATCAAATTCTGCAGAACACATGGTAGGGTCGGATCACAAGCAACAACGTCCTTCTCCACACAAAGTTGGAGAGACTACAAAACTATGATGTCTCGTCACCGACTTCAACGGTCCAGACACCTTGCCCGAATGCCAGTCACCTGCCTATACAAACAATTCCTTTTCTCAAAATTTGCATAGGAAAAGAGACCAAGCAGAGCCCCATTTTGTCGATTCAAGGATCAGCTAAAAAAAAACTTTCTTGAGGACAGAAATCGATTCAGTCAATTGGGTGATGGAGGTTTCAGTAAGAAACAAATGGAGAAGAGCAGTCCACGAAAAAATACTTTGAAAACACCAGAATACACAAAAGAGACAAAAGTAAAGCCAGTTTTCCATTACCTGAACCCTTATACCCAACCATGCGGTAGCTCCTGACGGCTCTTCAAATCTAGAATACATTTTCCGCAGGAGGAAATGTTGATGATCATCCCTATATTCAGCAACGAGTTCCACCAATCTTAGACACGCCTGGAAGCTTGTTATTATATATAATTGTATATATACAGTCAAGTGTTGAAAGGTTAACTATAATCAAAATATTTTTGCAATGTGTCTTAGTAAAATGCTTTCAAAACCGGGAGGTTGGCATTTCTTTTCTTTATAAGCCTATTTGCTAAGACATCACACAGCAAAACCAGCGGTGGATACTGTAGCATTGTAATATACAAGCGTCTAACAGGAGGACGAGGAGACAGGAGGCAATGTTATATTTATTTTCTTGCCATATTTTATTATTTTGTTTATTAATTTATCATTTCATTAATTTTATCGATTTATTAAAACTCATGCATCACATATTCCGTGAAATGCAAGAAAATTTCATCAGATATTCCACGCTTATAATATAGTCTCTGCAGTAATAGCTGACTACAAAAACATACTTACACCTGATTTCAGTATACTAAAATAATAATCTTTTCTTTTCTATTAATGACTCTGTTTTATTGTGTTGTACATAAAACATAGATTTAAACGAAGATTTATATGGCGGAAATATATGTAACAAAAACAAAATAACAAATGGATTGCAGTGAGAATGTAGTTATTAGTTTGGTGCAAAAATAATATCGTTTTTGACGTTAAAAAATACGTCAAAAACGACATTATTTTTGCACCAACCTAATACTCCAAAAACAATATCAGATGAGATCTTCAGCAAAATGAAGAAGCGTTCGACATAATTTATTGAGTAGGGTAGTTGCAAGATATCAAAAGATTACTTTTGTACACCTCTGAATCACCAGCTACTTATAAATACACATATAGATAGATAGATAGATAGATAGATAGATAGATAGATAGAGTCGTCAGAAAGAAACTGAATGATAAAAAAATCAGAGCCTCATTGTGAAACATATCAAACAATAAGCGTAATATTTAAATTTCATACACTTTAAAACTTTAAACGTTATTTTTATTGGATGTTTGAGTAGACGTTCCGTTTATTTATTAATCTTTATAGTTATCTATTTTCGTTTAGCGGCCAGAAAATTTGAGAAATCTTGTTAAAGAAAAATACTGGTTTAATGCTGAATAGTGCTTTTAAGTGAAATCTTTTTCCTCATAGACTCTCGAAATGTTTCATATTTGCTCAATTTCATATCCAAACCTAAAAGAGTGCAATTTGTAAAGACGTAATGCATGTTTCGTTTATTAATCCAACAGATTTTATTTTTTACTTTAAATGCTATTTTTTCTGATAATAATATTCCAGATGTGCTCCAAAAAATTCGCGCAATCTTATTAAAGAAAAAATATTAAGGATTCGAACATGCGTACACCTGGGTTGAGAAAACTGTCGTCATATTTGATAAAATTTAGCCGACTCAGCCACGAAGAATTTTGCTAAACCAGGTCGGTAGATGAAAATTAATAATTACTGTTTAATAGATAAATGAATTGTCCACTAAGATGTGACTATCCACGAAAAATAACGTTAATATGGTAACATCTGTCGGATTAACGAATAAGAAATAATTACTTTATGTGTCATGCATTGTAGCAAGAAGTGAATGAGAGAGTAAAATGATAGTCACTCTCCAGATGTGTCCATCTAAAAGTTTTCAGCCATCAATTCAGATTCAGTCTTAAAACAGAAAATGCCTATAATAAAATAGTATTAGATAATTTTCAGTTCCAGACGTTAGTGCACATTGATAATATTTTGTGCAGCTTCACATTGCATGAACAATCACTTTAATGATCCTGGTAAGGGTTAGCAACAAATAATTCCTTATCTTAGAATGTCATACTCTCTAGTTGATATTTTAAAAGATTGCATGGATTCTGCTGATGTTCAGTTCTCTCTAATTTTGTCATATTTACCCGATGATATTTAAGTCAACGTGGTTACTTGTCTCCTCTTCCAATTCAGTGAGCCTTTCATCCGACGGACACTGTTGCGTCGCACGCGATCTTTATCATAACATTCCGTGATTAAAAATATCTAGCTTCATAGAAATCTGATATCAAATGGTCCTTCCGAAAGTGTATGTAGTTGGCATTATTCAAACTACCGTAAATTTTAACCAAACTTTTTGATACTTCGCGTTGTCAAGTGTCTCCAAACCATAAGATTTCCTGAGTTCTTGGTGTAACAGATTCTCTTTCTTTTCCCTAGGACTTTAAACAATATTTCACATATTAGAATACACACGAATTCAATTTGTGAATATAAACTTTTTTCAAAGCATATTATTTCCATATTTCCTACTCCTTTATGCAACATTCAAATATATTTTGTTTAATACTGCTTTTTCGCTGAAATTCATTCCATTACAATGATACGCTAAGTGATATATAACGACATCAACATTGTAGTGTCATTAGATGAACTTATATTATCCGGAGGAGTATCTTTAATTACATATGCTGCAACTTCAATCAGTTATGTGCTATGCGTTATGTAACTGACGATGCAGATTTTTTCCCGCAGTTGGTAGATATTTCTTTCTGCGGTAGATCGGTTGCCATCCAAGACTATAGAACCCGGTTTGTCTTGCTAGTTACCTATAGCTGGGGGAGAAAATGAGGATTCATACTTTTCCCTGGGGTATTAGCTCGTAATTGAATGTAATGGATTCGACTGGAATACTGCAACTTACGAGCACGAATTTTATGTCCAACAAAATACAAGGTCCCTTAAAGCTTTCAGAGGATATCTGAAATGTTTAATCCTAGTTGCTCACGTGATTTTCGCCGGCTCAATTACGTAGCTATCGACAATTATTATCTCGATTTAGTGTTCCCAGGGGTTTGTCATTTGACATATTCTTTTCTTAAGTTTCATTAACGACCTTCTTGGTGATTGTAAATATTATCAGTTCAATATGATCAAATTAGTTGCTGATCTAAAAACCCAAAAGCCTGTTGTTAACTGGTGCAAGTAATGATTTGTTAATTTTAACGCCTCCGAAACGAATCTTCTCCCAATTAGTTACCTGAAAGGCAATTTTGCTGCTTCCTATCATCATGACTGATACTAACCGCAATGAAAATGACTCGAGGCACAATCACGTTTGACATGAAGTGGAAAAATTATATTGTATCCATTGCTACGTCTGCTGCTAAGAAAGTTGACCACCGTGTCGGGCTGGACAATGTTTCCACATCTGAAAAAATATCTATTAGGTTGGTGCAAAAATAATGACGTAATAATGTCGTTTTTTGACGTATTTTTAACGTTAAAAAACGACATTATTATGTCATTATTTTTGCACCAACCTAATACAAGCGTATTATTTGTCTATGTCATAATTAATCCAGTCACATATGGCCTGGTGTTTTTGCGCTTTATCTAGATATTCTTATAAAATCCAAAGAAGAATCAGCAATATTATTGGTCCTAACTTGGCATCTCTCATTTAGTCATTTTCTCACAGTCGTAAATTTGACTCCCTGTGCCTTTTCTATAGATACCTTCATGGTAATAATTCCGATGAACTCTTCACTGTAATGCCTAGACGTTAAAAATTTAATCAGAGTAGTTTATTGGCAACAAGGTATCATCAATTTACATTTGAATTGGCTAGATGTAGCCTTAATTCAATGCTAAGCTTTTTATTTTTAGAACTTCTAGGTTATGGAGCTCTCTCCAGGCTCCAAGCTTTCCAGCGAACTTTGATCTTCAAAAATTCAAAGGAAATATTGGGACGCGTATTATCATTGATGTG
>OZ010577.1:77238323-77245823 GCA_963932145.1 Acanthosepion lycidas | reverse complement strand
TACCAGATACAAAAGTGTTAACATATATAAAATATTCTTTCTTTAATTGAATTATATTGCGAAAAATGTACATTTAATTATAAAATGTAGTTTATCAAAAACATGAGTGAAAATTTGAAGCTTTTAACTGGTTAATTTAGACAAACATTTTAAAAGTAACAGTATTGTATACTTTTTAAACCCTTTTGTACCTGGTCTTAAGAATTTTTTACCAGGAGTGTATGTGCGCCTATAAAAATAAAATATGAACAGAAAATTTATCAAAAAAATAAAAAATTATTATCGAATTTGAATCCATTATATAATATATATATATATATATATATATATATATATATATATATATATATATATATATATATATATATATATATATATATATATACACAGTCATCCGCAAAACTGTATACACACTTCAAGAAAAGAAAAACTAGTATACACATTTTAATACTAAACTTATTCAAACATAATGAGATTAATACAAATCCCTTTTGGAATCTACAATCACAGAAGATGACCAAAATGGTAGCCTTTAATTTACAGACAATTATTCATACGGCCACCTACTGTTTGAGCAAAGTCGAACAAAGTGTCCAGTGAGATTGTTAAGCATGCATTTTCAATTCTCTGTCTAAGGGCATCTAACGTAGCCGGTTTCCTTAATTGCAGAAGATTTTTTAGAGTCCCCCATATAAAAAAGACTGCAGGTGAGAATGTGACAGGAATTTGACAGCGCCTTATCGTCCTATCCAGTGTCCTTGCAACATCTCATTCAGATAAGCCTTCACTACCATATGATGGTATTGCTCTCTTTCCTACTATAGCAAACAATGTTATCGCAATTTGATAAAACTGCAAAAAACAAGTTTTCCCTTTTTCTCAAATGTGTATACATGTTGGTGGATTTCTATATTTGGCAATGATCTCGGCATAGAAACATTTTCTGTAAATGCCATCTGTGACCAGAATTAGACATTCTGAGTGATCCATTCTGTGTATATGTGCGACATGTGTCTACTGTATATTTAATTTTATTTTGTCCCTTTGGAAGAATATGAACAAGTAATGAAATCTAAATAAATAACCTGGGGAAAAGAAATAACTTACAGAAAAAAATGAAACTTTAATCTTGTAATTATAGGACAAAAACTGCAAAGGAATTGATTTCGAAACATAGTTAAACAGAAAAATATTTAAAATAAAATAAGAACAAAAATATGAACTGATATTTAAAGAATGTATATATAAAAGAAACAATGTAATTTAATAAAGAAAATCTCGAAAACTCAGAATCGCCTGTTCAAATGAAACATTGATTGGAAATGTGATGATAAAAGTCTTCTGAAAAGACGTAAAAATAAATGTAAGCGAGTGAGAAAATGAAGTGTTAAATTAGTGAGGAGTAAGTTTTAGTGATGATTACTTGAGCCGCTCATTGATTTCTCAGCTGTGAGTTTATGTTGTAATTACTTCTATAAACAATAGTTCACTGGGCCTTGTCCAAATAGCCTTCATTCAGATCAGGATGGACCAAGTCCAAATTACATCGCACTTCCAGTTGATCCGACCGACTAATATGGCTTCGTAGGGCGTTCAGTCAAATAGACACCATATAATTGATATAAATTAGTCAATATTGAATCCAGGCTCAACGCTGGCTTCGCGTTAGTATTACAAATTACAGTTTATCGGCTGCTAAATTCGATTCTTCTTCGCACCAAGCACGTTTTATAGATATTAAAATATTTACTGCGTGATAGATCTGAAGAGATTGGGTCAATTTCAGGTTATCAGGTATAGATGGTGAAGTCAGTGTCCATGTGTGTGGTATTGTATTGGCGGACATCTTATGTCAGTTACAAAATAGTTTCCTTTAAGGATCATTTCCTGTCGATATCGTATAGTTTCGTTTCAAAGACACTGAACGGATAAAGATGGTGGTAAATATCTTTAAAAGTTTACGTTGAAAACGTGCGTCCCATATGTATTGATATAAATTATGTAAAAGTGTTAATTAGCAATACTAAATGAGGGATTATTTAGAACTCACATTCATTCGATATACATAACTTGCATTTTACAAATCGTTAATCGATGAAATTATATTTAATTCACCTAGTCAATCCAGTGATTCACAAACGCCGTTTTGAGGCGCACAAGCGCGCCGCTCGATCCTCTTAAGTGTGCCGCGAAGGATTGTCACACCTTACATATATATGTATTATGAAATGGACAAAGTCCGACAATTATTTTTAAGACAGTTTTTTTAATGTTTATACGTTCTTTTTATAGATACAAATATTTAAGTAAAGGCTCTGTTTATAATAAATAGTATCAACGACATTTTTCTCTGTGGCTCAATCCGCAAATATACATCAGGATACAGGTTCGGTTCCATTTTTTTGTATGAAATTTTCTCGGACATTCAGGCCGGTAAATGTTGTTAATACTGTTTATTTTATTTTCACTATTCATCGATTACGTTATATTAAATACTTTGTTTTAATATTCATTTTTAAAAAAACTATCTTTTAATTAATATTTGAATAAACATATTGAAATAAAATAAGTACATATTTTGCTTTTATTTCATGACATTTAAAATCTATAAACTTTAGATATTTTGCCAAGTGTGCCTTGATATTTTCATTTGCCACTAGGTGTGCCTTTGCTTAAAACGTTTGAAAAACACTAGCTTAAAGGAATGATTATTCAAATTATGCGTTTATAAATAAGATCATTTTCCTCAAGGCAATCATTGAACACCACGAATTCCTTTTCTTTATCATCTGTGAATTGATTTGCATTATTGGGTAAAATAGTGGAATAATTTCCCGTTGACTTCTCCAAATTTTAAATTTCACAGTTTGCCACTCAAGGTTGGTAATCCCAGTGTACCGTGCTATTGAATGAAGTAATGGATGGGGAGATAAAGATGGATTTATATTTTTCCAAAGTGCATTTTTGCGAAAGAGAATGCAAAAGACTAACCCGGAATTTGAGATCGGCTTGCGGATTTCAATTTCAATACTGACAGAAGTTCCACTAAACCCACATACAGGCATCGTAATTATGACATGTTTTAATATAATGATTTATGATTATTAATTTTGTACTAGTACAGTCTAATGGACAAAACCGTCGGTTGATTAATACAAAAAGTGACGTCATCCAAAGAATTGTGAGTTGAATATCTAGCCAAAGCAGAACGAACAAAAAGTAAGAGAGTTGAGTTCCTAAAGGCAATTAACTGATACTAAGACACCCAAAAAGTCATGACACATGGAAGTAGAACAAACTACCACCGTGGATTAAATAAATGGTTCGGTTCGAATTTCCAGCGTATATGACCTGAAGAAGGACGTCGCGTACAACGGGCAAAACGTGGTGAATATGACAATAAAGATCAGATCAACAGTTTGAATGATATAAATAGTGTAAATAGTAATTTTTCATCTTCATTTTATGTAATTGCCATCGCGTTCGAGATCTATTTTCATTGATGTAAAGAGGTTGGAATAAGAAATAAAGGAAAATCCTTCGTCGAAACACGAATTGAAATCTCTTTTGTCAAAGAATTTCAGTCATTCTTTAACAACTACAATACTACTTTTTACCTATTTTTGCCTTACTGATGCCAGCAGATTAAATATGATCTTAAAAACATTCTTTCTCTCCTATATTGCTGCGCGCACTTTACTGATTGCCGTAGCACGGCGTTATGAATATTTAGATGGTAAGTAATTTGTTCTCAAATAAATCCTTTTCAAAATTTAATGACCATTTACATGCATGTGATTTTAAATAACTAGTAATTAGTTTAGATTTTATCAAATGCTTTACATTATTATTGAGTTTTAGATTTTAGCAGTTGCAGAGATATGTCTTTGAATATCTTATGATATTCGAAGTTGCAAGGCTTCTTTGGTAACAGATCCTTTTTCTTAAATGCCATGTTCATTCAGGAATCAAATGTTTCTGATTATCCACAGATTCGTTTTAATTCTTTTTTAATATTCCTGATATATTGAGGAAGGGTTTAAGTAATTATTCACTGTTTTGAATTCACTGTAATACATCTTCATAACTGACTTCAATCCAAGGCGAGACACCCAAACATATCCTGAAGATAGGCCGTGGATATGGGAAGGGACGTTATTTGTGCGAAATTCAATGAAACAGACCAGGCAGGAATTTGAACGCGGCTCGCTGAATCCAATTTCCACGCTGATAAGTTTTACATTAACCGCACGTTAAGCTACAAATATAATGGACTGTGAACTTTAAAACATATCTTATAAGATGGTTACATACCCTCATACGTTTCTTATATATATATATATATATATATGTGTGTGTGTGTGTTTAAAAGAGATGCTGAGATACAGACAACAGATAACATAAAATTATTAAAATGCCTTATTTTTTTTTTCAAAAATACACCATTATTTCCGGTTCTTCGCAAACTCGAGAAGAATAATGTCTGCGGCGAAACAAAGAATAGTGTTTGAATAGCTCGGCTAAAAGGAAGCGAAACTTATTTATACGTCTTCAGATTGTATCCTGTTTAAATGAAACCTCCGATTTACGATCTTGTTTTGAATTTACTAGTAGACTAAATAGCTCGTCTTAATACAAAAACTGGCATAAAGCTGAATACATTACCTAGATAGTGAATGCATTACATGGCAAGTGTAGACATTCTATAAGAAGAATATCCTGGAGCGAGTACGCAGTTTTCAGGTTGTAGTACTGTTATTAGGCTTAATTTTAATTCCTATATGTTATTTAGCAGCAAGTCAGCATCAAAAAATTAAAGTATAATTGCTTCATCGGAACAGTTTAATCGAGAAACCTTAAGAAACGGAGTTATTATGGGGTCAATTTTCATAGTCCAAACGGGTCCTTATGTCGTAGGATAAAGGAGAGAATCTACTCGATATGTTCTTCTGCTTTAATATGTCGTGGTCGTTCGGGATGCAAGAAACCATGCCTCTCATAGACTGCCTACCATCGTAGAGATGGTTATCTCATTACCATCCATTCCATTCCCTGGTTCACATACGTTTTATCGCCAGCAAAATTATGCGATGTTTCCTTCTACTCTTTTTAAAATAGGAATTGCGTGTTATGGATAAAAAATTCACCAATCCTTCTTTCCTCATTGTGTGTCCCAGAAATTTGAATTATCTCTTCTTGATTCGAATTATAAAATATCTTTTCGCTTTTCGGCTAGATTCCAACCTGAATCTTACTTGGCATGGGAACTGTCATTAGATCCGGCGTGCTTTTAAAACATCTTGGCCAACGAGTACATCAACAATCAAGCAAGTCTGAATAGTGTCTTATACAGGCAATCCTTCTTTATATACGAAGATTGATATAATGTAGTAATTAATCACATTTTTCTAACGAAACCTTGTTGTATATTTTACACTTTAGATCGATTGTTTAGTGTAGACATACTTTCGTGGTTTTAATTCAGTAAAATAAAAAGCTAAAATAGAGACGACAACAGGAAACTGCTACATTTTCTTTTCCATGATGACAGGGCAATTCAGAGATATAAAATATAAACGAAGTTCGAGAGAATGATGACTGTATAAAGGCAGACGCCATATGTAAAAACAATGTTGTTTCCATACAATATTATGTATATGAATGACTTGATACTCTCAGAATTTCTTAATACTTAAACTTTTAACGTGTTGTTATTCCAATGACGGTGTCAAATATGCAAGGAGAATGGACATATATTGTGCAATATCCACGGAAAGTATTACCTCCAGCGGTCCGTCGGTACTGTTGGTATAACGCTTGTTTGTTATCGTAACTGTCCGGTTCTATTCGCGGTTGTGGCTTCGCACTGCTGATGAAGTCCTAAACATAGCACGAAACGTCCGTCCAGTTCTTTCTGTTGAGGATTACTAAATTATTTCAAATCTTCCTAATAATATATATATATATATATATATATATATATATATACATATATATATATATATATATATATATATATATATATATATATATATTATTAGGAAGATTTTAAATAATATATATATATATATATATATATATAGAGAGAGAGAGAGAGAGAGAGAGATAGAGATTCTAGGGCTGAACGAAAGGTTTTCGGCACAGAGGCTATAATTATTCTACTTCGAAGCAGTCTGATTTTAAAGCATCATTTTCATTGCTGGAATCATACTTGCAACCACTTCTTATGGGTATCGACTACCTTTCTCGTTGCATTTTCTTGTATTTATTCAAAGTCTTGAAACATTGTTCTTTTCAAGTGGGATATGATTTTTGGGAATTATGAAAACTTCGCAAGGGCAAAATGTACGGAATATGGAGGTTGTCGGAACTTTGGAATGCTTGACCAAAAACTAGTGCATAAATCATGGTCACATTTGGAATATTTGTCGTCTGGTGAGACGGAAGCGACAGAGAACGGAAGCGACAGAGAAATGTATAACTTACTGTGCATGATTTCAAGGTCCATTTGTCCAAAGCGGCTTCACTCCGCGTACTTTATCTTAGTTGCCATATCAACAGACCTAATACTTTCTGATCATACCTCATACATATCTATCTATCTATCTATATATATATATATATATATATATATATATATATATGTGTGTGTGTGTGTGTGTGTGTGTGTGTGTGTGTGTAACACCGTCAAAATAGACTACCCACAATGCACCATTGACCCGTATATAAATAAATAGTCAAGAAAAATAACAGCACAGGTGGCCTGACGATTGCATCTACCATGACGCAGACTGTCGCCTCTAATTGTTGACTTCTGTGCTCATTATATATATATATATATATATATATATATATATATATATATATATATATATATATGTATATATATGCATTTATGTTATACTATTTTAAACCCAACTTCATTTGAATAATTCCATCCTCTGATTTATAAGGATTAAATGAATTGTGATATGAAAATTCCATAATGTAATTTCCGCTCTTTCGTTATCATTCATCAAAGTATTACATGTGGGTGTGTCAAAAAAAATCAATTAACAGCCGTCTGCAGACAGTGGTGGACTGTATTTACACTATTTTTTAATGATTTTAATATGTACGCGTATATTTCATAGTAAATACAACGTTCTTCTTGACAGGTCAAGATAAAGAAACTAAGTCTTTACAAAAAGCTACTAAAATAATGTAATAAGATTAATTTTGGAAGATAAAGCTTATGAAAACATTAGGCTTTGTAATTATAATGCACGAAATCAAAATACAGATAATTAATAATAAATAAAGAGATGTTTTCACATATAAAAGCCTCTACTCTGAGCTACACGACACAACATCTTTATTCTATCCATCAGTGGCATTTGAGAGGAAATATGAAATCAATAACCAGGAACAAGGAAGGTGAATCACCGAAACACACAATACCGACATATTGATGCAGAAATGCTATCTGGAAATGCTTTGAGATACATATGATTAAGTTAT
>OZ010577.1:77233323-77235823 GCA_963932145.1 Acanthosepion lycidas | reverse complement strand
TTCAAAAGCAAACTTCGAGCTTTGATTTAACCGATAGGTTCTTTGTGGCCGAGTGGTAAAATGCACATCAGATGTAATAGCATTTTACCCCTCGGAGGGCGTAAAGGTTCGAATCCTGCCGAACAATGCATATTCTTCTAATATAATTTCTCGAATCAACAGGCCGATGGGAATAAATATACATATTTTAATAAATAAACAGACCATCTATTCGAGCAAAAAAATATATATATATATATATATATATATATATATATATATATATATATAAATAATTTTGTAGTGTATTGTCGGTAATGTATTGTTCTTCGTTGACGGTAACGATTATTTATGACTCAAAATATTCTAGAGGCTATTGGCTGGAAATAATTGTGTGTATATACAAAGACCTGCAATTAGAAACTGAAAATGTGCGTGGTCATAGATCGCTCTAAGTAGCAATTGGAATGAATCTCAAAAAAAAACTGAGAAATATCATAACATGATTCCTGAAAAACCTTCTTTGCAAGTGGTTTAAAAAAACAGCATTGCTGGTACTGTCTATGTTTTACGGAGAATTCTATCGGCATAGATTCTGGCGAGATGTAACTGACGATTTTGGGTATATTTTTGTTTTCTTTGCTCCAATGTGTGACTTATGAAGGAGACCATTTTTCATTTCTTACTCCAAATGCTTGGTTGACACTATGTACATAATATGACAAAGGAGATATTTTAAAGCAATCTTTTATAATAACAACAATGACAATTTCGTTTGATTAAATAATATTCCAACTCACATAACTTATTAATAACAAATCCAATCCTATGACAGTGAGGACAATATTAGTTTATGTTACGGCTTATCTTGATATCTAAGATGGAGGACGAATTTTAAGCGATTTTTAGGGGGGTCTTATATGGCTTTAAATGGGCTACAAATTAGAGATATTTTGACCGTTCTTTCTCACTTTATTTGATTAATATTAACTACGCACTTCAATTCATTGAAAACAGGGTTATTATGTTGGAAATTATATTTGTCGTCTTTTAGCATTATTTAGAGCACTTTTTGGGAAGACAAACTAATAATGATAATATAGATTATTACGTCATTCCACATAAAATGTTCTAATTCAGGGACTGAAACGTCTCAGAGAATTCCAAATTAATTAAAATTTATCCAAGTTCATTTCAAACGCTTTGATCAATATTCTTTTTTTCAGGCAGTTCACATGCTGCATATTACAGTTTGTTACAAATACAGAATAGTTTGTTTTTTTTTTAAATACAGGAGCTAGTTTTCATTTTTGCATTTGTTTCATGTACTGTTCTCTAAAAATTGTTTTGTAGCTTCCGTAATAAATGATTACCAAAATCTGGCAACAGCTGTAGAATAATGAATATATAAAATCTTTTTCCTAGACCAAGACTTTAAGTGCGTTTTTAACTCATAGAAGACGCCATGATTCATATGTTCCGTAAAAATGTTCGTTCTAGAAGGATAACGTAAATTAGGTTAATTTAACATAAATAACATTTTTTTTAAATATAGGAACGTGTACTATTATTTACAGAATTCTTACAGAATTTTCAGAATAGCCAACATATAATACGATATCTCAATAAGACATGTTTACGTTATTTAATATATGATAACGTGTTTGTTTTACTGTCTGTCCAATTAACATATTTGCATCAAACGATGATGCTTATTTGCAACAAAAACTGATTAATATTAGCTATTATTTGCATTATTTACGTGCGGATTATTGGCTTGAACTTTCTCGTTGTTAGCACAGAGCTTTAGCTGTTGTGCCTTCAGGCCTCCATCATGTGCATCTCGATCTGAGTAGCTTTCATGTCATTTCTAACTGATCCCAGAAATGTTAGTTACTAGGATTGACAAGCACATGACGAAGGCCACAGGATACAACGGGCAAAAGTTTGTTAGAACGACGAGAAAATCAAGATAATAGTCCGCGTGTAAATAATCCGAGAAATTCAGGTAGAAAAAATAGATCCAGACAAAGACACAAACACTCTATCAATCTATCTATCTATCTATCTATCTATCTATCTATCTATCTATCTATCTATCTATCTATCTATCTATCTATATACTCTGTTTTTCTTTTTCTATAACAGGATAAAATGTTATCCTTTTTTTCCTGTTTAGAATTGGGCTCCCCGTTCCATTGAATGTCTGCTTCAGTATTATACGTCTAATGTCTCCTCCGGAACAATTTTATTTAATAAGTATTCATTTATTTTTTCTTACATAATAGGAATAGATAAGTTCGCCTATCAACCGGTTTACACTCCTCCCTGTTTTTGTTTTTCTTTGTTCTGAACAGGAGTAGATTTTTATCCTTAGTTTCCTGTTTAGGATTGGTCTTCCGCTTCTTTTAAAGTCTATTTCATCTCTGTACTTCTGACGTCTTCTTTGAACTCTTACATTTTTTTTGTTAATTATATATTTCCTTTTATTTCTCTTATTCTGCACATCAATGAGTGGGCA
>OZ010577.1:77170823-77228323 GCA_963932145.1 Acanthosepion lycidas | reverse complement strand
AAAGAATTCGGTAATATGTTTTGGCCTTATTTAGGCTGGAGACAGCGGTATTAGCAGCTTCAATCCAAATACGAGAACAGTACTACATTTTTTTACCTGATCTGTCTCTGTTAAAGGTAGAGGATAGCACATAGAGACAGGTACTCATTAGAGTGGTATAGCGCTACATTTAATCTGCTTCTTTAGCGATGGCTCGTATGTACTACTTGCAATTGGGGTAAGGTGTAAATGTTCGTTCCAATAGTCGTTCCAATAGTCGCTCAAGACACGAAGCCTCTCCGACGGAATACCCGTTCATCCTGACTGAAGGTATCTCGGTGTCCGATCGGCGATGATGAAATGTACCTAGTTTTGGGTTTTAGAATTTAAAAGATCATTGTATCAAAAAATAATGCTGGAAAAGTGACAATAACAAATATATGGACATATTTCTCGGTTATTGATAAATATGATTGTCTCCTTCTGATCTTCCCTCCCACGTATCTTCTTATCCACACACTTAAACTTGCAGCCTTCGTTGTCAGAGCCCACTATACTTAATAGTGCAACTATGCTGAGCAGACCTTAGATAGAATTTCTGGGAGAGAGCGTGTTATCGTACGTGATAAACAATCTGAACATGTCGAGCACGCTCAAACACATGGTCACGATGAGTTGTGACTTCGTGCTAGCACAACTATCGACGGAACCCAAGGGTTCCTTCTACCCAATTTCATTCAAAAGGCTTCAGCCAAACCGCGTTATGGTTTTCAGCTATTAGATTGGTGCAAAAATAATGACGTAATAATGTCGTTTTTTGACGTTAAAATACGTCAAAAAACGACATTATTACGTCATTAATTTTGCACCAGCCTAATACATTACAAAGTTGCTGCTAGCTGCGATCGACCCTTCTAGTTCGATAACATCAGGAAGTCTCCTTCCTGACCAATCTACCATCGTGTAATTCGAACCCAGGTCTCATGGTCAGAATGCGATCGTTCTCGAGCAGTATTATAATTTAAAACTACAAACCCCGATTCATTTCATATCGACAAAAAGAATAAAAAATTTACGTAGGATTGCCACTGGATAATTTATTTTACATTTCCTTTGTTCATTGCATTCCAACTACATCGATTCCATCATACAATTTAAGGATACATAATTATATAAATAGTAAATACTATAATCACTTCGATGTATTGACCAGTTATAAAAAAAAAATAGTAATGGATATGAGGTATTTGAACGTAGGGATAGTTTTGCACAATACCACCAGTTGCTGCAAAGTTATAACATTAAGGGAAATGTTCGTGTCATTTATTAGGTTGGTGCAAAAATAATGACGTAATAATATCGTTTTTTTACGTATATTTAACATCAAAAAACGACATTATTACGTCATTATTTTTGCACCAGCCTAATACTTACATAGGCTCGTAATATATAAACTTTCACATGGATGTCTTGCATGTTGCAAAACCCCTTCAGAAATATCTAAAGAGTCGACTGTGCGCAAACGTTTTCTAGGATTAATGGTTAAAAAAAGATTCGAGTGAATGAAGCACGCAGATGTTAAGGAAAACTATTCCTCTGTGAAAATTGTGAAATGTCGTTTTAGAATAATATACAACGAACTCTACCAAATATCAGGAACCGCATTGCTAGAAGACTTTCGAAAACAGCAACAGCGAAAATGGATATCACATGTAATTCAACAAGAAAAATAATGACTCAGTTAAGATGTTGACTTTTACACTATTTTGAACAAAAAAATCCACCATCACTTGTCATCTACTTTTCTTTTCAATTTATATATTTCAACCGACTGTAGCTACTCGATCAATGATTGCTGAATATTTCCTCATACGGAAACTGCTAATATTGTTATTACCATAACGATATATGATGTTTATGCTTTGAAATTCGAGAGTGTTTCTATCTATGCACCACTTAAATGTTTCGCATGTTGTCTCTTGATTTCTAAGACTGTGAACGCCTTCTATGACATCCTTTCGTCTCCATCCTTTACTCTTCTCACTATATATATTCCCCTGGTTTTCGGTTTTTGCTTTCATCTATAACTTTATTATCTTTTGTATTTCTTCCTAAACACCCACGTCTCCAACTCATTTTTTTCAAAATCCTTACTTTCGTAAAATCTTTGTCCATTATATAATTTGATGGTTTCTAAAATGTTACTGATTCCAGTTCCGAGGATTGTAAGGATCATTTCACTTTGATCCTATGTTGAAAATATAATGCGCGTACTTTGTATATATATATATATATATATATATATATATATATATATATATATATATATATATATATATATATATATATATATATATATAAGCAAATATATGGATATAGATCCGACAGTATGAATAAAAATATACGGAAAAAACAAACAAAAATCCTTATATGCTGTTTTAATGTTAATGTAATGTCAACGTCGGATGTTTCGGTCTAATAAACCATCTTCAGGGCATATTCATAAAATATAATTAACATTATCAATTCAACATGACAAAGACGATGGACATAAGAACACGACTTATGCAAACAGATAACTGAAAGTTTTATATGATCAGCGTTCCGTTTAAACATTTGACATTATATTAACATTAAAACAGCATAATTGCATATAAGGATTTTTGTTTGTTTTTTCCGTATATTTTTCTTCATATATATATATTGTTGAAACTTGACTAATGCATGGAATAATAAGGCAACACAAAATGTACTTAGAACAAAATGTATTGAAACAAGAAAGTGTACACAATATTTACATATAGTCTTTTGTATATTCCTGGGAAGACCGTTCCCGGAGAATGTGTTGACTGAGTCGCAGTCGGGCCGAGTCTCTGGTTGAATCTCTTGATTCCTCCCCCCTCTTCCCGGTACCAACCATATTTATATGGTCGGTACTCCACTATGCAAATTAGGTGGATCCTACCACAACATATATATATATATATATATATATATATATATATATATATATATATATATATATATATATATATATATATATATATATATATATATATATGTTGTGGTAGGATCTACCTATTGAGGAATCTAAATGGTATGATAGTAAAAAAAACGAAAGAATATTAATCTACAACCCAGTGTGTCTGAGGATTTTAATTTTTTAATTTTTTTTTATTGTTCAATATATATATATATATATATATATATATATATATATATATATATATATATATATATATATATATATATATATATATAAAGAAACGTAATAGCATCAGTAAAAACAAACTGATTTTCCATTAATATCAATGCACATGTTAATGAGAAAGAAATGTATCGAAGCTGAAGTAAAAGGTAGGAACTGATGATTACGAGTGATTAAATATTATACAGCCAGTTATATTAGTTAATATGGCAAAAGAATTTAACATTATTTATTAAGACATTATTGCTAATGAAAAATGTTACTTTTCAACAGCGAATGAAATTTAACCATGAAGCAATCATTAATTCACACCGTGATTTCATTTCTAGGAAACTGAAAATGTAAAATTTTGTATTTTCAGTTTCCTATATACAACTGGCAAGGTGGAGCGGCTCGGATTGAGGAATCGGAGAGCCGAGTTCAAATTCCAATGAAATACATTACACTCACTTACGGGCTTAATATCCTTGGGAAAGGTACGAATCCTCTTCTTCTCTCCCAGCTATGTGTAAATAGCAGGAGAGACCGAGTTCTATAGGCTTGGATGCCAACTGGTCTACCGCAGAACGAAATGGCAACCCTCTTCGGGAAAAAAAATCTACCTCATCAGTCATGTATCGAAAGATACATGCTCGCCTACGCATTCAGCACGCATGGCACACAATTGACTGACTGATATGCGGCTTTAGCGTAATAAAGTACCAGATGTTTAAACACTGAAATTACAACAATAAGACTAATGTTAGAACATACCATAATATTGGGTGATTAAAATTTAAACATTTCTGACCGTAACTTAATTACTAAAGCAGAAGAGATTTTATGATTTCAAGTAATTCCTGACTATTCACCACCCCTGTTACATCTACCATTTTTGCATTTCTAATCAAGGTACAATACAGTTTTAACATCCTTAACTGGACCATAGGTGACATTAAGTGAATGGACGCCAAAATGATAACGCTTCTCTCTTGCCACTGTTTGCATCAGCCCAAAGCTGATTTTCATCGTCTGTGTGTGCCCAGATTCGAAGGATGTAGAGGAATTGCTCAACTAGAAATATCTTATTTGAAATATCTTATGAAGCTACAACAATCGGTATTCAAAGACACCAAGAAACTACAGAAGACTGGAAAATAGACTGTGTCAAAGAACATGGAAGAAGTAAGGATCTTTATTCGGCAATAAAGGAAGCCAACAAATTCAAAATCGAGTTTGAACTTGGTGAAGAAACGAGAGTAAAACATATTACACCAACTGAAGCCGCAGAAACTTTAAAAATAGAAGCAAAGGCAAATGCCGTCGACCAGATACATAAAAGATGGCAAGATTAACCACTTCACTGTCAATATTCTGCCCATACCAAAGAAACTGATGTAGACAAAATCCGTATCCATCAGCGGCTACGTAGTGTAGGGTTAAAAGCTGAAATCGAAGGGTTTATTCTCGCTGCACAGGACCAATGTTATCTAACTAGATATTGTCAACCTCACATACTGAATAATTGTGTTACCCCATAATTCAGATTATGTATTAAATATTAAAAAAAAATGACTTGTGTCAGATTGTACGTTATCGGCAGGCACTGAATAAAAAAACTGGCATGACAGAGAGGACACCACCTAGATCTGGTCACGGAGAATTGCCCTGTAACATTTGTGTCGGACTTTACAATACACACAAACAGAATTAAGCTAATCACCTAGACATTGTGATCAGAGACCGGAAAAAGTCTCTTCTTATTGACAGAGCAGACTAATGTATCTTTGAAGATCTTTTAAAAAAAAAACTATCAAAATACAAGAACCTTGAAATCCAAATCTCAAAAATATGGCACCTGACGACATTAACAAATATAGTTGTAGTTGGAGCTCTCGAAGTGATCGGAAAAGTTTCCAATAGATTCATTGATGGGATACCTTGTAGCCCATGCATTTTAGAAATACGAAAGATTGTTCTAAAAACATACTGCTCAAACCTTAATAAGTACTTAATCAATGTAAAATTATGTGTAATTAGGTGTTTTTTTCCCTCAAAATATGCTCAGTGAAAAATGGCATGCTGCCATTTCTGAACTTAGGTATCTGACTGGGACCCGGATAGAAAGTAATATGCACTAGAAATCAAATCAAGTAAAATAATAATAATAATAATAATAATAATAATAATAATAATAATAATAATAATAATAAGAAGAAGAAGAAGAAGAAGAAGAAGAAAAAACCCAACATTACAATAATATTAATGTCCTTGAAAATAGTTTATAAACCAATCCTTGTTGTTTCAGTATTTTTCAGTGATTTTTAGATGTTACGCCTCGGCCTGCTAGGCTTGGGAATTAATGAAATGGAGAAGTTTTGAGGCAACAAAAACTTTGTTCAACAGAAGGATGCTGAGATTACCGTGAACTGAAAACGTGAGCAACGACGAAGTTTTTGAGGGAATTGAATCAAAATGTACGCTTATATTTAACTTCATAAAGAGAGAGTTGGAAATTTCTAGTGCACGTAAAGAGGCCTAGAAAAATTTGGCGCTCGCAGAACATGGTGTAGGCGAGAGCTAATGAAGAAAAGTAGCGTATAAGTTAAATGGTGATCATGGGCAGAAGAGAGAATAGAAGATATAGCAAAAAGACAAATTTTACAAAGGGCTACAATATACACGAAGTTGTGGAGTGCCATGATTACCTATGTCCTGACGGGACACGGTACACGGTACACAGAAGAGGTTCCATGGAATATATTTCCATCATACTCGCATTAGTGTTAATCCTTGTTGCTTGACGCATGCTGAATTGCGTGGGATATTTTTAACCTCTTTCCTTCATACATGCGGCATTCCAGCTGCAATCTATGGATTGTTTTATACTTAAAGGAGTGCGCATAAATCTTCTTTTGGTGATAACACCCACATAGTAAGTTGCTATATTCATGCCGCGGTATTCCTGTTGCATTTTCATCGAAATCTTTCAAGAGTGTCCCCCTGATGTGGAAGATGTTTATCAAGGACCTCGTAGGAACTAGAATTTATCCACTTTTTTGAAAGTATTTTTTTTTTTGCATACTGACCGTTTTCGCCAAAATTCCTGTGTATCCCGATCATTATTTTACCTCATAATTTATGATATCAAAGAAAACTCTGACTTTTTAATCATCGATTCATTTTTTCCCGGTGAACCGCCGATACCATTTATTTGCATCATAAACATGTATCTCTCTTCGTGGCTATTAATCGATGGTTTGATTGCAAGTTAAATCCAAAAATAATTTGTTTGAAGCAATAACATTTTCTGATTTGTGTTGTGCCATTAGCTTGCACAATTACTACTCAAAAACATTACCGTATTTATTTAGCATACTTGATGTTACATTTCTTCTGGGCAGGTTTACAATTATATATAATTTATAATTAACAGTCTTTTCTCTTTGTCCATACTAGCAACAATTCTTGTGTTCTGTCAATTTTTGCTCCGCATAATTGGTGGTAATTTCTTTGTTCTGGACATTTACGACGGTGAATGTAGTTTTTATTTAAGATTTTTCTCTTGCGGTGACGTCTTTTCTATTTTGTCTGCAGTGTCCTTAATTTTATATGGTAAGATCAAGATGGGTTATTTCATTATTACTTCTTTTTTTTTAAATGGAGAATTTGCAGGCATTATGTTGTCCGCTCTTTGTTGTTTCGTTCGACCACTATACCCTTTGGCATCCTCGCAGATCTGCTGAATATTTGAAAGTCAAGTTTAGTTTCGGAGACCTCATACATTTTCACTCTCATAACCTCCAGAATCAGAAATTGTGCCTACAGGCCTTTGGAACGAACTAATGTCCCCTAACCCACGCACTGAACACGGGGCTCAATAATCGATAAGAATTTCACTATTTGCGCGCGTCAATTTGAATCGTCATTTTGCAAACACAACTTAATTTTTTTCTCATCGATGGAAGACCTCTCTCTATGACGCTTGATTTGATTGTATATTTTATTATATCTCTTTTACAACGCTTCGGGTTACTGTCATATTTTTTTTATTCTTCATGTTTTCTACGCTGGTTCGAACATTTTCTTCCCGCGTACCACTGCTCTGTGGAAGAGAGTATGTCGCACATAGTCATTAATTCGCCTGTGGCGGCTTAGAAATTTAAGCCTCGTTTTTTGTTCTACAGGAGCGCTATTGTCAACCGCAACTGTTAATATATACGCCACGTGTAAATATCGTTTGTTAATTTTCCGCAGATTAAATTAGCATATAAAAGATTCCTAGTTTATATAAGCATTTATTTTATAGTTTCTTGAAATTCCATTAATTTAATAATAAAGTATTCTTATTGTTGTAACCTAGCTAAGGTTACTGAATAGAAAAACCAAGCACAGATTGGTAATGTACGATAATACTTAGGGCACGAACAATACAACACGGCGCGTAGTCAACTGCCAGGAGTCAAGTGAATTCCACAATGAAACTTCAGCTGTTGGATATCTAGCAACTGCACCAACGCGGTCAGATATGGCACAAAGCCGAATTTAATGTAGGATAGCAGAGCCTGTATGCTCGGCAAAAATTTCCCCGTATAACCCATATAAAAACGGGTCGCATAGCTGTTTCCCGAGACGGGACACTGACTTTCGATATAGCCTCGTCTGGGGATCTTATAAGCCCAGTGGCAGAGAGTTTGACCAGTACAGCTGGAGACGAATCTCCAACTACAGGAAATCTACCAACCGCCCCACGTGATCAGATAGGGTACAAGGCTGAATTTAATGTTGATTATCTGAGCCTGTAGGCTCGGAAAAATTTCCCCGGTGGCAGAGAGATTGACCAACACAGCTGGATAGAAATCACCGACTGCAGCTAACTACTAACCATCCCACGCGGTCAGATGTGGCAAAAGGTGAATTTAATGTGGGGCCTCAGAACTTGTAGGGTCTGCCCAAAATTCCCAATAGGCCCCGTACAAAACGGGATTGGGTACCTGTTTCCTGAGACGTGACTCTGCCCTTCGACATAGCCTCGTCGATTGATCCTCACTGCCCAGATTCAGAGAGTTTGCCCACCACAGCCTGAGACGAATGAGGGCATACCCATTATCGTCCGTAGGTATTCTACAACACTTATAATTTATTTATTTTTTTATCGTTAGCATTCATTGAATGATCATTTTAGTAAATTTTCTGTTTGTACGATTCTGTTCACACTCACTAACCTTTTGGTAACACTGTTTATAACTAATATTTCACAATTTTCCATCCCAAATTACATGCAATATTCTTCCTAAAATAGTTTCCAGCGCATTTTATGTACCTTTTATTGATCATTTTTATTTATAAAATATTGTCAGTAATTTCTATTTATAAAATATAGCCAGTATTTTTTTATTAAAAAATACATAGCAATTTTTATTTATAAAGAATTGTCAGTAATTTTTTATTTATAAAATACTGTCAGTAATTGTTAAAATAAAATATTGTTTGTAACTTTTAATTGGTAAAATATAGTCAGCGCTTCGAATATTGGTTTTATGCTTATTATCATATCCATGTACATGAGTTTGTTGATCTTCTTATTTTCTTTGGTGAATTTATATTAGGTTGGTGAAAAATAATGTCGTTTTCTCACATAGTATTAGGTTGGTGGAAAAATAATGACGTAATAATGTCGTTTTTGCCGTATTTTTAACGTCAAAAAACGACATTATTACGTCATTATTTTTGCATCAACCTAATATTTCTTTCTTTAAATTTAATCAAAATATCTACAATAAGGAGCAATCCGAATAATAAAAACCGGGGCAATTATATTATTTATATTTTAATTTTGAACAGACTGAAAAAAAATTCCATGGACAGAGCGAGTAAGGGACAAGGAAGTCTTAAAAAAGTAGCAACGGCAAGAACACTTCTACACAGAATCAGGAAAAGAGAGATGAAATTCAATGGATACATATTAGGGAAGGAATTTCTAGAACAGTTAACTCTCATGGGGCATATTAAGGGCAAAAGAGATAGGGGAAGTCCTCGAGCAACTTAGCAGACGAGCTTGAATGAATGCATTGCGGAAAGGGCTGGATGTAAATGGGTAAAATACTTCGAAGCGTCACACCAGATAGTTATTTGTGGAAAGGCACATTTGCTTATGTCCTGAAGGAATACGACACTTAAAAGTAGAAAACATCTCCTACTTCTTACGTTTTGATTTTTTCAGCATTCAGATTTGTTTCTAATTAAGAATAATTTAGCCAGTCCAATTTCCAGTTTTATGGATTCTTCTGTAGAATTCTTAATCAGTTCCTTCGTCATCCAGTTTTTAATATTCATTAAAATGATTTGATATACGAGGACAATAGCATAATTTCCTCTGTTCCTTTATTTACATCTCTTTGTTTCCCATCGGAAAATAAATACTGGCTCTCTACTAAGCTGGAAATACACCCAACAATTTCAAATTATTTAAATAAAACTTACTAAAAGTACTCCCTGTAATGTCCTCCTTTGATTCGGAATGGTTATAGTAATATTAGCCGTATTTTGTGTAAAATAATTATGAATTCACTTGACCGAAGATCCAGTGCTATTGTCGGTTGAAATTTATAAAAATCATTCCATTAAGACATTAAACCAGTAAAATTGACTTACAGATCAACTGTTATTGCAATTTCCATTATTGCTGAAGTCTTAATTCTCAACATTTTGTTCGAAGTAGGGAACGTCAATATCTTGAATATGACATTATTTTCTCATAGTGTTACATGCTCTAAACCATTTTAGTCGTTGCTTCTGCCGAATGTCTTCAAGTCATGTGATGTCAGCTATTTGTTATTTTTTTTTATTTTTTATTTTTTTGATTGCGATTGTTCTAGGACCTACACGTATCAATCACTCGAAGCCATTTTAATCATTGATCTGAGAATTCGGTTGTATGCAGTTGCCAACTTTGACATCTTTGAACGGTTTGGGTATTATGCATGTCATCTATCTATATACAAAATTCTGTGACTTCCGTTTGTCCGTCCGTCCGTAACACCCTCTAAAATAGACATACAATGACCGATCGAAACCAAATTTGTGGGAGAAGAGCAAACAGGTAAGGGTATATATAGTTCTGGTGGTTTTGCTAGGGTGCGTAAAACCTGCTAAGCAGGGTTCTTGTCAGTCTTTTTCGAAACAAATCAGCTTATTCAAATTTCATCGATTAACTTGGGAAATTGAACAAAACGTAAAGTTTGCAAATACCTTCATCAATACTAAATACTAAATACTAAATGGTCATAAAAAAAACAACCATCAGCGTGTTGCAAAAAAATTCTGATCCATACAGTAGATTCCCTCTGACGAGGCTACATGACATGAGTTAATGGATTTATAGTATCATAATGTAGTCGACAAATGTATAGGGAGTGCAGCTTATTCTACCTTCAATGTTTATGTCCTGTAATAAATTAGTTATAAATGATGCATACAAGTGTATATAAATTGTTTAGAATCTTTAATTCAATCTTCTTAAATTTTATATTGGATTCAGCATATTTGACATCATTGTTTTCATTTCATTCGAATTTAAGATCTGCTTTTGGAGGGTTTATCTTGATTCCTACTTGTTAGAACACATGTTAGCGATTGTAACATGTCGATCCAGGATTACGCGGATGATGAACTCTAAGAATAATAACGATATAGTCAAAGTATATAAGTCCCCACAATAAACCCTATGAGTGACAAAGATTTCACTGTTCATCCATATAATATTTGTTTTTATGTTGTTAACCAAAAGAGGAAATAAAATACATCAAAATATTTAGGAAACAATTGTAAACATTATTGAATTTACACAGTATATTTTCATGTGTCATGTGATTATTGTATTTAAAAATATTATTGTTACTCTTGTTATTACATTATTATTATTATTATTATATATATATATATATATATATATATATATATATATATATATATATATATACATATAGATAGAGAGAGAGAGAGAGAGAGGGAGAATTGTTCTTAACATTTTAAAACTTGGACTAAATTAAGCAAAAATAACAGGACTAAATGAAAGAAACTGAAGTTTTTGAGTTTTTGGTGACTTGCCCAACACTTGAAAATTGAAACAAAAAACGGTTGAAAATTCTATTTTATTCGTATTCCACGAAGAAAATAAAAACAAAAAAAAAGCTGTTGTTATTGTATTGCAACTAATCTTTTAACTTGTTCACCTAACAAGCCAATTCAGATGATACAGGGTGATTTTCTCGTACAAGGCAAGAGTCACTTGATACTGTTTGAATTTTCTATAAGATATGTCCCCTTGCACCTAAGTTCAGATCAAAATATTTTTTAATGCAAAAGTCTTCGTAATTCGCTATCTTTTAGCTAATATTTTTTACGTCTGTAAACAGAATCATATTTTCTGTTTCCCTATTCATTATCTTTTTTGTGTGATTCATACTAGTTAATTCATAGTAAATGACATATGTCATCCCCGGAACCCCCCCAACCCCCCAAAAAACTGCTTTTTTCAACTGATATACTAATTTAAAACGTTTACTCTGTCATATAATGGGTATATTCCAATATGAATATATAATGCGTCTTATTTGTCTCTCTGTCTGTCTATCTATCTATCTATCTATCTATCTATCTATCTATCTACCTACTTACCTACACACACACAGATATATATATATATATATATATATATATATATATATATATATATATATATATATATATATATATATATATATCTCACTCGCGAAAGCTTTATAAACAAAATAACGGAGAGCAATTTTATTTATTAATTCTTCTCGTAGACGCAAGCTGGAAAACGAAATAAAACAGTAAAAGTAACGCTCTTAATCATATATATATATATATATATATATATATATATATGTCATTCTACAATCGTATCTATTGCCATATAACCCAGTCCTACACGCCATAGTTTCGGGTCATTGGCGACTAAACAAATACCTTTTTAGGTCACGATAAATATGCTGTCTAGACACCCAACACAGTTAAAAAGAGAAGGGTGGAGAACTCGCTTGTCAAAAGCCATCTTAGGTAATGGAACATACTGGACACCATAACTATGTATACAGAGGTTGGACAAAATAATAGGAACACTTGTTAAATCCAAAGAAAATTTATTTAATAAGGAGTTGGTTCACCTTTAGAGTCACAGACAGCTTTAATACGTCTAGGAATGGAATCATACATCTTCATCCAGATGAATTTGCAATCATTCTTCCATTAAAACCTTCCCCAGCTCGTTACGACACGACGTTGGAGGATAGCTGCTCTTAAATTATTCCCCCAAAATGCACTACAAATGTTCAATAATATTAATATCTTGACATTGGGGAGGCCACTCCATGTGTTCTAGCTCACTTTCATGCACTCCATACCAATTCTTAACCACTCGAGCGGCATGTATTGGAGCATTATCGTCTTGAAAGATGCACTCACCATCAGGGAATAATATATTGGCCATTGGATGAACATGATCTCCCAAAATGTTCAGGAAATTTTTGCTGTTGATTCTACCATGCAGGGCAACTGTTAGACTGAGACATTTCCATGATATTGCGGCCCAAACTATTACTAATCCACTTCCATGCTTCACTGTTGGAAGAAGGCAATCAGGGTTGTAAGCATCTTTGGGCTGCCTCCACACATAAACTAACCCTGAAGTTGGGAAGAGAAAGACTGGACTTGTTTGTGAATATAACTTGTTTCCAATGGTCTGCACACCAGGCATTTTGATCTCTAGACCACTTCAACCTCGTTTGAATGTTGCGAGAGAAGAGGTTTCCTCACAGCGGCTCTTCCATGATATGCAGCCTTGTGGAGCTCACGGTGAAGAGTTTCAGTAGAAACTGAACTATTCAGATGGTTATTCAACTCAGCAGTCACTTTGGCCGCATTTGTCCGATTATTTTTTTGCCACATTGTGTTCCAATGCACGTCAGTCCCTGTCAGTAAGTTTGCAAGTCCGACCCGAATTGATACAGTTCCTAGAGTTCTTGTCCTGTTTCTCGAAATGCATCAGTGTTCTTGATATGGTAGCAATTGAATAACCAAACAGTTCAGCAACCTTAGTGATCGAGGCTCCTGTCATTCGAGCTCCAACTATTTGCTCTTTTTCGAACTCGGAGATGTCACGCATTTAGCTTAAGTTTTAATAAATTCTAAAAATAATTAAGACAAAGACATTGAATTCAATAAATAAACGTATTTACAATAGATATAACCTGCAATTACGAAGTTTTAGTTACATTTCTTAATATTATATGTATTTGAAATATAGTAGTGGATTTTGCAACTGTTAAAATTATTTTGTCCAACCCCCGTATAACTAGAGCGGTGATGAGTCACCATCCCTGGGTAGAGAGCTTCCTAGAATTCAGTCTACGGCAAAAAATCCCCCGATATAATTAAAACTCGTTTAAGTATGTTTTAATATTATAACATTGGAAAATTCGATTTTAATAAGTTGGTGTCATGGAGTAAGCAACACTTAAATATAGATAGAATATGAAATAATATAATCGTGAAGGAATCTGCCAATATTTCGAGATATTTTCATAAACGTCTATTACAATTGAATGAACTGAGCAGTATGGATCACCTCTTAATTGATATTGTTCCCAGGTTCACCCTGATCCGGCGTGGTAACTCCTGCTATGGTTCAAGCTATGGGAAAATAGTTACCAACCCCACAAACTGGGGTCAAAAAACTGTGAAAGTAAACAATACATTTTTATAGCAAACATACCAGCAATAGATTTAAAAATATACTAGCAATACAGTTTTGGAAAAAAGAAATATTACCAGCAATACATTTTAGTAAGGAAAAAATAATACCGGCTAACATTTGACTCTGGGAAAAAAAAAACTCTTTACAAATTTTCATCAATGATACATGATTCAACAAACTGGTTTCTTATAAAGAATACATATTCTATTCATACGAACCTATCCTAAAAATCTTGTCGGCATTAACTAACCTATTTAGATTGATATATCCTAAAACAAAATAAACCATAAAACATTTAAGAAATACTAGGAAGCAATGCATTAATATAGTGCTAAGACAGAGAATACAGAAATAAAATTAAATTAAATTAATTTTTATTTCATTTTACGTTGTATACTGAACATTACTTAGAATATGTTATTGTCCTTGCGTATGAACCAATTTTGTTTCTACCGTTTATTAAACCGCTGAATGGATATTTCTTGCTGTAAGTATAAAGCATTTCCTTCGTTCTAAGTCAATGATTTAGAATATCTTAAATAAAGTTGTTTACAGCGAAATGATAAAAGCAGGTGTCCTTGGGATGTGGTGACATAAAGAGCAATAAAAACTGGTTAGAGTATCAGCATGTCGGAAACGAGAAGCGAAGATGATTTAAAAGAGAAATATGAGAATGCAATGGAACATTGTTAAGACGAGGCGAAAGAAAGCCGAATTATTGTGCAAATAGATGAAGAAGGAAATATGGATGGGGTGGGAATGCTAGGTTGAACAGACTAGAACAGAATTAAATGACATTGTAAGAAAGAAAGCACAAATTTAAGAGGAACGGTAAATTCGACAAAACAAGAAAAAAAAAAGGATGATGGAATAGAACATAAACGCAAACACGAACAAAAATGCAAATGATTGGATAAAGAAAGGAAGATTATTAGGAAAAAATTGAAAGGCCAAGCACAATTCTCCATGTAAGAAATAATATAATCATGGACGTGGGAAACTGGAATAAATACATAGAATAAACGAATCGGCTTGTGAAAAATAAAGTAAGTCAAATTGAAATGGAAGGAAAAGAAAAGTAAAAGAAAATGATTACATCTAAAACAAAACTATGAAAGAACAAACCAACTGACAACAGAAGAAAGGAATCGAATATATCAAAAGAAAAAGATTTTGCGAAATAAAAGGAGAAAATTCATTGCAGGGTAAAGAGTTAATGCGTTAGCACCGGTAAGGTCTTGCAGCTCTTCCTACCCAATCGCACTGGGAACTATCGGTTGTGTCAAGCATACGTAAAGATTATTGCTTCTATGGCAATAAAACGATACCCACATAGCTTGGACCCGCCATTGTTTACAACATACAAGGCGTCATTTCTATTTGCAGAATTTAAAGGTTGCCTTTGCAAGAGTTGATTAATGCATTTCTGTTCGCTGCCCATAGAATTGCCGTTACAGAATGAAAAGTGTGACATAACTTTCTCGAAAAATGCAGGCGTGCAGGAAATAAATTGGTTCATTTCAACAAGTACACAGCAGGAGTAAAATTTGAGTGACGACTGAAGTGTGTGTTGATATATTAATGTTAGATGACGCTTCAACATTAGCGATAATAAGAAGACCTTCAAAGGATACACACTGAGCTACAAAAGATACGATGTTGTGGAGGGCGATGGTCACACAATAATGATGGGAGAGATGAAGAAAAGTGAAATGTTCATATCATAGCTATATTCTTCATATCTCAAATATCACTTATGCTTGATAATTTTCAACATCAATATATCTGTGGAGAAATTACTGAAAATAATATATATGCAGTAAATATATAGTAAAAACGAGTGAAAACATTTTCATTAATATTGTTATTATGATTATAATTTTTCATATATTTAATTATTCGAAGATACAGACATTATAACTACGGGAAACAGTAATGAACATTGTAAGAAGTACAAACAAGCTAATTACAACATCTTGAAAATGCACAATTGGATAATTTAACTTAATGGTTATAATAAATAGAATCTCCCGAGTAGAATACACTTAAAACAAAGCAGCAGGGATGGCAATGAACAAAAGAAGAATTGATGTAATAATGATGTTGATTGTTACGAATAAATCATTCCTTATTTTCATAGCAGCCTGTTCAGAAATAGAAAAATTTAAAGAAAAAAAAATGGAAACATTTATAAGAAATTATGGGTAATTACTTTTGCATATATTATTAATTTTTTTTAAACAAGAGCAACAATAGCCAGTTATACAATGAAATGAATTGTTGCTGTCGTTTTATGGTTTCCAAAATATTACATTGCATCACGATAACTTGTCAGCACAAAGAACTAATAAGGAGAGTCACACAATGAAATAAAATGAGGAAAACGCTGACGACTTTATGAATAAAAAATTTCGTTGCTTAACGAAATGATTAAAACTATACGCAAACACTTCTTCTAACACACCGTTAGACACAGGGGGTGATTTATTACCCGAAAGTTTTTATGAGTACTCGTAATTCCTAAATGACAACTTACATTTTTTTTTTCGCTTTCTTCCACTCCACTACATGTAGCACGCGTTGGGGCGCATTTGAAGTTCAGTTGTCATACATTTTAGGAAATCCAAGTGGATTAACGTTGGGTTAAAGATGATTAGCAAAATAGGATTGGGATGCAATAAACTTGTAAAAGAGTATATATTTCTCCATTACCATAAAGATAATTTTCAGCATTAAACAACTTTATAATAAAACCTATGAGATATCATTATATGCTTTTTTTCCTTCTGCTTACATTCGTTCAACAATTTTCTCAATTTTCTTTTTACTTGATAATCCAATGTGCTTCCTTGATATTCATTTCCGTTATTCTATTTTATTGTATAACAGTCAGACTTTACTTCTTGCATTGGAAAGCTGTTCAATAGCCTCTTTAGTTTTTACTGGGATCTCGTATAATTTTCAAAAATTTCCAATGCTGTCTTCCTCGCATTTTACAATTTCATTCTGCGCTACGATAACCTTATTTATATTTATATATTAGATACAGAGTGCGAAGGATAACGTGTCGTCCAAATTAAGCAAAAATGAAATTATAACTAACATCTCATTTTAAAAGATATACTTATCAAAATTGCACAAAAATATCTTGAAAATACTAAGGAGTAAATGTATTTAATAAAATCAACATTGGCTTCAACCACGGCCTCTCGACGACTTTAGAATCTCCTGGACCTGGACGGTTTCCTTGTTTGAGTTGGTGAATGATGTCATAATTCTTGCCTTCAGATCATATTTGGTTTTACCAGGAGTTTTATTGATCTCTCGCTTGACTGCGCCCCACACATAATAATTCCAGTTTGGGTAAATTAGGTGACCATATATAAGGGGTATGTCGCACAAATTATCTGAGAACCATGATAGCGTTATCATTCTTGTATAGCATAGTGAAGAGTCCTGTTGAATGACATAGGGTCTTTACGTAGCCGCTCTCTTGATAGTAGAGTACAACCTCCTCAAGACACTTGAAGTAGCCCTCCGTCTTGAGTCTAAGGCCCTGACCAAAAAATTCAGCATTTATTTTCTTATCAGAACAATTCGAGTGAGATTTATGTGATTCTGTACCTTCGTAATCACAATTAGACTCATCCAGCTTTTCCAAATTCTATGCACTCTCCTCAGATTGACATCCAAATACTCTGAAATGTTCGTATTAGAGGTGACGGAGCGAATGCCAAGCTGCCCAGCATGCCGTTACTAAATTTCTGGCAAAGTGAATTGCATTATCGTGCACATTTCTCGTAGACCGTGCCTAAACTTAACGTACTATACTGTGCAGTCAACAAAATAAAAAAACGCGCATGCGCGAAAGGAAAAATATAAAATGGTGACTGCTTACCCATCGCACCCTTAATATGAATTTAACACATACAAACACACACACACACACATATATATGTATATATATATATTTATATATATATATATATATAGATATATTAAAGAGGCCAACAAACAGCTAGCCGACAAAGAAACCTATAAAAGCTTACCTACAGATCCCCTCACCGAATATCAAAAAGAATTAACTAAAAATAATGCTTCACAACTATCTAATCGACAAGGAAACATGCACAATACTTACACCCACAAATATTACACCTGCTTGTTTCTATCTACTTCATAAAATACACAAACGCAACAACCCAGGAAGGCCGGTCATTTCATCGTTCAACTGCCACACGACAAAAATTTCCAAATACGTAGACCATAACATACAACCGCTAACAAAGGAAATAAAATCCTACATCAGAGACACAACAGATCTACTAAACAAAATGAATCATATACAAACAGTTCCAGAGAATGCTATTCTAGTGACTATGGACGTAAGGTCACTCTATTCAAACATTAAACACATCGAAGGGCTAACCCCGCTTCAGGAAGCACTTACTAAAATAAGAAAACAAGACCTCCCCCCACAGAAGTTATCATAAAACTCATGGAGCATGTTCTTACATTGATTACGTTCAACTTCAATGGAGCACACTACCTTCAAATAAGAGGTTGTGCCATGGGCACCACTGCAGCTCCATCATATGCTACAATATTCATGGGAACATTTGAGGAGACCCATATCTATCCCCTCACTGGTAGCGACTGCGCATTCTATGCAAGATATATCGATGATATATTCTTTGTGTACACGGGTAGTGAGGAAAAACTTACCCAATTCCTTACGACCCTAAACACAGTGCATGACTCAATTAAGTTTGACTATGAAAAATCCACAGCATCAGTAACATTTTAGACACCCACATTTACATAGATGAAAACAGGAAACTACAAACGACACTACACACTAAAATCAACGACACCCAAAACTATCTACACTTTAAGTCTTCCCCCACTAAACACTTCAAAGAGAACCTTCCCTATTCACAAGCACTTAGACTCAGAAGGATATGTTCCAACAATGAAGAATTAAATAAACACATTGAAAATTTGGAGCATCAATTCACAACACGTGGCTATAAACAACACCTAATCAAGAAACAAATAAATAAAGCAATTTCCACACCTAGAGAAGACACCCTAATGTACAAGATTAAAAATAAATCTAGCCGCATTCCTCTAGTAACCACTTTCAACCACACTCTGCCACCACTATCCCAAATAATCAAAAGTCGCTGGGAAATACTACATCTCAAACTAGACACAAAAAAATTGTTTTAGGAACCCGGCTTCTATCATATCGTAGACCTAAGAACCTTAAAGAAATCATAGGTAGTAACCACATTTCAGGGGACAAGGTAATCCGTAATAAACTAAGAACAAAAACAACAGGATTTTCCCAACCATGTAACAACAAAAGAAGTTTATGATGCAACCATATTAAACACACGAATTCATTCACTAGCTCAGTCACTAAATCTATTTTCAAAATCTACCACGACTCTAACTGCAGAAGTCATAACATAATTTACCTCCTAGAATGCACACTATGCCAGAAACAATATGTAGGAAAATATGAATGGACATTTCAGTACAGAATTAATAATTATCGCAATCGAATTAAGTCGACTCCTCATGAAAAATTATTACCTGTAGAACAACATTTCCGCTTAGAAAAACAGGATTTCAAAACCCATGCCAAATTCACTATAATTGAGAGAATAGAAAAGTTCAGAGCAGATAACATTAGAAAGATTTTAGAGTTCCATGAAAATAAGTGGATACAACGTCTAAAAAAAACAATATCCAGCCGGGCTAAACCATAAATTTAACAATATAGATAAGTACAGTGCAAATCAAAACCTACCCACATTTCTCACCCACAAAAGACAGACATGCTTACGGAAGTGTATAGACCTCACACTTATACACACAACCACACAAACATACACACTTACACACATCATACTCATTCACACCCTAATGAGCCAAATGATAACACAAACCCACAGCAATACACACGCTTACAATATCATACTCGCTCACTCCCTAAGAACAAAATAACACACACACAAACACTTAACAGAGACACATCCTCTCTTCAGGACCAATAAAACTGTCAAACTGATCAAGGGAATTCAGAGCAGCATAGATCCATCCAGCTCTTATCTCACATAACAAATTAAAAGAGACTTTTAGACCAACACAAGGAATGTTAAAAGATTCATGTTAAAAAGTTAAAAAAAATGAAAAAGAAAACAAACAAATGAAGACTACTGACAAAAGTTCATTTTCTCCATCAAGACATTAATTCCTGTAGTACACTGCTACCAGCAAGCAGAAATATTTCTCCTCTCGATGATGGCCATTTTAGCCGAAACTAGTCGAGGAATCTAAATGGAATAATAATGAAAACAAGAAAGAACATTAATCTACAACCCAGTGTCTCTGAAGATTTTAATTTCTTAATATTTTTTATTGTTCAATATATATATATATATATATATATATATATATATATATATATATATATATATATATATATATATATATATATTATCAATATAATCGTTATTTTTAGTGGCTGCCTATATTTTGAGCAAACGCTCTGTTTATTTTTTAAACAGTATATTTATTTATTTTCATGTAACGGCCTGAATATTAGGGAAAACTTTTTTTTAAATATGCGTTTTAACACAAGATATAAGATTTTTTGATGAGAAAAACAATGAAAATATCAATCAACATGTAACCCTGTTGCGTATTACATCCGTAATTTCTTATCAATGTATCTTAAAAGAAGTATTTTATCAGTTTCAGCTAACAAACTCTTCCAAGAAAAGTATTCATAATTTCGTAGTACCTGTCAAAATATTTAGCAATATCTGAAGATATTAAATAAACCCATGCCTATGTAAATTTAGAGTTACGATTCATTTTCAATACATATAACTCCTGGTCTGTTCGTAAGCCCTTTAATTTCGAATGTACTATTTTTCTGCTCGTAATAATACTAAAAGTAATAATAATAATGTCTAAGAGTCGTAGATCGACCACAGTCTCGATATAAATTCAATATAAAAAACGTGATCTTGTCGATGGCTTCATAATACATATTATGCCAGAAATATATATGGTTATATTATTTCCTTAGACTAGTTGCCAATCAGAGATAGACATACTAGGTCTTTGCTACTATTTAACCCATATATGTAGGGATTAGAGATATATTCATATCTTAACCATGGATATTTGCTTGAAAATCAATGTAACGAACATTATGGAATTCGAAACTCAGCTCACTAGCTTCCCGTTTTTACACCAGCGCATTTAAATACATGAATCAATAATTAATTGCAAGATTTTTATCAAGTTATCAATTTATAATACCGGATTTGTTTAGTAAACTATAACTAATGTTTTCATTTTTATTTTTATTCTTATCATTAATATCGGACATTACTTTCGCCATTAATCAGTTAATTTGAGACTTTGAAATCCAGGGGATTTCATACAAATGGCCGCCTATAATTTTCATCTATCCAGATTGAACCAGATTTCATTCTAACTGTTCAGTGTGATATTGTCATCGTTCGTCGAAGACAACTTTAGATTCCATTAATTAATTTCTAAGGAGTTAATGGATTTCATTTTCAATCGGACATTACTTCCTATTACTTAAAACTTTATCTTTTAGAGCATAAATAGGAATGAGAAGATTTGAACGAGTTGTGCATCCCGTAAAACGTTACTTCTAATTTACTGGGTTGTGAAGCTATCTGTGGCCAAATGGACTGAAGAGTAAGACGCAGGATCGATCACTGCTGCAACATTATCGAATGCTCAAACTGGTAGATGTAATTCCCACATTTGAATGTTTAAAGTAATAAATAATCCCAATATATATTTATTTTATATATCAGGAAAGTCACCCATAATTAAAAAGGCAGTTTTCTATGTATGATAAAATCAATGATGATCTGACAGAAATTTTTAGATGATACTGTCACTTAAATATGATTTGTGTTAGAGAAGATTCAGATATGTTCACCAATGCGACAGTTCTGTATTACAATATATGGTTAACCTACGTTTTTTGCATTACCAAACATTAGCATCAGCATCTATAGGTTTTGTTAGGAAATATAAACATATATTCCATGTATATATATATATATATCAGAGAATATAAAATTGAAGATCATTCTTAACCCCCTCAGGAATATAATGAATAAACTTTTGAATCAAAGAATCAATCTTTATCACGTGTCAAGAAAAAGGTGGCAATATTGATTCCTACGGAATGAAGTGAAAATAATGACCAAAGAAATAAATGCATGGTAGAGTCATTGGGTTGTGTCAGTTTATCGAAGGGGCAGGCTATGTGTTTCTTGATTATAAGCATTAACGACCTTGCTTTTGCCAGGGTTTTTACCACGAAAAATGTCGGTGATTGAAAGTTCGTCGCAGTTTCATCTCTAAAGCAAGCCAGACAAGTAAAGAGAGAGAACGTATAATAATAGATAGTGATGGAAATGGAATGAGATTGCGACTGTTGTCACAATAAATCTGTTATCATAAATGCTGTATATTTAGCTCACTGTCTATAAATATTCATATCGGTGAAAGGTACTTTCTAGTTTTGTTTATATAATAATATAATGCATATTGGGCGCTTTTCCATGTAGCAGTAAGGTAGCCTAGCAGATAGTTACAAAGTAATGGTCATCATTTATTTTTATTGGGCAAATCTAAGTGAAGTTTTATTAACATGCTAGCAGCATGGCCCGGCTTTGCCCGTGCTTGATTCAAAAATCGTACGACTCATACAGCCATCGCTATCACTTGACTTAAAATATTTTTGCCCTTCCTTGCCTTTAAAGGAGTGCCCTTTTCCGTGCTGATGTTGCTACATGCCTTACTTCTTGCCTATATCACACTGCGAATTTTTTTAAGCTCTATACTAAACATTAAATCTGTTACAAAAAAAGAACTAAACAAAGTGAACACAAAACGATCAGCTTTAAAAAAGGACTCATAACTGGAAAAACCGAATGAAAATAGAATGTTAACAACAAATACATTTTCACACCCAACCCAGTTCTGCGGAATCAGAATCAACGTTGAGTAAGCAAGCGAATGAGCAAACTTGTGACGAGCGAATGAGCGACTTGTGACGAATGCAACTATCGATTTTTTTTTTGCATGTTTGCATGCGAGTTAACATTCGTGTTAGTCAGCTGCTGGCTCTCACGCTGGCGAATAGAATCTTCCTGCCTATTCGTGGCAGCAAGCTAGAGGCTCTCACTCTGGCCAGTAGAAAATGGCCGTAAACTACATGAAAACTGCCGTAGAAGCATGAAAAAATCGATTATTTCCATTATCGATGGGAGTTGGGAAATGCAAAGTCGGTCTTAGCCTTCCCGCTAACTTGCAGCAAATGCATGTAAATTTTGGTGCAAATCCGTCGAAAATTTCGGCCGCGCATTCGTTACACACTCACACACACACACGCATGCGCGCACACACACACACACACATCCTGCCTTTTATAGATAGAGAGTTAATCCTCGGCGCGCATCCGTAGTCAACAATACGTTTCCGAATGCGTTTTTTTTTTATAACATATCACTTAAGTCTGAAGAGGTACCTTGAGGCGGTGTAATGGTTAGCAAGTTGTCTCGCTAGAATAATTACGACTGAGTAGTGAGTTCGATCCTCACTGGGTACCCCCTACTTTCGGCCATATGCCACATCTAATCTACGTTTGGAAAATCGCTATCACTTAAGTCCGAAAGCAGATCGTTTCCCACTACTTTGTTTATTTAATCTATATATGATATTTTTTGAGTTAACCCGTCCAAAAAAGTTCGATTGTTTGTCACACACTTTAAAATAGCCATACATTAACCGATGGAAACCAAATTTTAAGGGAACCTTCAAACAGGCAAAGGGATAAAAAAATACAGTTGGGTCTGCAGCTTAGTATAATAAATGTTGATTAAATTTTGGGAAAAATTAAAAGATTTATTATTTAACAAACAAATTTTACCCACTATTTTAATAACAATTTAATGATTAAAATAACAAATATTTATTTATTAAAATTCAATATTGTTTTTATATATCTTTTCTTTAAGATTTTATATATATTTCATTCTGGTAAAATATAATGTACGGTAGAAGCACAGTAAATATAAACCCTGTAGGGGGATTGAAATTTGTAAATGTTGACAAAAAATATTAGCGATATCGTCATCAATACTAAATACTGTGATAATTTTAACATGCGCCAACGTGTTTCAAAAAAGATTTTAATATCCTAAACTTACTAAGACGTTTTGGAAAAAGATTGTGAACTATTAGGTTTGTGCAAAAATAATGACGTAATAATGTCTCTTTTGACGTTAAAAAATATGTCAAAAAACGACATTATTACGCCATTATTTTTGCACCAACCTAATATTTATCTTCTCCACAGTCTTAAATTCACGTTTAGCCTTATTGTGTACGTATGTTTGTCGTATTGTGCCGTACAAACATGAATTCAGTTAATACGTGACCTCGTTGCCATGGGAAACCTTGTCTTGGGAAAGTGATTATGGTAAAGAGTCCGACACTTGCAGGATATCCATATTTGTATCACCTAATGATTTGCTCAGTAAATATGTCGGCGGATCGCAGCGAATCAATGGGAATAGAATTGTCTCGAAAGACATAATTCATCTAACGAGTCCAATATACGTGGGATTCACATATTGGTGACCTTGTAATAAGATGGATTTCGTCGAGGAAGCAGCACCACGCAACAAATAATTAATCTCTATGTTTTATGCAAATATTACTAGAAATATCAACGCCATATCTAACATGTCTTCATAGACTTAAATTAGAAAAATCAAGGACACTTAAATTTAGAATCAAGAAGTGACAGTTGAAATATCTTGAGCACTTGATGAGAAATGAAGGATTAGAGATTTTGATACTCACAGGACATATTGAAGGGAAGATGGGTAGATAAATACATAGAGAAACATACCTAACAATCTTCCGAAAATGGAGTGGAATTGATGATAAAAAAACCAAAATTACTAAGAACAGAAAGTTGTGGACAGTCAGGATAGTTAATGTCCTGAAGAGACACGGCTCATTGAAGAAGCATAATTTCACCCATACTACCAAGTACCTCGATGCTAATGCGAGCAGTTCAATAGTACGCCAGGGCTACATTTCTAACGTCTTCATTGAACAGTATCAGGGCCGTCACCTTTGAGGCTTACCAAGACGTAAAAAGCAGTGGTGATCCCAACATCACACTGCTACACTTTGTAGACGACACAGAAAATCTCGCTAGCAAAGAAAAGAAACTGGTCTGTCTTGTGATGAAACGGGATGAAATATCTTCCAAATATTGCATGGCGATTAATTCCAGAAAAATAAAGGCATGATGAACAATGAGAAAAGTCTGTGAACTAAGATCAATACCGTTGGTGATTAAATTCAACTAAGGATGTAATTCAAATATATTGGCTTAATTATAAGCTAAGAGAGTTCTATCCCAAAAGTAATTTCAAGAGTGACACAAACAATATCCGTTGTTCCAATACTAAGAACCAATTGGAAATACAAGAGCATCTACATGAAATCAAAGATCGGCCTGTTGCACGCATTAAGATTCTCTTTCTTGAAGATTAACAGCAGAATTTCGACGAAGAAATCGCGTCTTATAAATGTGATACTGAATAAATTTTCTAGTCATCTCTAATAAATATGTGACGTCCCCCGGTGTCGCTGCGCCAAATGTGACGTCTGCCTGGATGCGTCCGTCGTGCTATCCTGTCCTGTGACGACCAACTGGCTTGGTATTGGTTGCGGCACCAGATGTGACGTTCTAACCTTTTACTGATTCGGATGGGAATCTGGATAAATTCGGTATCAGACTTGTCGTTCCCAGCTCGCCTCCAACGCCTGATTACCGAAGTAACTGTTTTGATTTCTAGTCTAACCTACCCACGTTGTGATTTGATCTTAGGCAGACAAAATCAATCAGTCGGCGGGCCGTAATGCAAGCAGTGTTCGATCAAGGGCAACATCGCACAAGTATATGTAAAAAAAAAAAATAAAATAATAACTCGAAAGGTTCAAATGTGTTAAAAAAGGATAACAATATTTTATATCTGGTTGCTGAATACAGGACTGCTTCTTCTTTCCAACCCGCTATATGGATTCGTGACACTTAGGCTAGTCTTAATATCTTAAGTTGTTTATTCTTTAAGAAACTGGTTCTTTGTGTATCTTCAGGCGATATTCGCGAAACTTGTTTTGGTGGTGTGAGTCTAAGTCGTTCTTCAAAAATAAATTGTTCTTGGCTAGAAGTTGAGGTCGTGATGCCTGGAATCTTTCAAGTCAGCTATCTGCGAGGCGGGTGCAACTCCAACTGCGAACTTCACTCAACTGCCTCTCAACTGGAACTCGAACTGGTACTGGTTTTCACTCGCTGCGACTCTGCTTATATGGACGCCGACCAAAACCAGGGTGGGCTTGTCGGGGTTTGAGGTTCCTTGATAATTCTAAACCCACAATCCACTTCTTTGTTTTCGGTCAGGAAAATTTTATTATTTTCCATTTTTGGAAGTCTTTCGTCTTCCCACCTTCTTCTGTTCTCATATTGGTATCTCACCATGCCCTCAGAGGTGTCAACGGGTTTCCCGTCTCTCTCACAGTGGCATCTCACACCCATTTCTTCAGGGGGTGCAACAGGCCTCCCCTCCTTCTTCACATGATTACCTCTGCCTAACGCTCATGCCACCATTCAGCCAATGGGCGCTCAGCATCGTGGGTGTGGCCAGACTAGCCTCGGTTTAAAAAATCGTGTTCAAAAAAAAAAAATTATCTACCTTTTTCTTTTTTCTTTTTCTTTTCTTTCACTTGATTTCCTTCTGACCGACCACAAACCCTTGGACTTTTATCTTAGCCAAACGTTACTTGAACTTTATCACCCGGTGTCTTAGCCAAACAAGTGGGTGGTCCATTGGACAGATTTGCATTCTTGGTGCCAATTACTAATCCGATAAAATATTTTCTCTATCATAACCAGCCCTGATAATAATCAGATGCTCCTCTCAATGATATTCTGCATATAGACAAAGGCTTAATCTTTCCTCCATGGTGGTCAGCGGACATTTTTGTTTTTCTCGGACAGTGCGTGCTTAATTAATTTTTATTTTTATCTCTTCAAAATTCTGCGGGAGGTCTCTTGTCCAACTTGAAAAAATCTTTTTCTTATCATTGCCATGGGCAGATTGGATATATCTTTCTCGCCGCCCCGTAACATAAATCAGATTAAATTCTGTGTTTTACCTTCTCGTCAATGGAAATAAAAATCTTACCACTTTTTCCCTCCAGAAAAACAACACCGCTCAGTGTCCTTTTCGTGATGGCTTCTTATCACCTAAATTTAATTCTCGCCTTTCTTTTTTCTTCTTTCTTTCTAGCGACGTAAATAGTGTCACAAATATATTGCAACACAAATTACGCAGCGTAAGATAATATCGGACAATAACTAGACCTGCTAGAAATTTGAAATGGTGTGAATATTTCTTAAAACCCAGCAAAATTTCCAGTTCCATCCTACATGATTCTACCTGAGACAAAAGATCAAAAGAGGGGAAAATTAACCGAAACCGTTGTGTGTACAGAAAGATCGCTCACAAGGACTCAGACATGTGCAGCAGGTTACATAATCATAGCAGGACATTGTCCTCACGACTGCACTAATGATAATGATGGCGATGATTGTTATAATTATGATGAGGAGGAGGTAGAGGAGCAGGAGGAGAAAGAGTTGGATCAGACAAATATATGCTCAGTAAATATATCTCCATCCCACAGTTTATAAATGAAACAAAATCATTTCAATAGGATAGAATCGGACTTAATTGGGTGCACATATTGTGTTCTTGTGGCATGTAACTCTGTGTTTAGTAAAAATCAAAAAACTGCCTGACGTCATCTTTCTTTTCTATTTATGATCGCCCTCTGTTTCTTTATATGCATTTCTATCGGAGGTGCCTATGGTATCGTACAGACAAAAGATACTGACAATGGAAATTGTTCTCCTTGTTAGGCGCAATGGTGCCATACATTCAACGGGAAGTCGTAAGCTTCTTCTACAATTTTATCATTTTTGCTAGGACGTTAATTTAAATAAAACCAACAGATTTTTTTTTTCATTATTTCTCTTATCCACTTTCTCAAACGAAACTTATTTCCACGAATTCTTTCTCCATTTTTTTTTTTTTTTTTTTTTTTGTTTTGTTTTTTGGAGCGGGGAATGTGAAAATCTCATTATTTTTCCAACTTCGATTATCTCTAACACGTTTGTTTTTATTATATTTCTTTTTTATATATTTGCTCATAATCTTCTTTTTCAAAGGATTTTTCAAACTAATTTCCGATGCATCATCCAATATGCGTTTTAAATTTCTTTGAACGGTGTTTCATAGAAAAATGGAGTCTAAAGCCGCCTGACTTTCCGCTGGTCAGATAATGGTCGGCAACAAATGACTTTTCAGTTATTCCTATAGAATATATTCGTTTTTTGTAATTGCCTGCGTGTACACTAATGTGTTGTTTATAACTTTATTAAATTGTTTTCTACCTTTTTATTCCATTGGTTTCTGTCTTATTTCGATCATGCAGAGATTTCAATAATACTGTGAAAACCAATTAGATGACGTCAAAATTTAAACCTTTACGTCTATAGTACTATTTTGAAATGTGGTTTTGGTTAAGGCTAACACTGGTGTTTTATAACACAGAGTAGATTTAGGTTACGTTTAGGCGGGTTGAGACTTTTCGTGTTCTTCATCTTTTATATGCCATGTTGTTTCAGATATTTGGTGATCATGGCTCTGCCAAACATTCTGTATTTGTATTCTGTTCTGTTCCTTTTGGCCATTTACCGTACCCATTTTGGCCTTTTCTGCAGACCATTCATTCGAAATACTTAAGCAAATTAGTCGTTGTCTTCCTCTAATTCGCTGTCCTTATATGTCTTATGCGTATTCAATTTACCCGTTCTCTTTATTCATTATATCTCTCATAAATTTCGAATAAATCTTCCTGATTTTAAATATAAATCTTGCAGTTCCTATTTGCCTCAAAATGTTCTAGTTGCTTACATGTTTAGGCTTTGCTATCCTCCGCACACGTCTGTTGCGTCATATATTTTCTTCATCTGTAAAACGATTATCCAACATTCAATACCTTATAGGATATTTCATGTCATATCGTAGTTTAGAAGTTTTTCTTCTGTTTGTATTCTCATATCCATATCATGGGTGAAGCGACCACCAGAATTAAAAAAAAAACATCGAGCCTGGTTAGTACTGAATACTAGGTAATATAATATTGGATGTGCGGTTGATGTAATGGATAACAGCTCGGAAATAGAGTTTAGAGAGCCGAGTTCGTATTCCAGTCGGCTTCGTTATATTTACCTACGCGGAAGTAACCCTGGGAAAGCTAAGAATATCCCTTTTCTCTCCCAATATTTGGATGATAAACTAAGACTTGTTTCGGTAAATCATTATTGTTTGATACAATCTAAAATATTTTTGGGGTTAGAAATTACTTCAAAATATTGAAAAACCGTAAAAAACATTTAAATTAATCAAACCACCTTTGTTTCTAACGATATTGTAGATATCCATATCTTACTGATAATATATTGAATATTTAAATACTGAAATTTATATTCGGTTGAATCCTAATTAATTTTGGTTTTTGTTTATAAACTTTATTCTTCAATGCATAAAGTAGAATTAAATTTAATTCAGATATATATTCGCCATTATTTACGATAAACTGTTGCTATTGATCAGGAATCTCTACGATAATATTTCAGTTATATTCCACAGATTTAATTGTGAAAACGTTTTCGACTGTACCTTCAATCTCCTTTTCATAAGAGAGACTTTGCAGCCATCAAAAAAGTAATACTATATTTGTGCAAGTTCAGATGCATATAACAGGTGGGGTCATTTTTCCTTCATTATTCTTGCTGTGTGTTGGTTGAGTTGACACGAAGGAGAATATATTTCTTTTAATCTCTGTGTACGCTTCAACGGGCGTGCAGCCCTATGCAGGACAAATTTATTCTTATCTGACACGTGCAATTAGTAGTTAGGTAGATACTTTCGTAATTTTAATTGGACCCCCAAAAAGTAAATTAATTATAACCCAATCTAATATTGACACCAACTTTATTAAAAGGTAGATGCTCGCTCTTCGTAATAGGGTTAGAGACTATAAAATATAACTACGCATTAGGCGGGAATCCAAGTGGCGCCATTACTTGCGATAAAAAAAAAGCTCATACTATAAATAAGGTTCTAACTTCGAGTGAACCTTTGCCGAATAGTTTTTCTTATAGAAGTCATCAAGAGTACTAACTTACAGAAATTGATTACGAATAACGAAAAGAAGCACAAAAAACGCTTAGACGTGATAATAAATGCAAGACAATGATAAAGTATTAACTATTGTTGCGGATGTGTGTTGGAGAGGAATAGAAGGTTTGAATTATCAGAAGGCTTAAAATTGTATGTGTTCAATAATCTTCCATCCACAACAATTAATGAAAGAAAACGAATAATGATTCATAAACATCTTGTTTCAAAACGTAACAACTGAATTTATTAATATTAGGTTGATGCAAAAATAATGACGTAATAATGTCGTTTTTTGACGTTAAAAAATACGTCAACAAACGAAATTATTACGTCATTATTTTTGCACCAGCCTAATATCTGATATGCATGCATAAATACTGAGTGATAAGGTTAGACAAAGTTGTGTCTCTTAGATTAGGTAAATATTTGTACCTAAGCTCATAAAGTGAACGTAATTATTAAACTGTAGTTTCGAATAAAGTTTCTTTAGCATATTTGGAATTGTGTATTGCACAAGTTGGTAAAAGTTCAGAAGAGATTTCAGAGTTCGCACTTGCGTGAATGTTGGTAATTGTCTTTAACATTTGACTGCATTATTTAAGACGGGAGTTCTTGAAGATTACATCTTGGTAAATGAGAGAGATGAATGAAAAGAAACACGAGGGAGTTTACACGTGTTCTGTTTATATATGATCGTGAATCACGTGACTGGCTAAGATGGAAAACGCGGAAAAACAGGTTTGTCGTGTGCAGGATATCTGATTGGTCGGAACTGACCAATCAGCGAGCTAGTTTTTAGTAGATTAACCAATGAATGCTTGTTATATATTTTGTGAGATTGTGATGGTGAAAATTACAACAGGAATAATGCATTTCCTAGCAGAGGTTAACTGGCTTGTTGTGGAAGATTCCACACTATCAACTGTAATAAGACGCTAACTTATAGCAGATCATTAAGAATTCTGAAAATAAATAAATAAAAACATTTATAGGTGGTAATAACAAAAAGACAACAAGAAAGGCATATCGTCCTATTCACACTCTTCCCTTGTCTCTTGAAAAGAAGTAGATGTTAATCCTTTGTTTCCTGTTTCGGATTTTGTTTCCGGTTACTTCTAAAATATACTCCAACTCTATTCCTAGCGTCCTTGCCTAAGCTCTAAAATTTTATTCGCTATTTTAACCTCTTCAAGTCTAGAATTAGCTAATTTTCCTGCTTTAGGTCCCTTTCTTACGCTAATATAGGTAACCTTCTTCCTCGAGAGTCCCTTGAGATTTGTATTGGGTGGACATTAGTAAGAAAATATCAAACAGCTAACTTACAGCAGGTGATTAAGAATAATGAAAATATGAGAAAATTCGGTAGTAAATGAAAGCGTACTGATGCATGAAAATAAAAAAGAAAACGTACTTGTGTCAGTAAGTGAAAACAAAAAACCCAGCTTAGACGTAGTAATGTAAGAAAGACAAAAACAAAGCATTAAATATCAACTGGAATAAGAGAGCAGTCGTGGTTATCAGCAAAAGAGGTAGCCCAAGTTTTGAATCGATGTATTGGAGACGTAAAAAACTCAAGCTGGTTCAGACATTTCACGATATTAGTAGTCTAGTTACATTAGGGTTAAATTGTGGTAGATAAATAAAAATAAAAAAACATATAGTGAAATATAAATTCAAAAATAAAATAAGTATTACTAATATTCATTATTTCAAAGAGTAATTAAAATAGATATATATTTTGTCGTGAGAAAAGAAGAAAAATTTCTGATTTGTAGTATGTAACACGTAATGGCGTGAATAGTGGGCAACATCACATATGAAGATGTCTTGAAACGGCGGACAATATTTTCTACTGAAAGATACTGAGAATAACATGTTCAACAAATTGCGTGTCGGAGAAGTCTTAGCAAACAGATAAACATCAGCAGATAAAGAGAGCTGAGGTTTCTGGAGCACATAACGAGAATTAAAACGCTTTAATCAAGAAGTTGAAACTTCACACTATATCAAATAGACGGTTAAGAAGGAAATACCCATCAATACTAGAATGATCGATAAAAGCTACTAGACTTGAGAAAACTATTTTTCCCGGTAAAAAATGTTTAGGGAAAAATTTTACAAAATTCAACCTGCAAAGAAATGACAACTTCGTCAGTTTAACTCTACCATTGCCAAATCTCACATGACATATTGAAAGCAAAAGAAAGCGGGGGAAACAATGTGTAAAACTTCGTGTAAATGAATAATCAACGCCAAGAAAGCAATTGGGGTAAAGAAAGTAAGATACGTAGAAGTGAAAAATAGGATTGCTGGGAAGAACTATGATGTCCCATATGCGGAAACAATATGGTAGATGAAAAAATGTGTTGTGTATTACACTTACATACCTATCTACAGATAGCTGGCCACTCGTATTCGAAGATAACCGTCTACTAGCCAATCACTATTGCTCAGGCAGATTTGTGTTTGTTCAACGCCCACTGAACCCACCTGTGGTATAAACTGCAACTATGCTGAGCAGACCTTTGTTTCCGAGAAAGAGCGTGTTATCTTGCGTGATCAAAAATTTGATCAAGACCAGCACGCTAAAACACTCGAACACGATGACGGGTAAATTTCGTGCTAGCTATCGACTATTCACCATTTCACTCACAAGTTTTGTGTCAACCCGTAACATTGTTATCAGGTACATTCAAAGGGGAGCACACTGGGACCCTCCGTCTCAAGAAAAAAAAAATAACTTGCTGTTATTTAATGTTGTTGGTAATATTAGGTTGGTGCAAAAATAATGTCGTTTTCTCACATGTGTTACTATGTGAGAAAACGACATTATTTTTGCACCAACCTAATAACTTCAGAAAGTCCATTAACTGTCAAATCGGCCATGGTGGGATTCGAACCCGTTTCTCATGGTAAGCCATGTGCCCATACGCTCGCACAATAAATAACACTCACGCCATCGATTTGTAAATTTAAAACTCTGTTACATTGAAAATATTTTTTTTCCCTGCGGACATAGTATAAAGTTATAAATGCATTACAAAGAGGAAGAAATAATAGACGAATTAAATAGTATTTTTTTTTTGTTTTTGTTTTTTTTGTTGTTGTTGTTTTGAAATCTCCCAAGGCTTGAATATCTTAAAAGAAATGGAAATAGGGGTCGATAGAGAGAAATTCAGTAAGATACGCTCAGCTTTAACATGATTCCGTTTTTGGCTACCGGCGACTTCAAAGTCGCAGTCTCCAATCCCTCTTCCACCAAGCCACGTCAATGCTGAAATTCAATGGATACATCTTTCGAATATATATGTAAAACATTTTTCTCTTTTTTTCTCTCTATGCAAATATAATTTGTCATTTTATGTAATGACCTAAACATCTGAAATGAGCATTCATTACATTAATATATATATATATATATATATATATATATATATATATATATATATATATATATATATAACGTCATCCACAGACAGACTGTTTCGATGTTTCACAGCTCATCAGTGTGGCTAGACGTCCGGTTGCCTCTAGCTCGGATATATATATATATATATATATATATATATATATATATATATATATATATATATATATATAAGCTTTAATAATGTATTGAGAAATATCATATGTCTATGGTTAATTTGAACATACTTATAAATAGATATTAATTACGGTTTCTCCACTGGAAATTTTCTTTTTCTTTTGTTTGTTTTTTGTTTGTTTTCCAGTAAAAATAAAGAAACCTAGAATTTCAAATACTGATTTTCAAGGCCTGTTCAATACATTTGACTGATTAAAGTAACATATTTTACCGACATTGATTCTCACATATTTTTTCTAAGTAATCAGACTTTGTAGACATCACCATATGTGTATATTTGAAGAAAAATAATTTTAAAAGATACGATAGAATGGAAGTAAAAGAAACAATATGTAAAATTCAGCAGGAAAAATCGAATATTTGAATAAGCGATGCAAAAAGAAGACTTTGTAAAGAGAAAAAGGCGTAAATATGGTGGAGAATCTCAAATAAAAATCTGCAAGTGCAGGAAAAAATCTAATAAAATAGACATTAGTTTGAAACAAAAGTATGTATGAAAAGAAATTCAGGAAAAATGAAATAAAAAGATAGCACACTTTTACTTAGAGGATATTTTTCTTGGAAACATTACTTTGGAAAAATATCAGCCAATAAATATAGTTTATCAATTTTACAAAAAAATATTTTACTTGAATTTTTTGTTGTAAACATAAACAAAATCGAGACAAGAGCTGAAAGTAAAATTCGAGATACAAATAAAAGAAAAACCGAAGTTATTTTCTAATTGTTAAAAACTGGATAACAAAAGTAATATAGTCTACGAACAATGTGCGTTGAGGAATCGCCATATTGGCGTAAATGTCCATCCATTTTCTTGGATAATCGTAGCCGTTTTCTTATTAGCGTTTTCAGAACGGAAGACAAAACACATTAGTTCGTATTTAATTAGTGACAAGTATTTATTTTCATTGTTTTTAGCATATGCTCACGAATTAGATTTGATGAGGAAACAAACAGAAAGAACTGTATTTTGTGTTTCCTATAATGATACACAGACATTTCACTGAATAGGAATAAATATTTCTTTAAAAATTCTTTTACGGTATCTGGGTAGTTAAGATAATATCCTCGACATTAATCTAATGGAAGCCAATACCCATTACGTTCTTAATATATACATATACACAGGAACTTGTGCATATATACATAGGTTTTGTCATTTGTAAACACGGACATATAAAATGGCCTCGATATATTTTAAAGATGATGTCCGTGTGTACACATATACCTCCACACACACTAATATATATATATATATATATATATATATATATATATATATATATATATATATGTATGTATGTATATATCTATATATGTGTGTGTGTGCGTGTGAGTGTGTGTGTGCGTGTGTGTTTGAGTGTGTGTTTGTGTATATGTATATGTGATCTACGATTAAATAGCGCAACATTATCAAACCAAATATGGAGTCAAAAAGAAAATAATATACCTACTAAAATGAAATGGGAAATTATAAATAAAGTACAACCATATTAGATTACTAATAGTAATTTTAGACTGTGCTTAGAAGAAAGATTATCAATATTATCTTTTAATAATCAAATTAAATTATTAAATAAAAAGAATGAAATATTGGGTCGATGCTGACATATTAAGAGATATTCACTTTATTACATTAATAAAATTATAACATAATAAATCAAATAAAATATTATAATTTAGTTAATAATTCAAAAGCACCATAATATATTATTATTTAATTAGTAATACAAATTAGCAAATATTTCAATTTAAGTAATAATATAGCATAACAACTTTATAATAATTTAATTTCGAAGAAAAATTTAATTTCGAAGAAAAAATTAATTTCGAAGAATAATTTAATTTCGAAGACAAATTTACAAACGGAAGAAAAATCTACTGATAAAAAATAAAGACGTAAATAAAAGCAAAAATTAATGAAAGTTTGGGACCCTTTAAATTCATATATACGCACGTGAACAAAATGGAGTAAAAAAAAAATGGATTGAAAATACGCAAATAAATTTTAAAAACTGGAAATATCAGTTAAAAAACAAAACCCCCTGATAGATGGACATTACCCAAAAACTTCGAAGTCGGGGAAAACAGCAAAAAGTTGATATTTAAAGTTAAGTAATCATTTTTTATAATATCATATATATATATATATATATATATATATATATATATATATATATATATATATATATATATATATATATAGAGAGAGAGAGAGAGAGAGAGAGAGAGTGAGAGAGGGTGAAGGGAGTGTCGCGGAGATCGATGATTGGATGCTGATATGTTTTCAGCCTTCCAACGTCTGAAATATTTGATTTCCTCCTCGACTGTTAGATATTTCAGCTGGGTGTTGATTGTCATATCTTAGCTCGTACCCACTGACTGGAGGAACAAAGTTCTCAGCAAATTATCTGTTCCCAGTAGGTATGCCCAAAGAATCTTACAAAACAGAACGATCCTGGAAATGGTCTTCAGATTTCCAACATTAAAACGATCACATTGAATGGCAACCTCGGACGTTTCTACGATTTTTCCTACCACGGCTTGGTACCTTTGAATTTTCACCTACTCTGCTTTCACAATATTTTCTTTCCATTACTAACACTGCTAATACTACTACCACTACAGATATTACTACTACTACTAATATTAATAATCGGTTATATTTTGTTAAACCCGCTTGGACGGATCGTAATTATAGTGTAAGTGATTCAAGTTAAGGACATCGATTGAGTTTCAAAACATTTTTACATAAATACAGCATCATCAATTGTTTGTCTACATCCATAAAAGTGTAAATAAAACCCTGCCGTCGAGAATACCATCTTTTCCGAACACATCCTGTTTCATTTTAAAATGGTTTTAACCGGTTCCTTCTGTATTCTTGTTCAAGTAATATTCTCGTATTACAAAGAGTTTATGGAAATAGATTCTTACCATATTAAAATTCGCAAATAATTCGTTTCTAAACTCTATTCTTACGTTCATTTATTATTTAATTACTTCCACTATTTAGTGTGTTTTATTCCCGATTTTCTTTCGTTATCTTGATGCATTGGGTACTTTAACTTTTAGATTAAATCTGAAGGATTAAGTCCATTTCAAAATGATTTCAAAAATTGAAATTTATTGACAAATTTTCGCAAAATGCATTTTATTCGCAAACAAAATATTAATTGAAGTTTGCCTGCTAGTGAAAACTGTCCTGCTATAATGTTATCTTACAATTGATCCAAGTACTGAAATCATTTGATATGAAGATAACATACAGTAAATCGGTATGTAAATTACACACAGATATATGAGTTCATATACAACTCTCGACAGTTTTGTTCCTTTAGTACTAAACTGGTAAAAAGTTCATGTACCTGTTTCTTCTTTCACCGTCTCTGTTTTATACACACACGCACAAATACACACACACACACACACACACACACATATATATATATATATATATATATATATATATATATATATATATTAGGTTAGTGCAAAAATAATGACGTAATAATGTCGTTTTTTGACGTATTTTAAATTATTTTTGCACCAACCTAATATATATATATATATATATATATATATATATATATATATTAGATGAATAAATTTCATAAAACGGGAAGAATTCCAAGCGGTGGAGAATGTGAGGGAAACCACTGATATTTCCTTAGTAGTTACGACATTTGGAAAATTATGAAGAGACATGACACATAAAAGAAAACAAAACCTGAAAGAATCCGCATTTTAACCAATATGCAGTGCTTCCGTAGATATAAGTGTTGAATCGCGGTCAATTTAGATCAGACTGAGCCATATTATAAAACTCAATGTTAACTGCTGTTCAGTTTAAAAGACTAAATGTGTATACGTTAGTGCATGTGCCCTGTATTATATCTGATATTTGTTCAGGAAGTCAGACAGCTAATTGAATCTCGTCTCACATCGCATCGAACGCGACTGGATAAGACATGGTTAGTTTCGGTGCATGGGCCGAGAAATGAATTCATTCTTAACAGGGCGTAATCTAACCACTGAGACATTCTCTATTCGTAGCGATTGTCTATCCTAGCAGTAATTGAGGCAGAATGAACATGAGTGAGTGGTGTGCGAAAGTCGAATATTAGTTTACTTTGTCCGGTCGACGTAAATTGCGGCATCAGCGTCACCTATAAATTTTACTTAACAACATCTCTGTTTGATTCACGATTTGTCTATCTGCTTATCTTTATACCTAATGATAAATTTCGTTAATTCGAAGTAGGGAGATACACAAGAACGTAGGCGTAAATACGCACATACATACAATCTCAGCATTCCGGCATACACGCAATCAAACACATATAAATACACACACATCCATATGTTACACATACACGAATATATATATATATATATATATATATATATATATATATATATATATATATATATATAAGCGTACTTAAATATACAGCATGCGATGGATAAATTGTCGTGTGAATTAACTAAAATAAAAAATAACACTGACATCTCATTCTAACAGATATATTTAGCAAAATTTCACAAAATGTTGAAATACTAGAGTAAATTTATTAAATAATATATCCACTGGCTTTAACCACAGCCTCCAGACGACTTCGAAATCTCCTGAAACTTTTCTGGACGGTCTCATTGTTTAAGTTGGTGAATGCTATCATAATCCTTGCCTTCAGTTCATCTTTGAATTTATTATTTGTTGGCCTCTCACTTATCAGTGCCTAATATATAATAATCAATGGAGTTTTAGCCTGTAGACTTATGTGGCGATACGGGTTGACGTGGACGCAGAAATTGGCTGCCAGTCATGACTGGGTACTCAGGCAGAGTCCATTTGCCAGATAGGCTTTTCCAGCAGCCACCGACATGACCCAAGGCAGCACTACCTCAACCAGGCACATGATATAGACCTCCGTGTTGTGTCTGAGGCCTTCACCAACAAATTCGTGAGTTCTTTTTATATCAAAACGATCAGAGAGTTCTCCAAGGTGCCATACCTTCGTAATCACCATTAGACTCAGCCAAGATTTTCCGATTCCGTACACTGTCATCAGATTCTCTGAAATATACGTATTTCTGCTTCCGGCATCAATGTCAATCTATACAACACGGAATGGAAATATCGTAAAAAGTCCCCGGAGCAGATAATTATTTTGATAAAATTCGATATCATCACTCTCGTTATTATCTTTCTATATGTGTCAATTCCTCATTTAATAAGCATGGAATTCTTTAGATCAATGTTCTGGTTGAATTTATTTCTATGATATAACGAATATATTTGATAAATTGCTGTGTATAATGTGTCTTTTGTGCTCAAAAATACATTTTTTTTATTTCTGCAATATTCCCCAATGTATTGTGAGAAGCAGCTCTAAGAATTTATATTGCATATACCTGCATCAGAATTATTATTGCTATGTGAAATCTGGGTTCTGATCATATGAATAATAGGTTTGGATATGTTTGTAATTATTATGATGTTGGTTATATTGGACAAATTTAGTCTGTTAAGTTGTAAACCAAAGCTAAGAACAAAATTAGTCATGCATAGATAATTAACGTTTAAACAATCATTCTAAAAGGCAACACATGAGTAAGAAGAAACACTTAACAGCCAAGTGTTCCAATACTTGCTCACTTGAAAAATGGAGGCTTTCAAAGAAAAGGTGGTATGTACTAAGTTGTTTAACACGTCGAAATGTAAATACGAAGAAATAAGACCTAAAATTCTGAACACTTATCTCATGTTCAGTTTTTGATATCATACGTAAATGTCTACTGTGAAAAGAAGAAAATGAATCGCATTTGCAGTTCCTATACTTTGCTGGGTCTGTATTTACAATTATATATATATATATATATATATATATATATATATATATATATATATATATATATATATATGGGTATAGAGGTGGGTAAATTAAATAAGTTGATATTACCAAGCGTATATGCCTGTCTGATGAGTTGGTAAAGCAATGAAGTCGCACCCCAAACGTGTGTGTGTGTATATATATATATATATATATATATATATATATATATATATATATATATATATATATATATATATATATATATATATATATATATATACATACACGTGTGTGTATGTTTTTGCATGTGTGGTCATACACACATATACACACGCATGCACTCACACACTTGCGCATACACATATCTATCTATCTATCTATCTATCTATCTATCTATCTATATATATATATATATATATATATATATATATATATATATTCTTCCGTGTATATGTGTGCATTAGAGAGAAAGAGAGCGAGAGTGAGATATTTCATGTATCAGTTCATAGGTGAGTTCGCTGTGAAGAAATCGACTTTGTCACTGACGCAATCAGTTTTTGAGTAAAGTTAGCAACAATGAGTTCTAACTTTCAAAACGCTCGACTTTACCGCATTAAATTGGCTGTTTACATGATTTATCCACCTAAGACGTCTACCGATTTGTATTGAAATAAAATGTTATAGACCTATCCAAAAAAAAAAAAAGAAAACTTACGAAGTTATTGTTAACTGTCTTTCAGTGTAAGCATATTCTTCAATGTACCGATGCCAACTGCATCAGTCTGAGTGTGCGCAAACTCGATATATATAACTGGTGATTTGCTTGGTAAACAGTTTAGCCTACATCAGGAAATTGATTCAGCGGTTATTACACTAAAATAAAATGAACAATCTCTCTCTCTCTCTCTATATATATATACATACACACACTCTTTTTTACGTTATTTTTATAGATACAAATATTTAAGTACGTTCTCTGTTTATAATAAACAGTATTAACTACATATACTGGCCTAAAATTAAATAAATTTCATATACAATATGCAGACAGGAATCGAACCTCTATCCGACACGGAACTGTCATATAGCCTGGAGTTCTATACCATTTAGCTAGAGAGGTAACACCTGTTTGGCAGTATCAAATTACTGTTTTTAGACAAGAAATTTCATACGATTCCAGTCGGGTTCGTTACCTACGTTTAGGCGAACCCTATATTTAAGAAAGCTATGAATATTCTTTTTTCTTTCCTCAATTTAAGAGTTAAATAGTAGAATTTGTATATGAAAATGAGTATCATCTCCAAAAATTCTGAAAACAATATTCAGCCGTAAAAAAAAAATCTTACAATCCAATATTATGACATGGCATTAAATATGCTACAAATTTGTCAACCATGATTATGAGTTCAATCCCTTGGTCTTGCAGTGTTTTACTTAGACTCGTTGTAAACATGCGAGCAATAACTAATCAGTGCTAAAAATAAGAACTCGACGATATCCCTAGACATGCGCAGTGGAAGAAGAAATTTCTACACACGTAGATTAAATAAAATGTTCACTTAAGAATTTCTTATAGGATATCCATATCTACATACACCTGAAGTAGGACGGCGCATACAACGGACGAAACGTTTTGATAACAACACGAAAAATGGGGATAATTAAAGGTCTCTGTGAGTGCCCACCTGTGTGTCCGCATGTGTATGTGCTTGCGTGTGTCTGTATCTGACTGTGTGTGTATACATATAGACAGAGAAACAATTCACAAAATTAGATTGTCGTCTGGATCACTAAGGAGTTGAATTTATATTAGGTTGGTGCAAAAATAATGTCGTTTTCTCACATGTGTTACTATGTGAGTAAACGACATTATTTTCGCACCAACCTAATAATAATCTAAATACAAAAGTCTTCCATTGCATGCACGTGAATTTACTAGCTGACACTTGACTGTTTGGTTACTTCAGCTTTTCTTCATCATAAAATCAATTAATATTCATAAAACCTATTTTCGTCCTTTTTTACTCGAGGTATAAGGTAGAGCTATGCGCTTAATTTTCATCTTTCACACTGTAGTTGTAGATAATCTTTAAGGCTGAATCATATAGACTCCATTCATATACTATTGGTAAGAAGCGATTTTCATCCAAGATCCTTCTTTTGGACGACCTCACTTTGGTGGAACAAACAGCTAAATCACTAAAAACGTAACCTCTTCAAGTCTAAGTTCGACCCTTATCTATTCCACATATCCTCATAGTTTGCACTTAATTACTCTTGCATCCCTGCAACAACCTCTTTCATTGACAATTTAGTTTGAGTTGAGACTTTATTGGGTGAAAATTTAATACAATATATCTCTATGCTTTTTCTGCCGGAATTAATCAATATATTTGATCGTATCTCTCTCCTAAATTTGTTAGTATCCCTGTATTTATATCGGTCTATATTCATATATATATATATATATATATATATATATATATATATATATATATATTAAAGAATGTAAGAATTTATTTATGCTTGTGTGTTTTGTTTGTGTCTGTGTATCTATATATATATAAGAATGTGCACACACATTGAAATATATGTAAATTTAAGATTATATATATATGTGTGTGTGTGTGTGTGTGCGTGTGCGTGTGTGTATGTTTTGTTTGAATGATTTTGTTATCTGTGTGTGTATGTGCGCTCTCAATTTGGAGAACTTGTCCCATTTTTATAAGTATTATCAAATCTTAATTACTTACACTTAGAATAAGTTGATCGAAAATTCCCTTAGAGCAAAAATTCTATATTGAATAGTCAAAAAAATTACAACTCTCAATTAGCTTCATAAAGTTTTTTTTTTTTTTTCTTAATATATTTCTTCTTTACATCTCTTCAGGCCTTTCTTTCTTCAAGCAGAATCTGTTCGCTATCAAGCGTTGAGTAGATACCATTCATTATATATATTAAAGATAAAACTAGAACTCTATGGTTAATACTCTTTTATATTGACAGTGGTTATCCGAAAAATAAAATGTCGGTTTCTTTTTCTCGGGTGTTATGCTGCTTATTAGATAATAATACCATAGGTAATTTTAATGTATATTTTCGATGTTTCCTTTATTAATTTCAGTATTTAAACCATGGAGAATTATCTGAAAATACTAGAACTCCATTATATTTCCTTTTTTCTTTCGTATTTCAGGACATAGAGACTATGGCTCTTCATAACACCTTTTAGTTTTATACTATATGTTTTAACACTTAGCCATCACACTTTATCATTTTTCTGTCATCCATTAATTGAAACTTCTTTAATAGATTACTCGTGTTATATCACATGAGATTCTAATGTCGGAGTGAACGTACGTGTTTTTAATTGCTCAAATAGACTGATGCCATCTATCTATATATAAAATTATATGCCTGCCGTTAGTTCATCCGACAGAAATTGCCATACATTGACTGATTCTAAACAAAATGTGGGTGTAACATGCAAACAAGTAAACGGGTACAAAGTACATTTGGTTTTACTAGGGTGCGTAAAACTCGATATCTAGTGGTTTTGTCAAACTATTTTTTCCAATAAATCAGCTTATTCAAAATTACAACAATTGGTATGTGAAATTCAACGAAACATTGAGTTCGTAAATCTCGACAAAAATGTTAGCATTAAATTCAATAATTCTAAATACTGTCAACATTTCAACATTTGTTGAGCAAAATTCTAGTATTTTGAAAGGGAAATCTTGATTTTAATTAACCATTTTTAAAAATCTTTCTTTGTTTATTATATTAAACTACTAATTATATTATTTTATATTATTTCATATTATTATTCATTTTTAATCTTTATTAAAATAGATCTTTTGTTTTATTTTCAAGTGGTTTTTCAAGTTTACTTTATTAAGAAGTTTTGTTTTAACTAAGGATTATGATATTAAGAATATTCAATGCAGTGGATTTGGTAAATTGCTTATACATTAGCATGAATAATTATACTCTATAATATTAAAGCATAATATTTCTGTTTTTATGAAAGATTTTATGTAATATCAGAATTTTTTGGAAAAGAATTTCGTGATGTAATGTTTGCATTGTTTAATTATTATAATTGGTTCAGTATCGTCGATTTCTTTCCCTATCATTTAACATTCAAATATTTTAAACAACATAATAATTATATTATTTTATCCTTTACTTATTTATTGATTGTAATAACATTTTGTTATGCACGAGGACGCATTTTGCTATTTGTAAGAAATGTGTTTCGAGCCATATGTTTATTTTCCTTTGTTTCCTTTTTCAATATTTGTTCAGCTCAGATTAGTCAATCTCTTCCACTGTTATTTATCTTTTTTAAATATTCTAACAACAACAATAAAAAGAAATATTCTGATATATTTGATGAAAAAAAGTATATTTTTGTTTTACTTATTCACTGTTTTTATTTACTTATTCACCTCTAAACAAATAATAAAAATTCGGTGTTGTTTGCATCGTCAACCAGTGTAATATATATATATATATATATATATATATATATATATATATATATATATATATATATATATATATGTGTGTGTGTGTGTGTGTGTGTGCGCGTGTGTATGTGTGTGTATGTGTGTATGTGTGTTTGTGTGTGTTTGTGTGTGTGTGTGTGTGTATGTGTGTGTGTGTTTGTGTGTGTTTGTGTGTGTGTGTGTGTTTCTTTATGTCTACTTTTGATGGTCACTCCTTGTTAAGGTGGAAAGGCTTGCGTGGTACAATCATTCTGTGAGCAATGGCGGAGTACAAAAGACCATGCCAGCAACGTTGAAATCAAGGGCTCAGACGAAGCACAATCAGTGCCAAAGACGTCAACGGTGGAACTGCTTGTTGATGATTACAATAGACTACAACGGTTGAAACCTGCTGATGAAGAATGGCTCCGAATGACTTAAATGACACAGAATGTGCCACAGGAAATTATAAATCAGTGGTAGTCCTATGCAGTTTTATTACTGGATTCTGCGTGTCTCCTTCCATATGTGCCGCAGGATTATATCATGAAATGAAGTGTGCGCGTCACTTCCTAACAAGTTGAGGTTCACCTTAAACATATCGCGACATCTTTTTCTACTCTGTTTTTCTTTAAGTTCCTCTCAAATCTTGCAAAGCCAAGATGTGACAGGGAATGGATAACGAGATCAAGTTTGGGAGAAACTGAAAGATTCTAGTCCTGAGGCTACACGTTGGCGACAATATTATCAACAAGGAAGCGTCTAGCAAAGAAGAAATTACAATATTGCATACTAGATAAAGCCGACGAAGTCACATATTATGTTGTTTATCATTGTTCTCCGGAACATCTTGTAATTTGTCCCTGTAAATAATCTTTGGTACTTGGCCCTCCTCCTAGGGCTCCTATTCATTCTCAATAGCACATTAAGAAGGTTACATGCTTTATTTGTGCCAGGAACTTGGACGATAATATCTCGCCACAGCCACTTGTCTTTACCAAGTATTTTTCTTCTCCGTCACCCATTCACAAAAGTTCTTTGAATAGGTTCTTCGATGTTTCTACTATACATGTTTTTATTTAGCCCTTTGCGTGTTACATTCTCTAGGTCACTCTTCCTCATTATTATTTCTATAAATTTCTGATTTCATTTTCAGATTATAAATTTTAGATTCTTTTTTATTCATATTAGAATTTTCTAGTTGGTCACTGGTTCTATCCTTTCTCCGTACACTTCAATTCAGTTTTCTATATCTGAGATTATCCAAAATTTACCCACCCCCTATAAAATGCAGATGATCACGATTTTACTTGTTTCCACGTACGTCTAACTTCGTCTTAATACGTTACTTTGTTTCTTTAAGCTATATTTCGCGATTTCTATGCGTCTCGGGTATTATGTGCTTCTTTTTTAGTCATCTGTTTTTAAACTAGACTGATAGTTAAATTTCTGCACATATTTGTCTCCTTTGCAGAAAACCATGCAATCTCTCCTGGTACAGTTAACAGTTCGTATTTTCTTCTTTCTTTTCTTTACGAATTGTTCAAGGTTTATTTTCTTTGCTTGATTTTTTTTCACCATATTTATTTATTTTTTGGGTTTGCCATCATCAGAGTGAGTTATTATACAATAATAAAAATCGCCTTCAGTATAGTAAGAAAGCTGCTTTAATGAAACCTTCCAGACATTTCTGCCCTGGATGCAAACAGAGTATATTCACAAAGAGAATACGATAATATCATCTACTTGGCGTGGGGACAGTCTGCATTTTCTATTTTGTATCTCTCTCCCTCATATATACAAACACAAACTCTCTCTCTCTCTATCTCTCTGCAATAATTTCATGTACTTTTCTCTGTCATTTTGTCTCATTCTTGCCAACTATTATGTATGTTACAGAATAAATATCATTTCGTCTCATTTTTTTTCATTTTCATACGATATAATATTATAATCATTTTAGCATTCATTTTTTTTCTATATCAAGATAAATTAAAAGAAAAGTAACTTCATTATACTCTTATTGATGCAAAAATTAAAATACTATATTTCGATCGTTTGTACACTTCCTAGTTTGCAAATTGTTTTATTTTAACTCATTCATTTTCACTATTTTCTTGCACGCTTTCTTTCTTATCGTGCACCCTTTTGCTTCCGTTGTGCTTCTGCATCTTCTCTTTTCTTACTTATTTCGAACTATGCTTTATCTATCACTTTTGTGCCACCTTCCTTTTCTTTTTTTGATCATCTTTTTATTATGATGCGTCTTTTTACAGACATTGTCATATTCAGGTTAACTCAATTCGCAATTTCTTTCCTTCATCATCGCGATTTGTTTAATTTATCTGCAATTTCATTTTATTTAGATTTTCTTTGTTTCTCTCCCCTCCCTCTGATAGTTATTTATTTCTATCTTCGTTTTTGTACTTTTCTCTCTTTTTTCCTTAAGTCATCTTTCTTTTTTCTTTCTTTCCTTCTTTTCCATAAATATTTCTTTTATTTTTCCCCTTTTCTTTTGTCCATAGTTTCTTACTTTCTTTCTTTCTTTCTTTCTTTCTTTCTTTCTTTTCTTCTTTCCCATAAATATTTCTTTTATTTTCCCCATTTACTTTGTCTATAGTTTCTTTCTTTCTTTCTTTCTTTCTTTCTTTCTTTCTTTCTTTCTTTCTTTCTTTCTTTCTTTGATTCTTCTCCATAAATATTTATTTTATTTCTTCCCCCTTTACTTTGTCCATAATTTCTTTCTTTCTTTCTTTCTTTCTTTCTTTCTTTCTTTCTTTCTTTCTTTCTTTCTTTAATTGTCCCAAATCCTTACCCCATTCTTCATTTCTTACACTGTTTCTATCTCTAAATTATATTTTTGTTTCATTTTCAAATTAACTTTTCACAACTTGTTTACTCTTTGTCTTTTTTTCTCATTCATATTATATCCTGTCTTAATTCAGTACGCATTTTCTCTCTATCTCTCTCTTTGTGCATAAGTTTACTCACACTTTACGATTTCCTTCACAATATCAATAATCCTCCTTAATTATTTTCGCTCTCTTTTCTGTCTCCTTTCTTCATTGAACCCAAACTTATTCATGTTCTTACTATCCATTTTTTTCTCATTAACTAATCTCTATATTGGAAATCATCTACAGGCAAACAGCTGCCCGATATTTTCATAATGGATAACGGAGGCACTAGAAGGAAAACAAGTCATTTGAACAAAAGCGCTTAAAAAAGGAATAAGACATAAAATCTTATTAAATTTTCTTGTAATATTTTTTCTGTGTTTCTTGTATATATTTATATCATTGAGATTATGTCAATGTATATTCTATCAAAATCTTGAACAGGATTCGAACTTAACGACTTTGGAAAATCTAGAGGAAATTGGAAAACGTTTGCAGAAGAATGCACAGAAATGCACACCAAAATATATACACACATACGCACACGGAAACACAGGGATTCTATTCCCGGATATTTAAAACATATGAGTAAACCTAATATGTTTTTTTTTTCCATTTTATATCCCCCTCCAAAAAATAAATGAAACATAAAGGAAAAAAACAAAAACTTATGTAATTAATTTTAATAAGACATTCGTTATGAAGCGTAGATTAAAGTTGCCAGAGCGTTGTCAAATTTAATGTTCAGGAATGATGGCGCTTATAGTCAGTTTACAATCATGTAGGCTTTGATATTTGAAACATTTTATCTATAGAATTATGATACGTGTAGAAAAGAAAGGAATAGAGTTTGTGCGAATAACCTCATTTACTATAAGTTTTTCCTATGTATGTTTGGAACAGTGCAAGAAACAAATTAAAAATGGAAGACGCCAAAACGACACAATTAAAAAAAAAAGTTTAAATATCTGAGAAGAGTTTTAACAGAGGATGGAAAGTGCTACATTGAAATAGGAAGGACAATTGGAAGAGTGAAACATGCCTTCCAAAAGCAAAGCAAAGTAGTAAGAAACATGAAAATTCCGTTAGAAACAAGGAAAAGAGTACGGAAGATTTACATAATATCAGTTCTCTTATAAGACAGTGAATGCTAGAGAATCTCCTAAACGATGAAGACAAATTTTTAAGGAAACAGAAATTTAGTTACCATGGACCGTGTATATGAACAACGTCGAAGTTTTAGAGAAAATGGATACAAAAACGACTCTTGTACTTAACATCAAAAAGAGACAGTTGAAATTTCTGGGACACATATGGATGAAAGTGATCTTGGGAAAATGTGACATCAGAGGACAGATTGAAGGCAACTGTGACAGAGGAAAACAATACATAACCTATTGTTCATCTTGAGTTTATGAATGGCAGAACAAGATGTAATAAGAATGAGATAAGAAAAGACATAAGATTAATTATTGTATCAAACGACAGATAATTGTGGAGAACCGTGATCGCCAACGGCCTGCTGGTTTACGGCACATAGAGTAACTTTGTTGAAGTTGTTTTTCTGTCAAGTTAAATATACGAGGTGCTTTCAAAAAACATCTAACATATATCCCGCCGAAAATCTAAATCCGCGTGTACAAGATCCTTTGGTTGCGAGGTCTTGGCACCCTTCTGTCACATGAATGAGCATTTTCGCGCAGGCAGGCCGCTTCAGAGCCCTGGTGTTACGCCTAAAATGCAGACAACTAATATGCAATCATCGGATTTAAATTTCCACGCAAAATGACATGTCATCGAGTAGAGATTATGCAACAAGCATTCCTGGTCAACACAACACACCACCTGTTCGACAAGCTCTCTACTCTCCCAATTTGGTACAGTGTGGTTTCTGGATCTATCACAATCTGAAAACCACGTGATTTCTACGTAGAGTTGCTGCTGTCACTCCATCAGCATCTTGGAGCAAATTTAGCCGACACATTCCACATGCACTAATTCTCCGTCAAAATGGAATCATATGATCCTCTGCTTATTCCCACCGACTAATGTGCCTCGCACTTCACTGAAGTACAGTCATGTCTGTAGCTGTTGGACAACACCTTGATCCAAGTTTTTCCATGGCATCACCTCTAAAGGACTGATGAATGAGTTAAGATTGAGTATCCCCAAACATTTGTCAAGAATCTCCGATCGATTTTTTGGTCATATTTGTTGTAAACTAAAATCTGACGATCATACACTACATGTCTATACTCTAGGCGTAACAGCCGGGAACTGACGCGGCTGACTGGTGCAATAAATTTGACACGTGCATAAGAAGGCGGGCATCCACTTACACCCACATGATTTTTTTCCCGCGGAATTACTTTTAGTAGGAAAATCGGATATTTTTGCATGCATCCCATATTATGTTGAACGCAGATTAGAAATATCAATAAAATCATATGATTTTCAGAAAAAATCTGTAAACCCGATATAATGTAAGGAGAAAAGAAGACAGATTAAAAAGATATTATTTCTGTTGACAGTTTTCACTGCAAGAGAAATAAGTTTTGATTTTTTCATCAAAAGGTGATAAATGAACTAAAGTAATTTGCAATGATGATTGGAGATTTATTCCATGGCGATGTATAAAACTGGTCGACTCATGGTGTAACTAATGTCTAGACATGGAAGCCTATTTTTAAAGCAACACATTTTTTGTTTCAGTTTGTTTTTTTCGGTAGTGCGTTGCTATCCTCAGTTTAAAATATACAAACAAATATTTTACGTTTACATATGAAGTAACTTTAACTTATATAAGTTATAATAAGTATAATATTTATTCATTTTGTTTTCCTTTGGACTCCATATGTTGTTTATGTTTATTACAACAACAAACGAAATCTGGATTTTTCCACTTTAAAGTTTATTACCCATTTTTTTTCATTTAAAGTTAATTAAATATTTTTCACTTAAAGTTAATTTAACATTTATCGCTATAAAAGTTTTATTCATAAAATAATGTATACTATTGCATAATTTGTGTTTCTATTTCCAACATATGTTGAACTTTTACTACTGTCCTTATAATTTAATGCAAAATTTTACAAAGCAAAATTAAAGAAAAGAACTTGAATATCTAGACAACTCACTATGCTTTAACTGAAAAGTGCATAATTTTACTTGATTTAAAGAAATAATTTTTTAATCTGATTTTTCTAATTTTTCTTTTCAGAAATGGCACAAAGCCACTCCTAAGTTGTTTTAAATGTTTGTCTTGTTTAATTTCTAACTATGATTAAAGACTTTCTTCGATTATCTTTTGACACGTCGAAATTTACTTAAAACAGTCATCATTTGCCTCATAAATTTAATATTTTTCTTCCTGAGATTGTTATTCATAATATTATGATATAATATTAATAAATTTTTATTTTTATGAGCAGTATGTGATTTGTTTCCTAAACATTTAAAATACAACAAAAATGTATGTTTATTATACTTTATTTTACCATTAAAACATAAAATACAATCAAATATACTAGTTTGTATTAGAGAAATAATATTATATTTAAGAACGCTGTTTAACTTTTAACATTTCTCCCAAAATTCTTGAATTTCAAACATTTGGAAGTAGACCACTAGTTTCCTTTCCCGCTATGAGTAGCCCTTTTCTATAGAAAGCCATTTTTTCAATAAGGGGAGACCAAAATTCGCGCAAGTAGTTCATATTTATTCTTGTCACAAAGCTATCTTTGATCTGTACAATGTTATATACACAAACAGAAAATATAGAAACCTTTAAGTTTCTGTATATAACCACATTTGAACAATACAATTGTTCATATAAAGTGGAATGAATTACTTTAAGTACGATTATTTATTCAAAATCGACTTAGTGATACACCATAGTTTCTACAAATCATCCGTTCATTGATCTGAAAGATGGTCTACTAAAAAACTTGGTACTGATCCTCGCCCCACAGAATCTTAGTAGCTACCGCCAACCTGCGAATATAGTACGACTGGATTATAGTTAGATATGTATGCTAGCACCCGAGAGGAAGAGAAATGAAAATCAGTGTTCGGAGAAAATGACGAAGAATTATACGCACTTGGTGCAAATAATTGAAGAAGTCCTAAATTAAATTAACAATGTTGATTCGAGCGATTATTCTATTCTTCTTATTAATCTGTACGGGGATACCATTAAAGATAGATCAGTAAATTGCTGTCTACTATCTATTTCAAATAGTTGACACGTCTAAAGAATAAATGAAAGTTTGGTTGATAACAAATAGAATTTCTTTGTCAAATACACTTGTTGTGCTGCTAGGTGTTCTATTTGTCTTACATTTTGTGCTTGTCTTCTTGCACTGCTGGCCGATATACTATTTACTTGTACTATTATCCTATAAATGCCAGGTTAACCGTCAGCATAATACAATGATTATAAAACCAACTCTCGTGTATGTGTGTGTGTGTTTATTCCAATAATTGTTATAGCTTTGATATAGTAGAATATTTGGGAAGAGACTGTAATCAGTACTAGAAGTACTGATAACAGTCTCTTTCCAAATATTCTACATATGATAGATTGGAAAATTAATGTCATGACTGTATGATTATTTTTGCTTCTAGTAAAATGTTGAACCTGTTTTGTTGCTGTTTCAAATACATCATGCGTTTGTTTTTGCAAAACTCTGATTGCCATGTTATTGGTTTGGATGAAGCCATTTTAAATCATTGATCTGAAAAATACCCCAAAACATTATATATAAACGATGGTTTATACATTTCTGAACGTTTTGACACCATATATAGGAGAGTCTCGATCCAACGAGGCTATTTAAGGTCATGTATCAAGTTTTCAAGTTAATCGTTTGTTCTTTTAGCATCTTACAGGTGCTGACATGTGCCCCAGTCCCCAACCTATCATCTATTCAATTCCCTTATCTCATACAAGAAGATTTAAAATTTTAAAAATTACTAAATTCAAATTTAAAATTTATAATTGTTGTGGATTCCGCGTGAAAAATCGATCTCCAATAAATGACAAACGCAAGTATTTAAGCTAAAAAATTAAATGTATTTACACAAAATACAAAAGGTAATGCTGTTAGTAAAATCCAGGAATGCCGGTTAGTTAATTTAGTTAGTTTACTTCGAGACTGTATATAGCTATCAAAGATAGCTATATACAGTCTCGAAGTAAACTTCCTTAGAGTCGGGCGTCCTTGTAACTGACTCCTAACGTCAACTCAATCACAGTGTCTATGTACTTTCCACTCTGTTTCTCTACCCTGTTCCTCCACCGTTCCTCTACCATCAGACTCCATGACTGACTGACTGTGGCGATATAATGACGAGTCCATTTATATCAGAAATGGGTGGACTCCATAATAATGATGGATTCAGGGTATATACCATCACTGTTCTCATTACAGTACTTCTTGAAGACACGATTCTATTGTCTTCGATTAGTACAAGTATGCACGTAGGATTCAAACAGTGGGGATCGTCCCTACCACAGGTCTGTTCGTTTTGCGTACAAAATTTAATCGTCCTGAAGCTATATAATAAGAATTTTCACTTAACTTTACATGCAAATATAATACGCCATATTCGTTTAAATATATAAATATACTATATAATTTCCGTACGGATAATTTTTCTTTTATACGTTTATGCTGGAAAAGAATAACATCTGAAATAACTTTTTTGGTAAAATATTACTCTCTTGGAGTCACGTTGGAGTAATGGATAGCGACTCGCATTGGGGAATCGGAGAGCCGAGCTTCAGTCGTATACATGACATTCACTTACGTGCTAATACCCTTGCGAAAAATATCCCCCCACCTGCTACGGGCAAGTAGCAGGACAGACCGGGTTCTATAGCCTTGGATAGCTACTGGTCTACCATAGAAAGCAATGGCAACCTTCTGCGCGGAAAAATCTGTCTCCTCAGTCATGTATCGAAAGATACATGATCGTCTAAACGTGTATCACGTATGGCATATAAATGACTGATCACTTTCTAAATGACAATACACACATATGCGGGCGTACAAATATAGAGAAATATAAATAAATAGATAGACAGATAATGTTTAAATAGACAGATAATGTTTAAATAAACAGATAATGTTTAAATAGACAGATAATGTTTAAATAAACAGATAATGTTTAAATAGACAGATAATGTTTAAATAAACAGATACTGTTTAAATAGACAGATAATGTTTAATTTAATGTCTCAAATATTTACCTACTTAATTTGTCATCAAGAACAATTTAAAGAAAATGTATTGACGGAAGTGTGACGTTTTCGAAATCATGGATGACTTGTAGATGGTGTGATATTCTACCTAAAATTTTATCTTGCTAAAACAATGTACTTATGAGCTATTGAAACGTTCTCGGAAATCATCCCAAACCTTTTTCAAATATTTCGCTATTGGCTGAGATTTTAGGAAACGTCAAGTTGAAATTTTTTCAGCATTCCCCCATAACATTAGTTAACGAATATAAAATTCAAGGATATTTTTCAATACAAGCCCAATTTTATACGAAGATTATTTTTACATATTTATAAAAGGTATACCTTAAGTCTTTTAATGGAGGTCGTTATATTTTGGTTAAAATATTACATCTAAAATTTACTGTCACGCACTGAGCTACGAGGTGCATTACAGAAGTGTTGATAGTTTTTCAGGAAAGGCATTTAATAATTTCAAAGAATTACACACTTTTAATTTCTTTCAAAGTATGATCCTCTGACTTTAACGCCCAAGACACTTTGTGAAGGCCGGCTGGAATTCATCTAAACTGAAGGTAGCAAGGACCGTTGTCATAGCCTCCTTCAAGATTTTCCTATCTTAGAAATGACTTCTGATGTTCTCTTTCAGCTTGTCGAATAATTAAAATTCACAGGGAGCAAGATCTGGACTGCAGGGTGGGTCAACAGTTTTAATGCCTATCAACCATTTAAACGCTGTCACCTTTTTTACCTTCTGCTACTCAGTAAGCAACCTGTGAACAAATATTGCACAAATTTTATACATATTCAGATCTTCATTATTAATTGTATGTACAGTTGCAATACCAACATCAAACTATATGCTTATTGACTTTATAGACACACAATGGTCTTCATTCATAAATTCGGGAATTTTCTCAACCAGTTCAGATGGATTTAATTGTTCAGATGGACTCACTGCCTCTTATTCCTTGAAACACTATCGACAGCAAAAGTCTTATGCTTGTCTTGTACAAAGTAATCCATAACCAGTCTCAAGCATTTCATCAGATTCTGTATCGTTTTTACCCAGTTTAGCACAAACATTATTGCATAGCGAACATCCAAAATTTATTCACGTCACGACTGCTTTCGGAAAACCAGTCAGCTGTAACAAGCAGTTTTCAATCGGATGTGTTTAAAGAGCTGTTACCGTTGTCTCTTTCAATCTGGAATAACAAAAATAGCATGTCTGCTTAGTATATGTGCAATAATGCTATACTAATTTACAATAATTTAGGACACTTAAAACTGTCTCACCTAAGTTATTTTGTTTTTTAAGTTTCGGGAATGTACCGCATATATTTTTCATTCTCAGGTTCTCTGATATATTTTTCTATACATGAGGTAACGTTCTGATATAAGTCATAGTATCATATTTGTATTTTCCTAACTAGTGATGAGAGTTGTACACTCTTTTTTATACGGCGAGTCATTTTAGGAAGAGGGAGAACGTAAATTCCTATTTTGTTGTTCTAGAATATTATTGAAGGTATACTCTGTTCTTGTTCTGTTATCTATTTCCATAAAATTATTAAGGAGAGGATTCGCCAATGTCCAATTCTTGTCTTCATTTGTTCATGTTTTGCCAGAGGTAATATAATCGCGATATGACGCTGACATTAAAGGACAACACGTTCATCTTAGCATCATGCTATTCTAATCACATGTAGCAGAAGCAAACTCCAAAGATCATAACTGGTTATAATATTTCGATCAAGACAGCCATAAGCTGAGAGTACACATAGAATTGCGCAATATATCGATGACTATATACAATTGGATGTGAACCATCGGAGAGTGGTTTAATGAGGACAGTCTCATTGGCTTCGGTTGTTTTAGTAGACATCATCTTACTGCTACTGAACACACGCACATGCGCAGGCACATGCATACAAAATAATTGTGGCCACTAATTTAAATAACGAGTGAGCACAGACTTTTTTCCAGTTGAACGGAATAATCAGGACATGATCAAGCACGACACAGTCTATCACCATTCGGTGATGTTATGTACAAACGCTTTATCACACAAATTGAGTACATTTACCTTATAAATATAGCTTACTTGAAACCGTATTTCTCACCCCATATATATATATATATATATATATATATATATATATATATATATATATATATATATATATATATATATGTGCTGGTGTTATTAAAACATAAATTATATTTCAGCCAGTTTTTACCCAGCACCTGATGATTGTATTGAGTATGAAACTCCTAGTTTTGCCATTATTACGGGGCAATGTATGTGTGTATCTATCTATCTATCTATCTATATATATATATATATTTATATATATATATATATATATATATATATATATATATATATATATGTGTGTGTGTGTGTGTGTGTGTGTGTGTGTGTATTAAGATATTTTTATGTCTAACATTCTTTATAAAATGTCTTAAAATAATTGTCGTACTTTGTTCAATTCATATATATATATATATATATATATATATATATATATATATATATATATATATGTATATATTTAATTTCAGTTAAAAGGTGCAAACTCAACGTGCAACTCTCGGATAATAAGTGTGATATTACTGTAATTATTGAACAATATAGTTCATGCCATATTCACGGAAAATCTACCAGTAAATAAGAATTCTCTTATTGTTATATTTGTACAAAAACGCAAAACCTTAAAATTTACATTCAAACTCATCGTTGCGACCGCACGTTCCAAAACAATAACACATTTCTCATAGTATTTTTTCGGATTGCATCTCTATTTTCGTTGTCCTCTTATTACTGAGATGTAAAAACATAAACAAAATCTACTTCCATACTTGATGATGTCTCTAAGAACAGACGAAAGCTTATAAAATTTAAAGACCTCATACAACTGGAATTTATAAACGGGGATCATATCATTCATATACAGGTTCGGGGTTGATGTATCTTATTTACATTGTTTACGACGATGTATTCTCGCCATTTAAATCATAAACCTCTATAATCGTTTTTTGTATGAATGATTCATGAATTGATATATATATATATATATATATATATATATAGATATATATATATATAGAGAGAGAGAGAGAAAGAGAGACAGAGACAGAGACAGAGATAGATAGATAGATAGATAGATAGATAGATAGATAGATAGATGAGTAAATAAGAAAGTTTTTAATACTGACCACATAAATTTCCATATGAACTTTCTTCTCTATAATTATGTTCTGTTAATAGGTGTATTAAATGTATTGACAAGGAAATACAATATATACATACGAAAATTCACTGATATATATAAATGTATATTTGTTATTCCTGTGAAGAACTCCGGTGTGTGTGTGAACGTATGTTTATTTATTAATATATAACAGTGCATAAAAAAACATTGTAAGTATATAGGCGAACACATGGATTGGAATTTTTAATGGGGTTATTTATATTTCTCATTTAGGTTTTCGTTCCTTGTTATGCTAGGTTTGATGGGAATTTGTTCATATATTTTACAAATTTGAACTATATTTCTGTGGAAATCTACAGAGATAACATTGCGACATTTAGATAAAATGAATAATTGTCAGAAAAAAAAAATTTTATCACACGTCGCCAACAGATGTAATGCATATAAGATTATGACGAAATTGATTTCATATAGGAAAACCCATCTACCCTCAGGTTATACCACAGGGTTTGCGCATACATCCAATGAGAAATAAATAGTAGTACTTTAATTGAATTTTTTTTTTTTTTTTTTTTTTTTTACATTTGTAAAGTTCAACGTTACAAACATTCACACAGTTAAGAGACACAATTTTCTGAATTAATTTACACTGTGGAAAAATAAAATTCCAGCACCTGTAATATGTGCTTCAATTTCCTCAAGCTTACAACGGACAACTAATAAAGTTGGAATTCAATCATCGAAAATACAGATCAATCGGTGCACAAATTCCAAAATAACTCTGTCGTAACTACTTCAAGGAATTAATTACTAAAAAAAATAATAACAAAGCTAAAACCTGAAGCAAGATTTTAT
>OZ010577.1:77153323-77168323 GCA_963932145.1 Acanthosepion lycidas | reverse complement strand
GTTCGGGTGTCGCTGCTCCAAATGTGACGTTCTAACCTTTTGGTGATTCGGGTGGGAATCGGGTTAGATTTGATATCAGCCTCGTCGTTCCCAACTCGCTTCCAACGCCTGGTTACCAAGGTAACTGCACTGATCCCCCAGTTCGCCTACCCACGTTGTGAATTGATCTTAGGCAGACGAGATCAAACACTGGTTGGGGCCGTACTGCAAACCGAATTCAACGGGGGTGATACCACACAAATATGCATAAAATCAATAAAATGAAAACTCAAAAGTTCAAAGTATCAAAGAAAAAGGTAACAAACTTTATGTCTAGTTGTTCGATACATAGGACTGCATCTATCTCCCGACCCGTTCTATGGATTGTGACACGTCGTTTTCCGCTAGGCAAGTTTTAACACTTCAAGTTGTCTGCTCTCTAAGAAATTGGTGTTTCGGTGGGTCTTTGGACGAAAGTCAAAAGAAAAAACTTATTTCGGTGATCTGGATCTAAGTCGCTCTACAAAATAATTGTTCTTGGGTTGAAGAGGGGTCTGGAATGTGTGTGAATCTTGGTCAGCTATCTGCGAGGCTTGCTTCAACTTAAGACTGACTCTGGGAACTGCTGGGACTCAACTCAACTCTGCTCTTTGTGGCTTCGTTTATATGGGCGCCGACCAAAACCGGGGTGAGTTTGTCGGCGCCGGGGGGGTTCCCTCGATAATTCTAAATACATATCCACCTCTCTGGTTAGGAATTCCCACCTTTTTCCATTTTTGGGAACCTTTCCTCACTCCCACCTTCTCATCATACTTCAGAGGGGCGTGAACTGCCCTCCCCACATCTTCGTAGCAACCTCTCTTACTCATCCTCCAGATGGGCTGCAACAGCCTCCCTCGTGCGTCACGTGATCACCACTCAACCAATGATGTCTCAGTCGGGCGTGGACGAATCCGCGGCTTTGTTTCAGGAAGAAAAAAATATCTTGCTTAAGCAAAAAAAAATTATCTCTTCTCTTTCCCTTTTCTTCCTCTTAATCGCCGTTATCATTTCTCTGACCGCGAACGGGACAATATGACAATGGCGGTCATAACTCTTGTTCTACACGTGGTTTACGTCAGGTATTTTATTGCTAATTATCAGAATGGGTGGTCTTCCTAACACGGTCTCAAGGAGAAACATCTCCAAAGTTTCAGTTAGTCTGTCGCCTCGAAGAAAGAAAAAAAAACACTTCTAGGTTCCCATTCATTTTCCTTCGGTACATATTTCTGATAACATAATTTTATTATCGCAGGCCAAGGATGTTCCGTCGAATGAAAATCGGTCAACGGACACTCGTAGGTGGTCCTTAATTTTTCATATCTGCCCAAAGTCCGTTTAGTTGCCTCTTTTTCGTCACTTATCGAAATAACATTTTCATTTGAATTTTTTTTTCTTTGGCCAGCCGGTCTGTAGTTGATAATAAGATGTCTTCCCGTACCAATAGTTTGTTTTCATATCCTTAGATAACACAGCCGATGCCGAAACATATCTGATTCTTTCCTTCTTTCCCTTTTATTTTACTCAGAATTTCCCTGTCATTGTAATGACACTCTTACGCCATTTGTTACTTATCAAAATATCCTTTTATCCATTGTCTCTTAGCCGTGTGTGTGTTCTTGCTTATCACCCACGATTCGGTCCTTAGCCTCTCCTTTCCTTCTTTTCTTTCTTTTCCCTTTCTGCCTCGTTAAATGGTGCCACATATATGTGCGTGTGTGTGCCTGTTTGTTTCTTTTTTTCATTAAAATAGACTAACAGTGGACTGTGGCTACTTTTTTTTGTATTGAATGTTTCTTGTATTCTTAAAAGGATCTTTTTTCTGGAAATAAAGTCTGTAGAAATTTTCTGAATATCCTGTATATCCAAACCTTTTATGCTGTTCTTGTAGCTTATTTTTTTTTTAACATTTAACTTAATGTATTTTTTTTGTTATGTATGTATCTAGAGTTATAAAAATGTTTCATTTTCTAAACATTGTGTATGCGTTTATAGTTGATGCTATTGGCTGATGGATTTTCTCATTTTTTTATTAAAAATGATTCCATTATTTATAGCCATTTTTACACATGGATAGGGCTTTTATATTTATATTATCAAAGAACATCCGTTTATATAATCATCGAATGAATTTACGGAATGTAAGATCCATAAACCTCACTGGTCGCCCCAATCATTTTGAGCAATTAAGAAATGACGTAATACACACACGATTACGTAAGATATTGCAGCAAAAGCTACATCTTACAATGCGAAAGGCGATAGATGTAATTTTATGCCTTGCTGAAAAATTAGTTACCTAATTAAATAACCCCAGCTTAATAAACTCGAGAAATGAATAGATGGCTACATGTAGCCATAAAAATAAATATCTTTTGAAATACGTTGACGCAGATTAATTTTTAATACAAATTATATCCTTTCTCTTTTTTATTTTTTTATTTTTTCGAACTAAAATTTTGTTATTTTTTTTTTCAATTTACAAAGAAAGGCTTCTGGCAATCTCACATTATGCTTAATATAAAATAACATTAAATAAAAATTGTTCAATTTTTATTTTTTATTATATATATATATATATATATATATATATATATATATATATATATATAATTATTTATTTAAAAATATCATTCCAACTCGCTACATAATCATGGAATCATATTTTTAAATAAATAATTATATTTATGCTCTACTTTCGTATCGAGCACTATTTTTTAAAAATTATAACAAAAATACTAAGGAACTTTGGATTATTTACTAAACCAGTTTCTTTCCAATTTTCTACAATATTTTCACATATATATATATATATATATATATATATATATATATATATATATATATATATATATATATATATGATAAAAATGTATTAGAATGCAAAATATACTTTTAGTGATTTCCCGTATAATATATGAACTGCAGGAACCAGATATGGTATTAAAATTTAAATTATGTAATGATCACTCTATGCTCAGCATGAGGGATAATATGCATATTTATTAACACACAGACACACACACACACACACATATATGTATGTGTGTGTATATATATATATATATATATATATATATATATAAACACACACACACATATATATATATATGTGTGTGTGTGTGTGTTTGTGTCTCTTAGGTATAATTCAAAATAATATGAAATTTATATGGCGTACTTTGAGATTATCGTTGTTTCATTTACAGAGAGCGAGCTTACGAGAAGTTACTGTGAAATATCAGACATTTTGGGGATGAGGTGATACATATTTATCTGCTTCTTTACTTCCCAGGACAGTCAGTATATTTTGGTTATATAATTTATTTACACGATCGATTGCAAGACATTTACTATAGTACTATATTATAGTGTTCCATTAAGTGTATTAGAAATTTTTACATTTGCGAATAATTGTCTGTATTCATGAATAATCTTTTATATTATGTCTTTCTCCAAAGACATATTTGAGGTTTGTCCGTTTTATTCATTTGTGTCTTTTTTTTTTAATATATTTACTTCATCTTACCCATTTCTTCTCGTTTACATCAATTACTTTTTTTCTTGCGTATATTCCCATTTTTTTCTTCTTTTTTACTCTTTCGTGTGTCGTCTTGTTTTCGTATTGTTTAATCTTTTTTATAGTTATATTGAATAGTTTACTGGAAGAAATAATTCCTAGAATTCCTGTTCTCTGTTCTGCAAATCTTGCAAGTTATATTATAATGCACTGAAACCAGTTTCCTCATTGATCGGTAAAATTATTTTTTTTTACATAGTATTTCTTGGTAATGTCACTCAGCTATAGAAACGTGTCGTTAATTTTATGGTTCATCGCTCTTCTCTCTTCCCTGAGAAGTTTCTCTCAATGCTTGATAGAGAATAAAGAGCAATTAAGTTTTAAAACGATAAAACTTTATTCAATTTAGTTTATACTCAGTATAATTAATTTAAGCCTCTCTAGATCGTGTCCATAAACTTGGACTGTCATGTCATTCCTAATTTCATAAAGTTTCAAACTCCTGTCTTTTACTTTTTATCTAGGTGTTTCATTGTTATTTTGTGGTGGGGCTATATTACTCAAATAAAGGCTTAGTAAATGTTAAGCTTCTTACAAGTTATTATATCAAATTCAATTATCCCCCATAAAGTTTAACTGAAGTTTCAGGCCTTAACAAACAGAAACCTACAAAAATTGAGTAAAACCTGACACTAGATATAGAACAAAGTTATCAATACGGAAATGGCGAGATGATTATGAACACATTTGACATATTAGTCAGGGAAGAAAGGAACCGTATAATCATTGACACGGCAATATTATACAAAACCACTTCTACTAAGGATCTTTTTTAAAAGTTAACTCATTCAAGAGATTTACAAATTTCTATGAAGAGGTAAGGTTAAGAAGATTGAAATAAAACTAATACATTTTTTGGAAAAATTAATGCATGATGAAGCCTTCGAGAATTTAAAACTCAAGGAGCACATGAAAATCAATGAGTAACCTTTTTAACAGGTTTGTGTAATGGAATTAAAGAACAAAAATCACATGACACAGAGGTGAGTAAAAATGAGAAATAAATACTTAAATCAACAAAAGCACAATGACTCATAGAAAAGTCGTAGTCTATATTAAGAGAGTGATGGTTATTTTTTATTTTATATTTGTGGATTCTCAGTGATGTATCCGCCCGCATTGTTAATGGTCGTGTTGTGACGATATTCATATCATTTCTCTGTTGTTTTGATCCTTTTACCCCTGCAGGTTATCGAATCAAATCAGGTTTCTGCAGCCTGAGACCAAGTGGAGTACTGTTTCTGCCTCTCTCTCTCTCTCTCTCTCTCTCTATATATATATATATATATATATATATATATATATATATATATATATATATACATATATATATATATATATATATACCTATATCAGTCGATCAATCCATCTATCTCATAGTGATAGAATCTAGTTTCGAATCGCTTTGGTACGATTATTAAGCTCTATGACTCTGCATCAAGGACGGAGTTATTAAAATATTGATTTGTTTTCTATTCGACAACCTCGACTCTTACCACCTTTTCAGTTTTCTTCTAGAATATTACCTTGTTCTCTTTGGCTTTCTTTTACTCATTTCGTGCAGCTTGTAGTCACTTAATTTTGTGTTCGTTTGATTTCATTGACATCAAGACAATTCAGTTCAAATTTCTGAGATGAAGAGTTATCCTTATAAATATTCAGATAAATGTCTTCATCTTTGTTGGAATTGGCTGCATCGTAATTGTGATTTCTATTTATCGGCCACATAATATAGACTCAGACTCAGTGAAAGCAGGAAAAGCAGTAACTGAGCTGTACTAAAAGAGATCAAATGTTATCCCTTCAGATTAGCTTCAGAATGAGAAACAATTTGAGATTCTCCCTAGATTACCCGGCTCGAAAGATACCTGAAGAAGTCCGGAGATACAACGACCAAAACATTGTGATAATAACAACCAAAATGAGTACACCTCGAGTATTTATTTAAAAGTTCAATATCTTCTCTGTGGGTGAAATTTTCCTTGACTATGTATCGGATTGGGCATCTGCCTTTATTAGATAAGCATAGATCCTGATGGTAATCCTAAAAGCATTTTCAAAATTCGAACTTGCCTTTCCTTCTTAGTAACAGCCATCTACGTTCCTATGGTGCTGTTTATCTTGATCACCCCTTCTCTCCTTTTTGCTTTTTATTCTTTTTATTTATGTATTTTTCCAATCTCTGAAGCTACCATATTGATAACTTTACATACAATTGCCACGTTCTGATTTTTCGTCCCAAATATTTTCACTAGAAATAGTTTTCTTTTGTAGTGAGATTTATAGTTTGACTCGTTCGTTCAATTCTAAGTATTTGCATTTGTGAACTATATGATATTTCTTGATCACTGTTTCTGCTTCTATATTATATGCTTCAGTCGTATTCAATTTCGTTTGAATAAATTTTATTTAACTAATTTGTCGATAGAATTGCTGATTGTTTTCAGAATGCTTATAATTGGACATTCTGTCAGTTGCCTTTAGTAAAAGTATTTTACTTGCCTCCATATACAGGTGATTTTCTTTGCTATCCTGTTGTTTGAATTCATAAAATCATCTTTTCTCAGTAAACTGATGAGTAGCGTTTATATCAGGCAGAAGGGAATTTATCACCGAACATTTCGTTGGAAAATTCTATATCTAATGTTGACGCATCTACAAGATGGTGATACAGTGTGGGTTTCCTATATTTCATGCGTCCATGAGGAACCTTATAATTATTGATCAGGCAGTATAGATCTGGAGACATTACTCTCTACAGTGGTTTGGATAGTAATCAAATACCACCGTGATGTTGATCCATGATGATGACACTTTTTTTATTTTTTTTCCATTTCAATCTCCTTTCTCTACAAGACTGTTAAACAAATTCTTTTTACCCATTTCTTACTAGTAAGATAGATTTAAGTAGGTCCAAAATTATCTTTATTGTTTAAAACTCTCGGTATCTCCTCAGTATTCTAGCTCTTTTAACAATGTTGCTCACGGGATATATTTGAATCTTAAGAATTATATTAGGTTGGTGCAAAATAATGACGTAATAATGTCGTTTTTCGACGTATTTTTTAAAGTCAAAAACGACATTATTACGTCATTATTTTGGCACCAACCTAATATAAACACACACCTATATATATATATATATATATATATATATATATATATATATATATATATATATATGTATGTATGTATGTATGTATGTATAGATAGATAGATAGATAGATAGATAGGTAGGTAGATTAGTTTCTACCAAATGATGTTTCAAACGAGGAGCTTCTTGCAATTTACACTGAAGCAAAATGAATTGAAATCCATTTAATGCATCTGCATATTTCTAAATATTTTGATGATCGTTTAATTGTTGGTAGAGGTGGGAAATCTTCCTTCTTCACCTCCTACTTTTCGCTTAGTACGCCAGCACGTGCATTAACTCAAATAATGCATCATTCTCTTTTGATTGTGAGGGAAGTTGGAAGAAAAAAATATATCAGATAATAGTTAATGTCCGCCTTTCCACTCGTACCCTCTTAGTTTACCAATTTATGACTTGGGATTATAATTGTAATACATAGTTAAAGTTATTAAACTCCAAGATTTAACATTGCAACATTTTTAAACGGATATTGTATAGGTTTAGAACTCGGAAGTAATATATTCAATCGATAAAATTATGATTCATGAGAAATTTCTAATAAGAAAACCACGAAAGTTTACAGCTATTGATAGTTATTTTTATTATTCGACATAGAAGTAATCGAAGTGGATATTGATTAGATTTACTTCAGTTTGGACCAAACCCAAATATGTCAGGCACTTTACTCGTAACAGTTGAGTGATCCGTGCCTGCTAACGGGTACCAACAAACCTGAAAAAGACGACCATAAATCTTTATCAGGACTTTTCAATATTAATAATATTATCGAAACATATTTAGATATGTACCTTACTAGAGGAACGGAATTTATTGATTATATATTCAGATTGTAGTAGAGAATCTTACATTTCAAAAACTATTGTTTGTTAAGTAAGATTTTAAAGAACGCTTTCCAGAATACATCATGACTTCTCATAATTTCTTTATGAAAGCCAATTATTTTTTTTAAATGTTTTACACAAAATGAATGGTAAATCTTTTACGATATTTAAAATAAACAAGTACAAAATTTAAATATCTAGCAAGAGTTTTTACAGAGAACGAAAAGTGCGACACTGAGATAAGAAATTGCTTTGAGATAACGAAATATGGCATTCAAAATATGAGAAAAATATTAAGAGACTGAAATAAGTACTGAAATGTTATGCAATATCATTCTTTCTATATAGGAGTTAATGCTCGAATATCTACTCGAAGATGAAGTATAAACTTGAAGTAACAGAAATCTGGCTCTACCGAGATTGGTGAAAATAACATGGACTGAAAATGTGAGCAACTAATTTCTAGAGGAAATGGAGACAGAAAGGACACTTATACTTAACATCAATAAGATACAGTTGAATTTTCTATGGTTCATAACGTGAAAATAATGCCTGGTGAACAATGCATAACTTATATGTCGTGTTTGATCAACGTTTGTGAGAGAGCAAAATACAGAATTTATTTAAGTTATAAAAGGCGGGAAATTGTGGAAAGCCATAATCCTCAAAAAAATCCTCAAGAAAGAAACCCGGCACATAGAAGAAGATTAGAAAATTAGAATATATATTTTAGGGTACAAATTAATGAGTTTAATTTTTTTTTAAATCATTTCACCCAATCAAGGCGATAAAGGTACAATGGCTAAAGTAGTTACTGAAAGGGAAAAAATCTGATAAAATCCTCGTTATAATGCGAGGGAACATTAAAATAATACAACCCAATATATAGATCATCACGGTTGACTTTGCAATTACATTTTGTGAAGATCAAATTTGACTGGAAACCAAGAAGCCAAACTGTTAGAATAAAACTTAGGTTTACATTCAATAATTCCAACAATCCTGTAATCTAATCTAGTATTGCACTGATATAGTATTCGTAAATTTGAGGTTCTAAAGAGGGATGATCATTAGAAAAGTTATGAAAATCTTTGTAGAAAAGATAGAGTGAAACTAAGTTATATGTGTCAATGTTACTGAAGACGAGATTCTAGAACAATAAAATTGTATATTATTCTTATTTTTTTCAAGAATATCTAAATGCATAGCAGAAGCACCAAACTAGATACGACAGCAATAATCAATGCATGGACGAATGGTAGAAATATAAAGGTCTCGAGTCTGGCGATAAAAATTGTCTTTCTAGCAACATACCAATATTAGATTCAATATAATCTATCCACTTCATATTTGCGGAAAAGGTTAGCTGGAGAAGACGCAATATTTCACACATCTGGTGGTTAGTAACAGCTAAGATTTCGGACTACAACTATTAGGTTGGTTCAAAAATAATGACGTAATGATGTCGTTTTTTTTACCTATTTTTAACGTCAAAAACGACATTATTAGGTCATTATTTTTGCACCGACCAAATAAAAGCGACAAGCATAGTTTTCGATGCGTTAGAATTACATTATTTACATTATTATTTGTTGCCATAATCGTCATAACGTTTCAGCTGTTGTACGCTCCGGCCTTCTTCAGGTGGCTGGAATGTGGAACTGAACCCTTTATTTCGCTCGCTGGGGTAGACTGTTCTAGTCCCACGTGCCATGTCTAATGGATGTCAATTATCAGTTATCTTCTGTTAATTCCCCTCTCCAGGTTCTCTACTGCTTTAACCAGGTAGGAACACACACACACACACACACACACACACACACACACACACACACACACACACATATATATATATATATATATATATATATATATATATATATATATATATATATATATATATATATATATCTGAAATATGAAGGGCAAGGATTTTTTTTTTATTTAGTTCTCCTGGCGTTCTTAATTTTTTCCCTTTGGTGGGAATGAGGTACTATAAAATTGTCCAGAAGATTCCCAAAATTTACAGTCTATATTGTATACCAAAGAAAGGTATAAAAGGCTTTGGTTCGCAAAATAATAAACAAAGCCTTCGTTATAAAGTAAGATATACTTTTCAAAGGAAACTTATATTGCGTTCTTTTTTTCTACGCGCCGGGTCTCTTCAGGATGACCGCGTTTAAAGCTCTCCATAATTGCTGATCTTTTTTAGAACTCGGCAATATTTGCCCTTTCTTTATCGCTACGATTCAATCTTTTACCATCTATTTGAACAAGATCGTACATAGTATACTTGCTTTTATCTTCTGATCATCGTTCCTTCAATACAACTCGTGCCATTCAACCTTCTAATCTTTCTTCCATCATTAAGCGTCTTCAACTGTTTCCAAGTATAATTGTCTTCTTTATTCCCATTTTTCTTAGCACGTATTCGTTGCTTATATATGTCGTCATCATATTCTTATCATCCTTCTGTAGGACCAAATCACTGTTGTCACAGGTCTGCTCTTTTGGCAGTTCACTTAATTACGTTGTAAATCTTCATAACCTAATACATTGAAGATTTAATAGCCTAATTCAGGAAAACGTACGTATCGGGTCATTCATATTTCTATATTTCATAAGAAAACGCAAGACAAAGTACAGCGATTAAGATTTATTTTAATTTTCTTCTTTTATGGACATAAATTATGTAGAAATTAACTGAATGTTTTCAGAATGCTAATAATTAGAGCTTCCAAGGGCTTTCGGTTATATTTTTATCAATTATTAAGGATGCTTTTATTTCAAATGAATAAATATAGGTAAATGTACGAGCGAGCAGGAAAATCTGAGTTGTGCTATGCAACGTATTTTATTTATATATATATATATATATATATATATATATATATATATATGTGTGTGTGTGTGTGTGTGTGTGAAGATAATAGGCGACAGGAAAACTGTATTATTCGCCACGCGTTTCTTCCAATATGGACTTTTTCAAGGGAAAAGCGAAATGAAATTATTAAAATGAAGTAACTATTAACAACAAACAAAATGTTCTTAGCAACTAGATGAATTTAGAAAAACGCTACATTTTGTCTGTTGTCAACTGAAAATTTACGACAAGTGTAATTTGTTAATATTCTAGTTCAAAGTTCTATTTGCTAAGGGCAATTTGTTTTTTGTTTATAGTTACTTTGTTTTTAATAAATATAGCTTTCCTATTGTATTTTACCTTTATACATATTGTCTTTTTCTACAGGTCAACTCTGAGAAAATGTCACACACACATATATATATATATATATATATATATATATATATATATATATATATACACGGTTTTTCACAATTTTTGAAACAAAGCAGAACAGAAGCCTCTAAGATGGGGATATCTTGATAAGTGTGAGGATCTAGATCAGGTAGAAGAGTGGTTCTCAAAGGATGGTACTTCCCCTCACTGCTAATATTACCATTGCATGGCTCCGTTCAAAAATTGGGGAGCTTCTCATCAGCCGCAAATCTGAAGGGAAATGGACATCTCTCTCGCCTGACTTGAATTTCTTCCTATGGATGTTCTTGGACGAAAACAACTACCAGGGCTGCATTGAATGCAGCCATCGCTGAGAAGATTAAAGCGATCACTCAGGAGGATCAACGTTATCAACAACTTTGCATTCAACGGTGCTTTCATCTAAACGGGGGACATCTCAAGCATGTACTCTAGGCCTCCTCTTGGCATTTTGTTCATGTTTGAGACTAAATTGTTACATATCCTAAAATGGTATCCTTTTACATATCATTAAATGTAATTTCCATTACTCTATCATTTGTGATCTTTGATTTGTGCCAGATCATTTTGCTTAAAAAATTGTGAAACACCCTGTATATATTTTATATGAAAGCTACGGTTTTATTTAAGGAATGATGGAAGTTTGTTATATTAAAAGACTTATATAGTACGTCTCGTGATTGGATGAGCGTAAAGTAACATCGAACTGACATGTATATTTTTTCAATATAGGATAATCAATCAATTTGGCCATAAAATGGAAAGAAATGACTTTTTCAGAAATCTGTCAGATGCCCAGCCGGTTTTAGAATGAACTAGAAAAATTATGAGAAAGATCATACACGCTTCAATTAGATAAAACAAGAGACTCAATATTTGTCTTCGAATTATTAATCTCTGTTACGTTATTCGGTTAAGCGCAGAAATTGTGCTTCACAAAACGTCGAAGTGCGTCAGCATAAATTTATGGGAACCTTTAGGCATAACAATCAAAATGTCGATAGTAGTCAAGTTACACAACCTAACTTGAGAGCAAAAACTCATTACCATCGTCTTCTCACGATTACACGCCCAAACCCGTAAATCAATTGAGGCATATTCATATATACGTAGACGTGAAAGTATTCGCAGACATATATACACACAGAAAGTATCCTACCGTTCATAACAGAGAACAGAAAATGACCTGGACATTTTGTAATAAATTAATTCATTGTACAGGAATACCTCGATTAATGCAGCTAATGTGTACATTAAAATATACGCACTAATTGAAAATGCATTAATCGAATGTTGTAATTTGTACTTGTAATTTTAGTCTCATTCAAAATTAATTTCTAATTTTTGTACTTCATAATTTATATAATGGTACAATTGTAATCGGGCTGTCGGTTTCCTTCACATGAAGGCCTCGTGCAGAACCATCCACACTTTTTGGAGGGACGAATACAGAGACCTGGTGCACCGAATGCCACAAGGTTCCCAAACGACCCTCCGCAGGTTTTGAATTCAGAGTTGTCCTTCTCCTAGACCAGTTGCCATCCAAGTCTGTCCTGCTATTTTACCCATAGCTGGAGGGAGAAGAAGAGGATTCATACCTTTCCCAAGGGTATTAGCACGTAAGTGAATGTAATGGATTCGACTGGAATTCGAACTCGGCTCTCCGATTCCTCAATCCAAGACGATATCCATTACTCCACCGTGCCTCCCATACATACATATATATACATATATATGGAGATATATACATACATTTCTATGAAATAATATTTAGTAATCAGATTTTCTATGAAAAACTTATTTACAGTTATTTGCCGGATGGTATTCTTCTGTTCTTCTTATAATTTACGATACTGAGAAATTACTAATTCAAGTTTTCCAAACATATCATAATCATTAATATTGAAAATTTTATTTATAATTTTCCATAGTAAATATATAAGTCTTATATTTCAATATTTTTTTAATAAATGTAATTGTCTGTATTAAATTAAATCGTCCATTTCTTTACAAAATATCTGAAATTTTCTTTATCATTTTGACAGTATTTAGTGGTCGCGTGAAAATGAAAAGCGAGAATTAATTAAGGCGAGAAGAGGCTGAAATAATTAAGGCGATAAGATGCTATCACGAAAAGACATATTGAGCGATGTTTTTTTTTTGTTTTTTTTTTGTTTTTTGACAAAGAAAATTGGTGAAGATTTTGTTTTCGTTTGCGAAAAGAAAAAGTATATTTTTTCTCTCGCAGGAGATAGAAGATTCGTAAGATCTCGGATCTGCAGAATTAATTTATGTTACGAGGCGGCGAATAAAAGATAGCCATCTGTCCATGGCAAGAATGAAAATTTCAAATTGGTCAAGTGGCCTACAAAACAGAATGCTACAGATAATGTTAATCAGGTCGCGCACTGACCGAGAAAGACATCAGCTGTATGCCACCCAAGAAGAGCGGAAAGATTAAACCATTAACTATCCTTCGAAGATATCATTTTGTTTTGGGAAAAACACCTGTTTTATGTCAGAGCTGGCCATGATAAGAGTTTGTTGCCTGGACAGATTTTGGCAACGGAAGCACGTAGGCATTAAGGAGACAAAGAGATTCACTTGACCAACCCCAATGATTATTTGACGAAAATCACGTTGACGAATTCCAGATGAAATTCGGTTTAGATAGAGATTAAGCACCACACTACGAGTCGTAGGGGTCTGGTGGAAAAAAAAAGAAGAAAAGAAAAAGAAAAAGAAAAGGAAGATAATTTTTTTTTCCTTTGAGCGAAATTTTTAAACTGAGGCCAGTCTAGCCACACCCATGCTGCTGGGCGTTCATTGGCTGAATGGTGGCGTGAGCGGTAGGCGTAGGTAAACTATGAGAAAGGAGGGGAGGCCTGTTGACGCCTCTGAGGGGATTGGTGTGAGATACCAATATGAGAAAGGAAGAATTTGAGAGGACGATACCCTTCAGAACCCCTCTAAGGCAAAAAAGTAATGGACTTCCAAAAATGGAAAGTGATAAATTTTCCTGTCCCAAAACAAAGAAAATATTTAGAATTATCGAGGACCCCCAAAGAACGAAAAGCCCACACCCGGTTTTGGTCGGCGTCCATATAAGCAGAGTCGCAGCGAGTTAGAAGGCAGTTGGGGTTAGTCAGAGAGAGGAGTTAGTTGCAGTTGAGGTTGCTGAGCTCTGAGACGAGCCTCGCAGGAAGCTAACTGAAGATCCACGCATCCCGACTTCAACTTCTAACCAAAATCAATTTATTTTTGAAGAACGACTTAGACTCACACCACCCAAACAAGTTTTACGAATATCGCCTGAAGATACAAAAACAAAAACAGTTTCTTAAAAAAACAACTTAAGATGTTAAGACTCGCCTAACAAACACAAATTGCCACGAATCCATATTAGCGGTTTGGGAGAAAGACGCAATCCTGTATTCAACAACCAGATATAAAAATAGTTGTTATTCTTTCTTTAACACATTTGAACTTTTCGAGTTGTTACTTTATTTTCTTTTACATATACTTGTGTGGTGTTACCTTTGCTCGGACTCGGCTTGCATTGCGGTCCGGCGACTGATTGATTTCGTCTACCTAAGATCACATCACAACGTGGATAGGTTAGACTAGAAATCAAAGCAGTTACTTCGGTAACCAGACGTTGGAGGCGAGCTGGGAACGACAAAGCTGATACCGAATATAACCAGATTCCCATCCAAATCATCAAAGGGTTAGAACGTCACATTTGGTGCCGCGACCAATACCAAGTAACATTGGTCGTCACAGGATAGCACGGCGGCGGGTGCGGAAAGAGGCCGGGGTTACGTCACATCATAAAAATGAAAAAACGTTATAATAAAGACAAATATTCAAATATGAATTTATATATTAGAATTTTATTATAAAATTTATCTATTTATAACTGTGTATTTTTTAACACTACAGTAATTACTTAGAAAACTTAATATTTGATGAACAAAATAGTTACATATTTTACATTTTTAATATTTTTTAATTAATCGGTAACAATAAAAACAAAAATTCAATTACTATGATTTAACTGAGGAATAATTTATCGGCCTAATCAAGTAGTATGTAGACACTAATCGAATTTTGATGAATAGATTTTTTAACGCATAACTCGAAAACG
>OZ010577.1:77093323-77148323 GCA_963932145.1 Acanthosepion lycidas | reverse complement strand
TGACAGTTTTACTCGTCGGGATCAGCCAGACGGGGGCTTAACACTGACGGGCAGAAGGATTCTGAATATGACATCTTTGCTGGAGTTCAAATAAATTGTCATCATCTGAGATGAGCAACATGCTAAACTCTATATATTGTTGTTCATCTCAGAATCAGTTCTTATATTTCTTGAGCATATATATATATATATATATATATATATATATATATATATATATATATAAACTTTGACGATACAATTTGCATGTTCCCGTTTAAAACATGTTGGAGACTTGTTTGTTTGTGTTTTGTTTTTTGTTTGTTTTGTGGAGAACTACTTAAGCGGAAGATGTGTACAAGTTTGTTAAGCCAAAGCAATATAAATATATACTGGATATCAGGTAATCAAATCTATATCACTGCTCTGTCACAATTTGTAGTGTGATATTATTTGATAATTCTCTTACATCTAACACTTACAATAAATAAACAATATAGTAATACATTTGATATTTTTGCATTAATATTTACTTGTATGTGTGATTTTAATTAACATATTACCATGGGCTGAATGCGTGAGCAATGGCCAAGTTTTATATAAAATAGAAACAAAACGGACACATATTTTGAATCAGAAAATGACATACAGCACAAGAGATTTGATTATAGTGGTGAAGGTTTTGTGCAGAACGATCCACACTTTTTGAAAGGCCGAATACAGAGACCTGGTACACTACAAGCCACATGGTCCCCAAACGAACCTCTGCAGGTTTTGAATTCAGAGTTGTCCTTCTCCTAGACCAGTTGCCATCCACAGTCCTCCCTGCTATTTACCCATAGAAGAGGAGGATTCATACCTTTCCCAAGGGTATTAGCACGTAAATGAATATAATGGATTCGACTGGATATGAACTCGGCTCTCCGATTCCTCAATCCGTGCCGCCATCCACTATTCCACCGTCTGAAGTGGCGTCAGTCGGAAAATCTAACCCGTTGGCACACAGCAGGGATGAAGGTGAATTTAGGCGCATTTACTTATAGAATAACACGCCGGTAACTGAGAGAACTCAATTCGTTTTACGAAGAGTATTGCATTAGTAGCAGTAACAGTCGCTGTTTACAAAGTCACACTTCTTCCCTTGAGAGCTCACCGGAAATAATTTTTCAGGAGCATATATGTTGTCATCCATAGACAGACTGTCTCGCTGTATCACAGTTCATCAGTGTGGCTAGACGTCCGATTGCCTCAAGCTAGGATCGAAACCCCGCTAAATTGGCGACAGTCAGCGAATCTACCCCTAAGCCGTTGCCGTACGGCAGGGGTAAAGGTGAATTTGAGCGTATTTATTTTTAGATAAACACGTCGATTCGTTTTAATAAAATAAATAATAATAATTCTTACAGTGGTACATATGATGCTTAACTTTACACTCCGACATCCAATGTAAAATATATATGTGGGCATAGGCTCTTCTGTATAGAGGTAGTTAATGTCTGTCAAGTTGAACCTTCGGGTGGACGTTTATCACTAGTCCTAAACCATCTCCTAAATCTCTCACCTGATAGCTGTATACCTCTATAAACAGGTTAACCTGGCGGGCTAAACTCCCGTGAACACAGCTTTGGTCGAATGACCTCCTCAACGCAGGTCTTCGCTAAGGAGGAAAGGGTTCCTCAGATGAGCTACATCAGTGTTATGAAGACTGCAATTTGCCTTCATTAAATTCTTTTCTGAAAAAAATAATAAGTTAATATGTAAAATCTAATGTGTTATGATATTTTTTGAATAGCTAGACGACTTTAGGGACATCCAGTATAAAAATGAAATAGAAAATACAGCTTAGATAACCATATATAAATGGAAAAAAAGGATCGCATGCTATCTTCAGTTCTTCCTGAAATTGTGATCCAATCGATAAAAGTGAAGTATACTGCATTAGGTAGCATTGCTTTTGAATTTGTGTTGGAAAAGTTTAGATTTAACTGTGTAGATGTTTTTGATAACCAACGAAAAAAATAGAAATAAAGTTTAACCTGTTTATGGAGATATACAGCTATCTTCTTAGCTTATAATATAAGCTTATAAAATAAGCTAAGAAGAACAAACTAATACGACATGTTAAGCCTCACAGGAACGCGTGTGATAAAAATGATTCCACTTTTTATTTCTATTTTTTTCGTATATTTTTCGTACATATTTTTGGTATTTTTGACGACGATTGTAAAAAAATCCTCCATTGAAAATTAAGCCTGCTCATACGTTGATCTTTTCATTTGTTTTGTTTTTTTTATTGTTGTTTTTTTTTTTACAATTTATCAGCCCTTTGTGGGCTGTTTAGTCGAAACATATTTTTGGGTTATAACATTTTTTATTTCAAATGTGGGGTCATAGATTCCTATTTTTCCCTGGTGTATTTGTGCAACGGACACGACTAGAATTCGAAATCAGCTCTCAGATTTCTCATTCCGAGCCCGGTGCTCCAATGATCACTCTCCGAATGATAATTGCCCCAGAGAAGAGTAGGTTCAATTTTACATTGCTCACGGGAAATAATAGCCTATTCGAAAGACCACAATGCAGCATGGCCATAAATTACTTGATGTATATAGTAGCCATAGGTATTCCCCTACTTACGAAAACAATTTGCTTTCCTGTGATAACAACTATTTGTATGCCATTCACAAATTCTAAAGATAAGTTATATCATATTGGACATTCTAGAAAATGTATGACATAGACTTCTACAGCGAAAAGTAGGGAAGTACAGTTCGAATCATTCTTGAAATCATAAATGTTAATGGCAAAATTAACTGTTTCCTTACAAGGAAACATTCGCCTTTTATTGACAGAGTAACCACTACTACTGTAGTTTGAAATTTTATCCTAAAATATTTTTCAGGAAAGTTGGTTTGTCAAGTTCAGTTCTCTTTACAGTATTGATGGGTTCTGTGTATATGTCCTCACCGGTATCATTCCACTTCCAGAACATATATTCAGTTTTAGAACGGTCTATCTTGCGTCCACTATCTTGGAACAATTGGTCGCGAATGTTGACTTTTTTGTTAAAGCTTCTCATCTCAGCTATCTATAACTATGTCGTCTGAAAATGTTGAACCCAAACTTAGTATGGGTTACTAAAATGCTACTTTTTGATTTAGTTTCTAAATTAAATTTAATGGACAACATATGTTCTTCTACCTTTTATACTCCTACTTAATTCATCCTCTTACAAAACTATCCAAACAGAAGACAGAAACATACACATATACGTATATTCATACTAATTCCCTTCGTATTCCACCATTAAGAAGAAAGTTCGGTTATGACAGCTTTCATCCAAGAACCTCTACTTTGTGGAACAGATTCCTGAGATGATGTTTTCCTTGTTACTACAAGTTTAAATTTTTCAAGTCAAAAATTAACCATTATATTTCCCATGTAACTTCATAAACTTCTTACCTCTTGTTCTTACCTCTCATGCAACAATATCCTTCATTATCTCTCTACCTTCACAGGCTCTTGGGTATTGTATTAGATTAACAATAGTAAACAAAAAGACTACATATTAATGACGCGGATAAGACACGCGATAATCTACTTCTGCACCACGAAAAGGAATCCAAAATCCCAGCTTTTTTTTGTATCAGTTTTACTAAGCAGAAAAAAATTCGCTTTTCATTGCTATTAGTTTACTAATTTTATCTGAGAATAATCTAAATTTGTAATTGATTGGAAAATAGATTATCCCCATTTTTTTTTCTCGACGAAACACTTTCTATGATCCAAAGATGTTTAATCTTCTACGCCTGTTATGTCTGTCATATGCACTCAGTCACAACTAAAACCGTTGTTTACTTATTGCACCATACATATAATACAGGACTCAGTTTTTTTTTTATTTTGTGTGTGGCGAAGTATTGTTATAATTATGTGCAGCAAAATGTTAATGACTTAATTTTTCTTCATAAATAGAAACCTATAAGCCTTGGATTAAATAGAAATAAGTCATTCCATTGTGATTTGAATAAGATCAAGGTGAGAAATGTTCCCATTTAAGTTTTAATAAGTTTTATCTATTCGACTAAAAAATATACGATATGGTTTTATCCTGAAGGCATATGAGACATTTTTCTAATTCCAGGCGCTTTCGTGAATTACTGCTTACACTTTTTTTCTATGTTGAAAGTATTATCTTGAGTACTGTAAAGGTTTCGTACGAATTAAGTAAAATATAAAAGAAAACTATTTCGGCATTATATTCAGCGTTTTTTCTATATTACTCTTCCATTTTTCAAACATCATAATCCCAAATTCTCAGATGTATTTAAGCAAATAATTTCCCTACGTGCCGTTTGAAGTTTTAGAAGGTATTGGATTTGATTTCTATTAAGACAATATTATAAAAAAAAAAAATCGTAATATTAAATATCTGGAGAATGCAGAATATGAGTGAAAAATTCCCAGCCACATTGTAAGAAATTTTGTTTGTTAAAATAACATTTATAACGACAAAAAATGTATTCGCAGACCTAATGATAACACTTATGCCAAGTCACACTACGATACCAAGCAAGCCAGTATTATCTGCTATATAGTCGGGTCATCGGCAGCTAAAATGTTTACCCGGGCTTGCATTTTTGTTGAGGAGAAATGCATCATGATTAAAAAGAAGACCTGCCAAAAAGAGATCGATCTTTCTTGTAAGGTCAACGGTCATTTTGCACAATGTGGTAGATTGGGCTTTCATGTATACAGACGGTACTGAGACAGCACGGCATCGGTGGGAGAAGTGTTTCCTAGACAAAATTCTAAATAGCCATGATGGAGGGTTAACTTCGATGGATCAACGGCCACGTTTCTGTGCACAAGTCATGACTTGGAGGACATCGACTGTACTTTGATCCCATATCCGACAGATGTAAGTGTCCAAGACATGAATGGATATCAATACGATTTTCATCCAAGATATGTTGAGGAGCTGCTCATTTGCTCATGTGCGCAGCAACTATACTTCCCTAACTAGTCAAGCGGCGACTGCTGATTATTATTATTATTATTATTATTATTATTATTATTATTATTATTCATAACTGTTTCGAACCGGCAAGAATCAATATTAATTTCTTCCAAAACTGCACCAACTGAAACATTAATCATTTAGGTTTTTATAAAACCGGTTGGAAATCGTATTTTTATAAGCGCTTATCATGATCGGTTGGAAAATAGAAGCGATATTGAATTATGCATCACAATAAATAAGGATCTATAAATCAAGTATTCTGAATACATAACATCAGAGAAGTATCTGATTTCAAAGAAAGCAAAGGCGATTTTTTATGCCGGTCTGGCGAGAAAATTATATATGAGTCACTAGGATACAACCTCCAGTTCGTGGCAGTCAGCTCAACATGCTGAAAAAGAATCAAAAATGATACTAAAAAGCATTAACCAAATAGGAAGTGTAATTTTGAAGATGTTGTATATAATTATTCCTGTATAATACCCATTTGTATATGATGCTGATATTTGAGCAAAGAAATTATCTAAAATTTTCTCCTGTATAATACGCAGTCTTTTTAGAACTACTACCAGTTAAATTTAACTTAGTTCTAATATTTTTATAAACATTTATCCTATTCATGTCAAGTAAAAATAAGCGTTTATAGGCAATAAAATATATGGCACTCGAAATTTATACATAGATATCTTCTCACAGATAAGCAAGAGACTTGCAGCAAAATTATGCTTACAAAAGATTCAAAAGTATGAACATATACACCCCGACCGGGAACTTGCCATAGCATCTACTCTCGCAAGTAAAGTTGCAAAAGTCTTTTTTTTTTATCATTTCACAACAGACAAGATAAATATGTTATTAGGTAGGTGCAAAAATAATGTCGTTTTTTTACGTATTTTTAACGTCAAAAACCGATATTATTTTTTAACCAACCTAATAGTAAGATAGACGGTGTTAGTGAGTGTGAAAGAACATGTGAAAAAGAACAAATTTATTAAGCAAAGAGAAAAAAAAAACAGAAAATAAGAAAAAAATGCGGGTAGAATTTCATCTGATGGAGAACTGAAAAAATTGAATAATATATATAATGTCATCCACAGACAGACTGTTTCGCTGTATCACAGCTCATCAGTGCGGCTAGACATCCGGTTGCCTCTAGCTAGGATCAAAACCCGACTGAATTGGTATCAGGCGGATATTCTACCACTAAGCTGTCGGTGCATGGTTGGGATAAAGGTGGATTTTTAGCGTATTTATTTTTGGAAACACGCCCAGTGACCGAGAGTGACTCAATTCGGCTTGCGAAGAGTCTCGCTATATAGCTATAATAGTCACTGTTTACAAACCCATACCTCAGCCCGAGAGTGCTCAACTGGAATTAAATTTAATTCAGGAGCTAATATAATATATATATATATATATATATATATATATATATATATATATATATATATATATATGCTATTTATCAAAAAAATTAAAATAAAATTACTGTTAGTTTCTGTAAATTGTTTTCTTTCAAATTGTTTCAGTCGTCTTACAGTCACCATCAGGTGTGTAGGCCACTAAGTATAGAATGCTGTTTGGAGATCTGTTCAAAATATTTCTCACTGATTTTCTATTCTTTTCTTTGTCATTAAATTAAGGTGACGATAAGTATTTCTATACCTACGTTTATTGAAAATAAAATCTAGTAAAATAAAAGTATTAGGTTTGTGCAAAAATAATGATGTAATAATATCGTTTTTTGACGTATTTTTAACGTCAAAAAACGACATTATTACGTCAATATTTTTGCACCAACCTAATATTTATTATGTTCAGTTCAATTAATTTCATAATAGTAATTATGATTTTCTTAAAGTGTAATCATGCATCAGACTGCCGGGTCGTCCAAGCCTTCCAATACCGCGGCTGGTCGCTGAAGTGACCGCTTCAATCTAGAGGTAACCTCAATCCTCCTTCTGGTTTAAGGTTGCTTATAAGGCAGCCAAGATCGTATCTTCCAGTTGGGCTTATCGAAAGGGGGCGATGATTTACAGCGAAAAAAACACTCGAATAAATTGAAGAAAATTAAATACTGTCAGACCGTACAATAATTGTTTTTTTTATCAGAGTTCGCATGCAATTAAGTATCAGTCCAATGCGTGTCTAAATTGAAAGTGATATTATTGATGTCGACTTGTAAACTTTGGTTTCCTGTTTCGTTGAAATTCGGCACAAGGCTGATGTCGTAGTTTTCCGTGGGCAGATAATCGTGTGGGCCTCTCTTCCTGGATCTGCCCCCGTCTCCGTCTCTTCTGCCTCTCTTGTCCCTTCTACTTAATCCCTCTTCGCGCATTCGTATTTATGGAAATTTGACCAAGCTGGCGAAGTAAGAGTATTCAGTAATTCTGGGGAATTCCCTTCTTCCACACTCTCATATTATTACCTCTCACTAAATCTCATCAGTGAGCGTGGGTGGCTTATCCACCCCTTCTTGATATTCCAAGTCTACTTAAGACCAAGGGAATCAACTCCAAATTCATATTTCCAAAAATGAAAATTTCGCTTTAGAACTTTCATTTTTAGCTCCCTAAGTCTGAGCCCATTTCCATTGTTCAAACACCCCGAAATACAACTCATTTATATGTGAATTAAATCGTCAATTCTTAAACCCTTCCACGAGTTTTTGATATTAACCCTTCTCGTTTCAATGTCTCTCTGTACCTAACAATTACTTATGTTTCAAAAAAGCTTTTTTTTTCCGTTTTAACACGGCAACGTCAAATAATATCACAATAGTATTGCTTGGCAAATAATTTCACATGCCATTGTAGTTTGTGCTGAATAATAATATTTGTCTAGCTACTAAGCGTATATGTTGTATGTTTGCTACTATTTTCGGTAACAATATTTCTTTTTAGTTTAAAAACCGTTTCGAATAGGTAATCGGATGCGCTGCGGTAACTAGAAATATAAAAGCTTATAATTAATGATATTCAATGAATATTCCTTACATATTCATGTAATTGTGTTTCATCGAAGATAAAACGCATTACTCAGTCGTTGAGAAATAGCATTACTCTCGATTAAACTTAGCACTCTGACATAAGCAGGCTACCGTGATTCTCGAGAACATATCTTACTTTGATAGTTGTCTCCTCGGTTAGGTTACGAAGATTAATGGCTGCCATCATCCAAATCTCCCTTGAATTAATAACGACTCTTCTCAAATTTATTTATCATGTTTAGCCTAGAAGTTAATATTGGGATATCGGAATGATATTCATGCAAATAAATATCCTACGCTAAGTGCCTATGATGAACATCCATGCAAAATTTGTAATCGTTAAAATATGTCATTGAAACATATTTAAGCTCTAAATTTATACAAAGATGATACAGAATTTAATGATCGTATAATAAAAAAATTCATAAATATACCAAAATTCTCTATTTGATAAAACCTCAAAATCACAACTGCTTTGTTGACAGAGCCATTCATTATCCCGAACTACTGAAATGTATTCTCTGATACATGGGCTCATATGTCTAATTAATTTGCAATTTATGAAGTGTCTTCATCTGAAAATATTAATGGTATGTCGCTCCTTTGATTGCAATGATCAAATCAAATCTCCGTTTTCTGATATCAATCATAAACATATTTATGATATAGAAAAAAAATACCCGAAAAATGTTAAGCTGTCTAGACGAACCAATTAGCGATTATTGGAAATTTTGTAAATTTAATTTTATCTTAAATATCATTGTCTGGTTAGTACATCAGTGGCTTTGAGAGGAATTCTAGCCGTTTTTTATGAACATGCAATTCGTTCGGTCTAATTATAACACTTTTACGGTTACATATTCTTCTATAACCAGAATTAAGAATGCCAATGCTTACCAACATCAAGTATAATAATCATATTTCCATGATTTGTATTTTTATTCACTTAATAAAATACACATATATTCTAAAGAAATAGGGCAGAGAATGGGTATTACATTATGACCCACTTAAGAGACGGGAGATTTCGAAATAGCTTTTCATTTACTGATATCATTCATCAGCTGCTGTTCTACGGGTGTTGACTGCCAAATAAATTTCTATTCGTATTGGATGTTTAACTGAACGGTCAATGAAAACTTGTTCGATTAGTTCAGGTTATAATCTTTAGCCAAAATGATGTCCAATTTTTATGGAGAAATAATCTTAAACCACTGCATGGAATATGTTCGGCGATATTCCATGTCTATTCGAAAGTTATTAAAAATTCACTCCTTCACACGCGCACACACACAAGCACCAACATATATATATATATATATATATATATATATATATATATATATATATATATATGTGTGTGTGTGTGTGTGTGTGTGTGTGTGTGTGTGTGTGTGTATGTATGTAATCAAATATATGGATATAGATCCGACAATATGAAGAAAAATATACGGAAAAAATAAACAAAAATCCTTATATGCAATTATGCTGTTTTAATGTTAATATGTCAACGTCGGACGTTTCGGTCTAATAAACCATCTTCAGGACATATTCATAATATATATATATATATATATATATATATATAGTCATGTTGAATTGATAATGTTAATTATATTTTATGAATATGTCCTGAAGATGGTTTATTAGACCAAAACGCCCGACGTTGACATATTAACATTAAAACAGCATAATTGCATATCAGGATTTTTTTTTCCGTATATTTTTCTTCATATATATATATATATATATATATATATATATATATATATATATATATATATAAAACATCTGGTGCATAAATATTGACCCTTTATTTAAACATAGAGTGAAACATATCTATCCGTAAAAATAGTTTCAAATTTTGCATAAAGCTTCCTAACATGATTTTATTTTATCTTTTGCAGTTTGGTTAAATGCAAGGCTCAGATCAAATGTGATCAAATTGACGCGTTTGAAATCAAGAGTACCGTACAATTAAGAAACGTTTTCAAAAAACATGTTTTTAATGTATGAACATTGTTCTTAAGAGAAAACAAACTCACCAAATGTAATGCTACGAAGAGACCATTCAGTTCGTAGCAGGAGGGTGGATAAGAAAACGATGAACAGAATTTCACTAATAAGCATAATGAAGAGGGCAATAATGCTGGATATTTTTGAAAGGTCGCTCATGAATATGGTATGAAAAAATTTGGCGTTAAAACGATACAACAATCAATGACGACAGCTCCTCTCAAACGAACGAAGCAAAAATGACTTAGTAGAGAAAATGGAATATTGGAGAAGATGCAGTGGAGATTTTCCAAGCTTAGCTTAGATGTGGCACAAGGCCGAAACAATGGGACATCCTGCGAAGATCGAACTCACTTTTCAGTAGCAACTGATCTAGCATGACAAGCTTGCTAACCATTACACCACGCCGAGGTGCCCATGGAGGAGATGCAGTATACCGTAGACAAAGTCTCCGTTTGATCGGATGAGATAAATTTTCACTGTGATGGCTGTGGCCAATTGCCAATATCTTCTTGACTATACCACTTCACCAAGAACCTTTCCCAAAGGTGTCAGAACGCATTTCAAGTGAAAGAATCCAACTAATTTTATGGTTTATACTGTTGTAACTGGAGATGGTTTTGAAATCTCTCTTGCAGAATTTCCTATCAAATTCTAGAGAGAGATGTGTTGTTCTAGTGTTCGGTCACAGTTAGATTTCGAAGTCGTTGTTTGCACTGAAGACAAATCTCCTGCAGACACGGACAATCTGCCGTAGAACTATTTATATTCCTTACATTGTTCGGACTGCTGTCCTCATCATTATTGTCTTATTCTCGGCGTTTTGGCCGTTGTACACTCCAGCCTTCTTCAGGTGATTGGAATATCGATTCGAACTCTTTATTTCGTTCACCGGTCCGTACAATGTAAATAATGTAAATAATTACAGAGTCTGTCTATATTTCTGAGATGAGGTATTATGTACATTATTTACATTATTCGGATTATTGTCCTCATCTTGAAGAAAGCCGGAGCGTACAACGGCCGAAACGTTGTGATAAATATGGCGACAAAGATGAGGACACTAGTCTGAATAATGTAAATAATGTAAATAATTACAATACCTCATCTCTAATATAAGCAGGTATCGACATAGAATTGCTGCAAGAGATATTTCCATAGATTTTTATTCAGTCACTTTGGCTCCTATCAAGCCTTGATATTAATCCTATGTACTTATATTGTATATATCGGACAACGATATTTTGGCCTTACTTCCTTTGCATTCCAAATGTATGGAGAAAATTCCAATCAACGTGGATAGTTATCTAAATTCTACAGACTTCAACTCAAGATTGGTAATCTATCTTACTTATTAAAATAATGTTCACTTCTTCCCATCTATTCTTTCACATATGAAACCTCATTCCATGTTTTTAACACATCAGCCTCTAACTTGAGTTTCTCACAAGCCTTGTATTTGGTCAATATTAGTATATAATGTATGAGCTTGATTATCGTTTTCATCTCCTTCATATAAGCTGTTGAACCTTCTATATGATCTATCATTTCTTTCACTGTGTCAGTCGCCAAAGATCCTCACATCCTTCAGCACTATGAGAAGCACACATACTCCTTTTTACGATCTGATCCTAATGTAAGTCATTCTGTCCCAGGAATTTTAATGTATGTTTAGTGCTTCAGCTGACGCCTGGGTCACATTCAACTGTTTTCTATATCTAACTATATAGTGTCTCCTTCACTCCATCCCATATGACATGATCTTGAAACCTTTTGAGAGAACATCGAACTCTGTGATCTTAATTTGCTTAGTAATAGCCATCATCGACATGATTGAATGGGTTTCATGTTCTTCTGCATGGTCAGAATTAACTCGTTACGTTCGTCCCATTGTCTGAACTTTTATTAAACTTATTTATCTATGTCATGGAATATATTTAGGAAATATTTATCACGAAGGAATGGCTACTTTAAAATAGTTGAATGTACAAGGAAATGACAATATTTTACATAATTGTAGCACTATAATCATTTTTAGATCGGTATTATCTATTATTCGGATATCCAATATGACGAAAGCAGGGTTAAAAGCCTTCGGGTTTCGACTCAAATTATACATGTTTTTGCTTACACAATCATTGACTCATGCTTTGAGAATTGATGGCATATCTGTGCATTTATATATTCTTGATAAAATTCCAAGAAAAATGTTATCTGACCGGGTATCACGGCTTCAATCACATTCCTACCGCCGTAACATATCTTCCTGTGCCTTTCTTAAAAATATTTCCATGGTAATTGCTCTAATGAACATTGCCTTTTGAAACCTGTAATGTATTAAATTAAAGCGCAGTACTAAGTAGGCAGATAGGTCTCATTATTTAACAGTTGAAATGGCTGGATGTAACCGTAGGTTTTCTACTAGCCTTTTCTTCTCTTACACTTTCTGGCATAAGAAGATTTCTTCTAACTTCCTGTTTTCCAATCAACTTTGATCTTCAAACATTTAAATGCGCTGTTAATCGTTATAATTCTTATTCTTTTTTATCCTTAATAAGTTTTTTCTCATAATCTTTTACAATCAATGACGCCATTGAATCTAAGTAGAGTTATTGCATTGCTTGTGGTGAAATGATTTAAAATCCTACTACTGATAGGCTTTGAGAATAAAACTATATAACATGATGACACTAAATACATTCTTTATATCAGCGTTAATGATTTATAATAAAGACAGGTTTGCTTCATTAACTTTTGATATAATCGTTAGCAAGATAATCAGATAAACCTTGTCAGGTTTGATTTCGAATGTATTCCAAGCATTGAATTCTTCTATATTTAAGTTATATCTTAATATCAGTTCATCTATACGCGCTATTTGTAAATTTAAATAAACAAATTAAGTGGAATCATTGCCAGAGTTAGACTAAATCTACATAAATTAAATATTAAACATTAATAAATGTTTAGCGGTTAACCTGAAATCGGATGGAGAAATCAGTTCATGTCTAAAAACTTGTAAGTATATTCTATTGATAAAATAGTTAAAATTAAATATCTCTCATCCAATTAGTATTATAAAAGAAAAATATGAAATTTCATGGTGAGATATCAGTCTTTTATAAAGGTAAAAGACAATAGGAAAACTGTATTATTAGCCGACGCGTTTTGTCCAATGCGGACTTTTCATAGCAAATACGAAATGAATTTATTAAAACAATTAGTTAAAATCAATTGCCTTGAAAAACTCTACATTGGACGAAAGGCATCGGCTACCAATACAGTTTTCCTATTTTCTTTAACCTTTATAAATATTGCCTTTTTTACATTTTAAAAATTAAAATTATTCATAACAGTCATTTATAATGTAGTACTGAAATTCTGTGTAATATCCATTCTCTTCTATGATAGTGAATGCTGGACAATGTAGTCAAAGAATTGATTTGAAGTCACTGCGTCTTATTTTGCACTAATTAATATTTGACTATTTAGCGGCTATATTCTTCTTTTTTGGCCTTCACTTCACAAAAACTCCAAGACCAATTAGGAGATTTTCTTTTATTAGGTTGGTGCAAAAATAATGGCGTTTTTTGACGTATTTTTGTAACGTCAAAAAACGCCATTATTTTTGCACCAACCTAATAATATCGAACTGATGCAGTTTTAAACATTTTATAAAAATAACAACCTGATATAATGTCTATAATAAAAAAATAAAAAAAAATGATTAAATGTTGGAGAAATGAATGTCACATTTTTCTGTTCTGTTTGAAATCATTCTATCATGAACTGTTTTATTTCTTTATGTATTCATGGAAGTTATTTTGCATTCGTAAAACAATGCGATTGATGTAACCAATGGAAGCTTACACAGAATGAATTAATTTTATTAATCGAGATATGTACAAAAAATATGTTTAATGAACGTAATTTTAATAAAAAGTACTGGAAAAAATGTATTTAAAAACTTAGGAATCCAAGTTTATATATATATATATATATATATATATATATATATATATATATATATATATATATATATATATATATATTTCTTAATACTATAAAATATTTATATTAAATATAATGGGTACATATACCTGATTAAACATTCCTGTCTTAATAGAATTAATAGATATGGTCTAGATATCGAAATACCTTACGAATTAAATCGACACCGCATTCCTTTAAAAAAAAACAAAAAAATAAAGCCATTTTCAAGTAAAGCCTGTTTTACTATTGCCCACCGTATTATAGCAAATATATTAGGTTGGTTCAAAAATAATGTCGGTTTTTGACGTATTTTAACGTCAAAAACCGACATTATTTTTGCACCAACCGAATAGTTTCACTTATCTTAATTAAGAAATACTCATCAGTTGGACCATTTAGAAGCCTACCAAAAGTAAATTAAAGCAATTCATTATTTTTTTAGTTAGATACGATTTCATATTGTTATATACGTTATATATATTTGGGACAAGTGTTTGAATAGAAAGCCAAGATTTAAAATGGCGAGATTCAACCTTCCAACTGAAATATCGCATTTTACTGTAGAAGTGTTCAATTCCCGACAAGAATCGAACGTATATTCCCTTTTTTAATCTGGCAATCCAAATGTAACCAAGTATCTTTCACCTTTGAGCTATGGAAAGACATCAGCGCAAAGCAATTACACGCTTAAATTAAACTTTCTGTCGCAAGGCACAATTTCCATAATAACACTTTTGATCAGTAGTAATCTTTTAAATCATTTCACCCCAAGCAAGATATGATTTTCACTGCTTATAAAACACGTATTTTTAATCATACATATAAATCCTCTTTATATAATGTTTAAATAATGAAAATGAGTGTTCTACATTTTAAGATATGCTTGAGTTATAGGTAAATATGCCATAAAGATAGCGTGTATGTAAATATAAAAGTGAACGCAAAGATAAACACCGACTGTTTCATGTTTGAGCGTAAATTCCAGACTATGTATGTTGTCTCGATTATTTGTATATGCTGGTACATTATGGGCAGCAAGGCCAAATCCTGATTATTGTATTACCCTAAGGTTTATTGGACAGAAGGTAATGGTTATATTTCAAATTATTCTGAAAGATATTAGGTGAAAATAAATGCCGATAGGAAGACGGTTATATGTAGATATTGTATAGTGTTGTTTGAAGGTGTAATAGTACTATCATTTCTATATAAGCTAAATGAGAAAGAGCATCATAAATGAAAACTATTTTTTTTTTAAATCAATGATCCCTACGGTAAAATAAACATATGTTTCATGTTCATAACCATTTCTAGAACAAACCCACGCCGAACAAAATAAAGAAAATATATTTCAATGAAAAGAAATCATAGAGATATCGAATTTAAAATTTAACAATGTAAACTTTGAGAACACAAAAATATGACAAACAAACATGTATATGCACAAAAGCTGAGTATCATCTACGATGTATTCAACTGTGGAAGCAAAATAACACATAACATCTTTTTAATTCTACAAAAAAAACAATGACCCATAAAGTGTTGATATGCCGTTTGACAAACAGATTAGCTTATTAACCATCGGTCACCAGGAAAAAAAAGTCGAAAGATAAAGCAATTAAATAGATACAGCGTGGTTTTGTGAATTTTTTCGTCGATTTTGAATTGTTGGGCATAATGAATTGGTAATTAGGGAGAAGAGGAGGGATTTAAGAATAAAGGTTTTCCGCTATCAATGTTTTGAGTTTTAATGTTTGCCTCTTAGCGAATGTGCGTTACTGAAACTCCTATGAATGAGCGAACAAAACATATTCGAAGTCTCTCTGACTTCTTGTCTCTACGTTTAGTCTACCTGTCTCTACAATTAGGTCGTAGAATCTTCCTCGTAAGGGCAATGCAAAGAGTCAGTTAATGTTAGACGATTTGTATGGTTAAACATTAGAACAACCAAAGCTTTCTTCATGTAGAAAGAATTCCATTTGGTTTTCAGTAAAAAAAAGAAAAAAAGCATAGAAAAAAAGCACAGATTTGCACCAAGAAAGCATAGAGAGTGAACTCTGCTACTCAATTGATTTAGTCCTTCAGGCAAACAACAACATCGGTTCGACACTTTACAAGGTTCAGCAAACGGACAAAGAATTTGGAGGAAGCACTACAGCCATACATTTTCATAATGTAGATATATATGTATCGGAATAGAGTTTCCAAATAAGGTGTCCAAAACAATTCTTGAACCACTGATTTATCAAGAACGAATGTCATTATTATACCGACTATAAGGTATGAAAGGTATGTATGAAAATGCTTCACATTTTTCCGGAACTTCGAATTCATAATGTGATCGTGTATATAGTTTTGACACACTCTAAATTTCAATTTAAGAAACACGCGGAAATTCTTGAGTGAAAATTGTTTTGGTTTTTATAGAATAAATTTTCTTTGAACACGACACTGACGTTTACTTTCTGGGAAATAAAATTCAAATCATTACCTACATCCTGAACTGGCTATACATGATTCCACAAAATGAGTCAGAAAAAATTAAAATAATTAAGATGTTCAAAATTTATCGATGTGCATCATCCAAAAAATAATAATATCTGCGTTACCCATTGCTCATCTAAACTATGTTTATGCTTTAGGTGGAATCAAAGAAACTTTATTTTTCTGAATACCTTTGTAAGAATTCGGGTCGATCGTTCACCTACTCGTCAAAGATAATTTTGTTACAGACATCATAAAAAGAAAAGAAATTTCATAGATGTCAAAAAATTAGGTTTAACGGGTAATGCCGATCCAAGCGTCGTAAAACAAACACGAGAAAAAGAAATAAAGAAATAAATCTCGCAATACTTCAAAAGAAATTGGCAGTTTCAGTTTCTACGATTAACGCTGCGTCTATAGTCGGCCAAGGTTAAATAAATGGCACGATGCCTAAGAAGTAGTGAAATAAACGCGAGAAAAAATATTTCAAAATATTCTCTTTATCTCTTTGTGTTTTTCGCTTCTCTCATAAATATATATATATATATATATATATATATATATATATATATATATATATATATATATATATATATATATATTATATATATATATATATATATATATATATATATATATAGAGAGAGAGAGAGAGAGAGAGAGAGAGATTGAGACAGACAGACAGGCAGAGACAAAGATAGGGGCATAGTGAGACACAGGGTCAGTGGTGTAATGGATAAGAGGTCGGTTTCAAAATTGGAAACCTGATTTGAATTCAAATTGAAATCGTTACATTAACTTACGGAAATGTACCCTTAAGAAAGCTATGAATCCATCCGTTCACTCCCCAGCTATGGATAAATACCAGGGGATACTGGGTCTATATCCTTGGATATCAACCGTACTACAAGAAGGACAACTTAAAATCCACAATCGTTTGTGAAACTTGCAGTACACTAGATGCACATATCTGTATTCGATTCTTCCAAAATTAATTCTTCACAACATCCAACGTAAACAAATTATATGCGAGGGTAGTCATCCTGTTTTATTCGAAGAACTGTGTTGCTGTGTTGGCGAGAAAAAAGTTCATTCAGGCCTGCAGTAATGGTACCAACATTCATACTCTGGTTTAAATATTCAACGTCCATTCAAGAACCATCAAAGAACAGTGAATAAGTTAAAAAATGTTGAAATAATAGAGAGGATTAGAAGGTCATGACAGAAAGAGGGATCATGATTTCAATTTAGAACTAAAGAGATCAATTATAAAAGATCCAACTCAATTCATATGATGTTTGGCACGTGAGAGAGAAGTTTCATAAAAGACAGTTCAAAAGGCATTGAAAAACAGGTGAAAATGAAATCGTAAGGAAAACAAAATGACATAAATTTAGATAGTTAGAGAGGGCGAATATCATCTTGAATAAGGTGGAAAGGGATACTAGACTATTAAATATATATTAGAGCTTCATTTCAATACTTGAAGAGTGTCCGCTCTTTAGGTATGATTAATTAATGATAAACATGTTAATTTCGTTTATGATCCAATTCATCACAATACTTCTGTTAAGCTTAGAACGGAATTATAAGTAGAGTCCAATAGTGTTATAAAATCTTGGAGATTTTCGGTAAGATATCTTTAATCAATTTTAAGTTACAACGTATCAGAGCTTAATCTAACAATTTGATAATTTTTCTGTTACACGATTTGGTCAATATTGCAAGTTGTGATATACTTCCATCTATCTATCTATCTATCTATCTATCTATCTATCTATCTCTCTCTCTCTCTCTCTATATATATATATATATATATATATATATATATATATATATATATATATATATAAATATAAATATATATATATATATATATATATATATATATATATATATATATATATTCATTCAACTGTATACAATTCACATCAGGTATTGTTGAATCGATTGTTAAAATTTGTCTTCTATGAATGTCTTCACAAAGATGTCTTTTCATATGCCGGCTCATAACGGTTTGATGCAGTGTAAGGAATATTTTGCTATCATAAGGCATTTAATCAACATGTTTTCACTAAAGATTTATCATTCTAGTGTCACTGTTACTTTGCTTGGAATGAAACAGTTAAAATAAAATCAAATAGCAAATAAAAAGGAGTATGTGGAAAGCCATAATTGCGTCGAAGCTGAAAGTACAAAGCATTAAAACGAGTAACAAGTGTTCTCTCTAAGGTGCATATGATTGAAAGTTAGAAAATAAAACAGAAAAAAATTATTGTTGAGTTTATTAATATTGTCATTAGTATGTTATTTATTATTCCACTAAACATCCTATAGTTCCGAGTTTTTGTCTCTTCTGGAAGGTACAAAGCATTCCAACGACGATGGAAAAGGGGTGACCTTTACTCTACATACTATCTGCAGGTAAATTGAATGTTTAACCATATCGGTTCATCTCAAGAAAGTGGCAAGGAAAAAACTCGAATACAGGTTGTACATGAAATCAGTGAATGTCAAAGATATCGAAATTTTAAAATGTGCTCGATGCTCTATTTGCGAAATTCGAATGATCCATTTATTGATGGAAGAGTGACTTGTGATGAGAAATTTATCCTTTATGGTAGACATGAGCAAACTCTTACGAACAGAGAGAAGCCCAATTTTTAACCCATCACAATGCGGGCCGCCCTACTAAAAAGATTCTAAGCAATTTTTCGTAGTAATTATCTCAGTTATTCTCATTAAAAAAAAAAGACCATATGCGTAAGCAAATTACCTTAGAAATAAGGATTTCTTTTTAATTTTCTTTAGAGAAAAGACTTTTCTGTAATTAAAAATTGAAACTTGGTAAAATAATATCAATTGTTACAGTGTGATTAACACATGCGGATGCATGTGATTTATTTCTGATGTATTCATTTGAAAATAATAAAAAGTGTATTTCCACAATGAAGAAAATCTTATGAATGTTTACAGCTTCAAAAGCAAAATATTTTAACAATTATGATCTTCTTTAGGGAAAATCGCCATTGACAAAAAATGATGAAATCGTTACTTTCACCAAAAACTTTATAAAATTCAAGAAACATTCCACATAATCATTGTTTATATATTTGAACAGAACAATAGAACAAATGAGAACGGGTGAAAAAATTATTTATTATTCTTTATTAATATTACGCTCGCTGTTTTTAAGCTTCAACATTCTAATTTATAAAAGCTTCCGTTTTTTTCATTATTCTATCATGCAATTATATATATTGGATATTTTGATCTCTCTCTACACTAAAGTGGAATGTCATACGTGCTGTGTACTCTATTTTGTATGCCATTCAGAGCTTATGTTAATCGGGATTCCGTTTAACTGTTCAGATGTATTCATGCTAATCTGAATTTTGTATTTAAATTAAAATTTCCTTTATTTCTAATATGATTCATCGATCTTATCATATATATATATATATATATATATATATATATATATATATATATATATATATATAAACATTTTGTAAATGTTCTTCACTGTTAAAACGCCGTATAGCATGATATGAATTATGTTAGCGAGGTATTTTCATATAAAATTATATTAAAATACAAAATTATTGTTCATAAAGCCATTGTAAATAATCATAATTAAATATTATAACCGTCAAAATTATTTTTAACAGTAATCACTTAACTTAGTTGAATATCAGAAACAATTTTAACAAATTAAGCTCTACTTCAAACATGGTTATTGACCAGACAGAAAAATTAAAATTTTATTCAGAATGAAAATTGGATAGCAGTCAACTGCTAACGTATCCTTTACGTTACGATGAATTCTTTCCACATTGAAATGGTATTGGTAACTTTTATTCTTATCAGGATTTGTAAATTTCAAAGTCTTCTAATGACTAAAAACTGACTATGAATTACTAAATTCACATCTTTCGTTGTTTTGGAAGTGTGTTAACACGTGTTTAATGCTTTATTTTTTTATTTTTTTTTTGGTTTTTCATTTTGCCCTGTTCATCTGTGAAAGTAATTTTTAAATTCGCAGACGAAGAAAATAAAACTCAAGAAAATCCTTAAAAATTGTACAAAATAAAAGAAGACACCCTTCAGTCATTCTATTAGTAATCTCTCCTGTTTGTTGTCTCACGTGATTCATTAAGACCAATAAAAATCTTTTCAGTGTTAGTGATGAAAATTGATTACCTAGCGGACTTTGTTTTGACATCTTTGCGATACTTCAACAGCAAATTATACATAACACCCATACACTCACACAAACCCAGAAGTGTATGTGTATATATATATATATATATATATATACAGGGTTTTTCATGTAAGTGTATATATATGTGTGTAAATATATATGTGTACATACATATATATATATGTATATATATATATGTATGCAGTGTATATATGTATGTATATACACACACACGCACAGACACGCGCGGACAAACACACACAGATACATACATACATATATATATATATATATATATATATATATATATATATATATATATATATATATATATATATAATGCCATCGTTTCTATGCTTATTTCTCTTTCTTTTACTCTCAGATTTAAGTATTTCTCCTCTATTTTGACAATACAAAACATAATTACTTCCTCTCAATTAACTTAGGCTCCGTAATATATTACAAGGGCAATGTTTGTCAAGTAATTAACTCTCTCGAATACCTACTTTTCAACCCTTTCGCTTTATAAACACAAATTGTACTCGTCCTTTACAACTAAAGTCACTAGAGATTTTGTTCTAAAATCGCGATGAATTAACGAATCGCAGGTGTGAGAAATAGTATATGATATCAGCTAAAATATCTAAAATTGAACTCTATTCCTGCAGAGCATTAATATTCAATTTGATCCTCATTTGTTTCTCTATTATATGTAGAGTTGTATTAAAACAAGTTTACGATATATATATATATATATATATTTTATATATATATATATATATATATATATATATATAGAAAGAGAGAGAGAGAGACAGACATACAGACAGAGAGACAGAGACAGAGAGAGAGGGAGAGGGAGAGACAGAGATAGAGACTGAGACAGAGAGAGCGGTAGATATATAGATAGTTAGATAGACATGTGCGTGCTTGCGTTTGTATTTCTGTTTATAAGTTATTTTTATAAATACAATTTATTTAAATAATTGCTCAATTTTTAATTAAGCAATATTAATTACATTTACCGGTCTGAATTTGTGCGAATTTTCGTAGGAGATAAGCGCACCCGAAGAAATCAAATATCCAGGCATGTAAATTTAATTAATACTGTTTAATTAAAAAAAAAAACAGAGCATTTAATTAAATAAATTATATTTATAAAATTAACATTTAAACAGAAAATATATTTTATAATTTTCGGACATAATCCATATCATCATATATATGTATATGGATACAAATGATGATTGAAAATTAAGTCCTTATTTTATGTAGGAGTGGCAAGCCAAGAATCATGAATTAATACCTTTCTTTGGGGTTCGTTAAGGGAGCAAGTCTACTATAACAAACCAAGAATTTGCAAGAACTTGATGGGCGAATACCAAAGTTATATCTCCCATGCCACAAATTCAGTTGATGCGATTGTCGGGCGGTCCCGGAAGCTAGTAGATAAATATTCAACAGAATTACAGACAAAGTGGACCGAAAGTTCATCCATCACGACCAGAATAAATCCTTCAGACATAAAATAGATGCTGTCAAGGCCCACCCGCAAATTACAAAAAGTTAAGTATATTGAACGATGAGTAGGTGACACACAGGCTCCATCACCAACCATTAAAGGCAGTGCTTAACACCAGCTGAGTACCTCTGAGAAGTCAGTGTTAAGCAAGTGTCTCAATTTCGCCACAATCAGATGGATATCATACTTGGACTTCACTGCACGAATCAAAGAAAATAGCCTTAAACTTCCCTCAGGTTCAGGCGGATGAAATACGATGGAAAGTGAGAAAGACACTGGAAAAAGCCAAGCCACCCAAATCAAACATCACACATTTGGAGAAGCTAGTAATCTAAACCCTACCTATTAATAAAAGTATCAGCATACTACCAGATGACAAAGACAATACAACTGTAGGGATCGGCAAATTGGAATACACAAACTGGAAAACCTCCTTGTGAACGTAGCTAAACTAAAGTAAAGAAAGATACTTTAATGAAAACAGAACTCAAACTGTCACAGATCCTAATCAAGAGCAAGGACTACTTCGCACCTGAGACATACACGTAGTTGTCACAGCATTTCACCAAGCTACATCGCATATACGATCTCCTAAAGATTCACAAAGACGATATTGGGCTCTGACCGATTGTTAGCTGCCAAGTGTTTGTGTGCCAGTCATTTCCTAGTAGATATAACCGACCCATTAATCGTAAAGTCACCATCATATGTCCGGAAATACTCAAGAACGTTGGTCCATATAACAAACTTCAAAAGCGGTTGAACACTTCGAAGACACCTCTTCCGAGTAAGACACCCCATAGAGAAGAACATTATGAAAGACTCCCATGCAGCTGTGATAAGTAATGCAATAGAGAAACATGCCGCCCACTTAAAGTAAGACTACAACATCGTAAAGCGGTAACACGAGGGGAAATAGAAAAATCGCGCGTAGCTGACCATATATGGAGGGAAAAGTTCAACGCGCTCCTGTGGGATGCGGTTGAAATAATAGATAACATTATTGAAAAATACCCAGACTTAAGGGATTAGTATATATGCTAGGCCACAAAAATCTCCTGAGGCGATCAAACATAGAAATACATACAATAAGAGAATCAGTAATGAGGAGAGCTAGAGAAAAGCAATGCATACCAAAAAATTTGCAATGCAAACTCTGATAACAATGCAATAAAAATATTAGAAAAATGCAATATTAGCACGGTTAAAATGGTTGCAGAGTCAATAGGTCAATAAGTCCTGATAATTCATAAAGAGATGTTCTCAAGTAAACCGGGGCCAGTGGATGAAGACTTTGGTAAAAACCAGACTAGACCCAATATTTCAATACAGGCCACAACCAAAACTTTGAGTTTAGAGTAAAGGGAAATAACTGAGACACCCGGAAGTAGCTTTGCACGCGGAACTAGGACAATCTACACCGATGGACGAAATAGAAATTCCAATCACATAGAGAAGGCCGAAATTTTGTGTCTATGGCAATGAAGATGAGGATACCTGTCCCAATAATGCAAGTAAAGATTTTTTTCCTATACTGAATTTTAAATAAAGGCTCATGCTAAATGCTTTCCTCTCATATCCATTTGTAGTAAAAATTGTAGTCAATAAATTATAAGTATTTTAAAAAGCAGATTTACTTTTCAATAAACTTTATGTATGATAATTGATTTTCATCCGAATGTTTTCCTTATTAATATTCTAGAGTTGCTTCTGGTTTTTTTTAATTATATTGAACAGTGAAATTAATAACAAACTGTTTTGTTTGAAAATGTTTATTAAAGAAAAATTATGATTCGGAACGGAATAAAAACTGCTTTCAGTTTTCCATGAGGGAAAATACATTTCTGTATAAAATGTATCTATGCCTGTTCAGCCACAGAGCCACACAGGTGAAGTTTTTCATAAAGGTATTAACGAAAGAATGTTTATTGTGCGGACAGCTACGAATCTTTATCTGCTAAGTAATATTTGTTCTGAGATTCTTTTTATATCCGACATGATTTACTGTTACAATGAACGTTATTTTTAGGGGGTTGAGTTTAATAAAAAAAAATAGGGATAGCAACTCAAACACGTGTTCCCACTAGAAATATAGTTTCTAGTAATAAAAATATAAATGCCTGTCTAGATACATTTGTCTTTCTTTAGAACCATTATGAGTCGACTGTAGTAGATACTGCAACTATTTTAAGTGAGTGTTAGTTACAGTTTCTGGGAGAGACGTCACAATCTGACATTGATCTGCAGTTATGCCAGTGCGGTCAGATCATCAATCATACTGACTTATGACTTCGAACGAGCACGACCATCAAAGGCTTAAGATCAACTCAATCTACACAATTTCAGTCAAAAGAATGATATCATTAATTATTCACAGATGAAATTCCGGTTTCATGGTCGGAAAGCAAACTTTGTAGCCTCTTAGTCATTAAATAAAATAGGCACTTTATGTCGAATGAAGCATTTGCTAACCTTGTTGTACTAAATTTTGTCCATCTGTAAAATTGAAAAAGAACTTGAAGTGTTTGTTTTTCGAGAATTTTCAATTATCTTTGGTGATTTTCAAGGAAAATGCCAGATAAATGACTGAGCTTCACACACCTCCATATTCGGTGATTATGAAATGAGTTCCAGCAAGTTCGTTTGCAAATGTTCACCGACAATTAATTCAACATCAAGAGAAAGTTACCAAAATTAAAATGTTTGTTGTAATTAAAAGGACATTTTAAATAAATATATTCCACCTACATATAATATTTTCAATACGTATAGATGTACACACATACACATAGATATATATCTCTCTGTCTCTGTCTCTGTCTCTCTCTCTCTCTATATATATATATATATATATATATATATTATTTGGACTATTGTCCTCATCTCTGTTGCCATATTTATCACAACGTTTCGGTCGTCGTACGCTCCGGCCTTCTTCAAGTGGTTGGAATTTCGAACTGAACCCTTTATTCCGCTCACTAGGGTAGACTGTTCTAGTTCTACGTGCCATGTATGATGGATGTCAGTTATCAGTTATCTCCTGCTAACTTCCCTCTGACAGTTCTCCACTGCATTAACCGGGTATTTAACTCACACTCTTTGCGTCCTGCCACTGGATCTAACCAACGCCTAAACGATAAAGGAGAGTACAACGGCAGAAACGTTGTGATAAATATGGCGACAAAGATGAGGACAATAGTACGAATAATGTAAATAATGTACATATTACCTCATCTCAGAAATATAGACATATACAACCTTACAGCGCACCCTGATATCAATATAACTGACATTGGTTTGTACAGAGACGATGGACTTATGGTTATTAGAAATTCAACTAACTTCAAAATTGATAGAATTAGAAAGGTATTATATAAACAATTTAAAAGCATGGGCTTAAAAATTACGGTTTGCACTAAATTAAAAAAAAAGTGAACTTCCTAGATATAACATTAGATCTAAATAAAATTACATACACACCTTATAAAAAACACAACACCAATCCTTTATATATACACCCTAAATCAAATAACCCCCAATCCATACTTAAACATATACAGTTATCTATCAGTAAAAGAATTAGTACAAATCCAGCAAATGACAAGATTTTCTATGAGCATATCAATTCCTATAACAAAGCACTAAAAGAGAGTGGCTACAAAAACCCAAAAGTAACATATATAAAAAGTGAAAATGAAAACAATAGAAAAAAACAAAAGTAGAAAATAATTTGGTATACACCCCCATACAACCAAATGGTAAAAAACAAATTAGGACAAAAATTCCTCGCATTAATAGTCAACCATTTTCCTAGTGGAATTAAACTAAGTACTATTTTCAATAAAAACTCACTAAAATTGAGTTACAGCTGTACAGAAAACTTGGAAAAAATTATTAAGAAACATAATACTAATATCTTAAATAAACACTTATACCAAAAACAAAAAAAATTTAGACAATGGAAAAATAAAAACTGATGGGAATAAACAAAAAATATGTAACTGTAGAAACCCTCAAAATTGCCCTCTACAAAATAAATGTCGCACTGAATCATTAGTATGTCAATGCAATATCTCTTCAATTGAAAATCCTGAAAACATAAAAATATATATAGGTTGCAGAAGCCATGAGTTCAAAAAAGATTCATCCCACATCAAAGTTCATTTAGGCTAAATAAATATAAAAATCAGACATCTCTATCGAAGTACTTCTGGCACTTAAAAGAATCAAATAAAACATCTACAGTAAAATGGAAATTAATAAGAAAAGCTAGAATATGTAGGTCATTAAATGACCAATGTCCTTTGAAATAGCTATGTTATGCCGTCATTGTCAAAAATTTTCCTTAAATAATATTTTAAAATAAATTTTTAAAAAGTGTGACCTAGTAATATACGTACTTATATTTAATGAAAAAATATAATTTTATATACTGTAAGTAATTCTATTACATTCACAAAAATGTCTATTAAAATAACAATGAAAATACTTTAAAGTAGTATTTAAAATTTTAGTTAAAACGAATTGTAACATAAACATCTTTTAAAATTGTTGTTAAATAAAACGTATTCTAACCAAAACACATCTCTCAAAGTACTACCGGCACTTAAAGAAATCCAATAAAACACCTCCAGAAAAATGAAATTATGATGCAAATCTATAAGATGTAGGCTATTGAATGTCCCATGTCCTTTGTACAGACATGTGAAACTATATATTACTAAGTATAAAAAGTTTACTAAATCAGAGAAATGAATTAGCTATTTTTACTGAAATTGTCATAAATTTTACTTAAATAATATTTAACAAAGGTAATATACATACTTATACTTGATATGTAAAAATAATTTTACATAGTGTAAGTAATTCTAATACATTTACTTCTTTTAAAAAAGTCTATTAAAATTAACAGTGAAAATATTTTAAAGTTGTATTTAAAATTGTTGTTAAATAAAAAGAAATTCTAACCTAAACATCTTTTAAAATTGTAATTAAATAAAACGTATTCTAACCTATAGAAAGGATTTCAATAAAACACCTACAGTAAAATGAATTTAATATGAAAAGCTAGAAGATGTAAGCGATTGTATGACCCATGTAATTTGTACTTATATGAGAAACAAGATATTACTAAGTTTATATAAAAAAATAAAAGTTTACTAAATCAGTGAAGTCAATTAGCTATATTTGGCGTCAATGTCATAAAGTTTACTTTAAAAAAAAATTGATACGTAATAATATACATACTTATAGTTGATGTGAAAATAACTCTACATACTGTAAGGGATTCTAATACATTTACTTGTTCTTAAAAGAAATATAGTATAATAAAAATTAATAGTGAAAATATTTTTAAATTGTAGTTAAATAAAACGTATTCTAACCTGAACACCACCCCACAAAAAAAAATCTTTAAATATACAAATAGGAAAAATGCCGTAAGAATTTTTCCCGTTAACAATAAATTTTTTTTAAAAAATCAAGACGACATGCATTTAACGTATGCCAGATTTCATTGAAGTATACATTCCTACGCACTAACAAAACGTAGCTAATAAGGGATACATCAAAATATAGACATATAGAACACGCAAACAACACTGTCTAGTAGAAGTGAATTAATCTGTAAACTTGGAAACGTGAATTATGATTTTAGCTGTGTCTTTAAAACCCATTAATTTTAAAAGTTACTCCAAAATTCGCTTGGGCATGAAATGGAACTAATGTCATTAATTCAATTACAAAATTAAATTCAGACCTCCCATTTTTGAAACATGGTTAGAACTGTGTAGCGGAAAAAACATATTTTAAATCAATTAATTTATAATATATATATATATATATATATATATATATATATATATATATATATATATATATATATGAAGAAATACATTCTTAAGATGTGTTATATTTATGGGATAAAGTGCTCAATATCAGGGATAGAGCGTGTGTAAATATAAAAGTGAACATAGAAATCAACAGTTAGAGGCGACAGTCATGCTAGATGCAATCGTCAGGCCACGATTGCATCTAGCATGAAACAGACTGGCGATTGCATCTAGCATGGCACAGACTGTCGCCTCTAAGTATTGACTTCTATGTTCAGTTTTATATATATATATATATATATATATATATATATATATATATATATATACATATATATATATATATATATATATATATATATATATATATATATATACATAGACACACCGGGTTTAACAGAAAAACTGTACAAATCACCGGGTTACAGCATAATTATCCATCCCACAAAATGTTAAACAAATCAATAAACTAATTGACTTTCTTTTACCCGGATTTCAGATAAGACATTTAGCCATCTTGTAGAATTTGTCGTAAGAAGCACTGAAATATCATTTCAGTTATTCACCTAAAATGCATCCTGATAATATTGCTTTCTGTCAGATCCACTGTGTCTTCCAACTGAGTAATAGTGAAAAGAAAAAAAAATAATTCACGCCTTCCTTAATGGTACCAACACTCATCGTCTGGCTTCTGTCCATCACTGGACCGGTGAATAAATTCAAATAGTGTGAATAGTATAGAGGAGAACCGGAAGTCTCAGCAGGAATACGGATCATCATTTCAATTTAGAGCTAAAGAAATCAAAAGATCCAAATCAATTCAAAAGCGTTTGACACGTGAGAGGGAAGTTTCATTTATGTCACTCCAAAGAACATCAACAACGTGTGAGGCACCTTGTAATTCCACGACAGGAAGTTAGAAAGTTTGAGAGGACGAAGATCATCTTGCATAATTTGGACCATTGTCCTGAAACAATATATATATATATATATATATATATATATATATATATATATATATATATATATATATGAATTAATTTCAGTCTTTCATGAACTTCCGATCCTTACCTATGATTACTTAACGATGAATATGTTATTTATTTTTTTTGATCAGTTTCAACACGTTTTTGCTATTAAGCTTAGAGGGTAATAATACATTCTTATTGCTCAAAGTAGAGACCTATAGTGTTATAAAAACCTGGGAAACATCCAGTGAGATATCTTTAATAATTTCTAAAATCAACCACTGGGCAATTTAACTGTTATACGATTTGAAGGAAAGTGTTTGGGAAAATAGACAATATGATAAATATTTACACACCCTTACGCCTACCGAATGGAAAAGGCGTTTAGTGATTTTAGTGTGTGAAAATAAGAACACCCATTCAAATGTAATGTGTAAAAATGCGAACTCACAGGCAAGTTCAAGATGGTAAAATTGTAGCCGGTGCGTGCATATCAGGGACACACTAAGCAAACTCACACTGAAGTGTGTGACCTATCTGGCCAAGATCGAAGTAACCGTAAATATCACAGTTGAATATAAAACAACAGAAACAACACTAAAAAGTGATCAATATCATGGGTAAGAATGTAAAGGAGTTTAAAGGGTAACAATGTAAAGGAGCTTAATACATGACAGAGCAATATATTCATTGAAATAAGTATACGATGCTCTCAAAAGAGTCTTCTTAAGATTGTACACAGGGAAAAAAGTTGGCTCTGTCATATTAAATGGCTGAATTTTAATATATTTTATATCCTATTTTCACACACTACCGTCACCGACCGCTGATGATTATGTAAAACCGTATGAAACTGGCAGTCGTGATTGGTCACTACTGACTTGAAATGTGATTTAAAACATATTAAAGCTCTGATATTTAATACAGCATAGAGTACTCTTTTTCCCTGTGTGTAATCTGAAGAAGCGAGTTTTGCGAGGTGCTTATCCTTACTCATATCTATATCTATCTATCTATACATATATATGTGTCTGTATGTGTGTATGTGTATATATATATATATATATATATATATATATATATATATATATATATATATATATATATATATATGTATGTATGTATGTATATATATATATATATATTTAGATAATTAGCAAAATAAACCATATAATTAGATATTAGCAGGTGTATATAATTGCGTTGCCGTGCATACACAGGTAAGGAAGTAAATATTTACTTAATTTCATAAGGTGTAAACAAAACAGAGCTACGAATATATATTAAGAAGTATGCATATATCTACGTCCGATGTGCAACTAAAAGTTCGTGGTTCTACCCACTCATTAGACACGAACAATTACAGTATTACAGACTTGGTAGAACCACGAAATATTAAGTTGCACTTCGAACGTAGGTATATTTAATTGTATATGTTATGTAATGGCATATATATATATATATATATATATATATATATATATATATATATATATATTTGTGTGTGTAAAGTGGATAAATGAGACGGACAAATATAAGCAGGCGTGTATCATACACAGGCAAGCAAATGTAATAATCGTTAAATTTTTGCATGAGGTGTATACTTAATATATATACATATAGCGTCATCAGACAGCTTCGCATCTCATCAGTGTGGCTCGACATCCTGTTGCCTCTAGCTCGGATCGAAACCCGACTGAATTGACATCAGACGGAGATTCTACCACTATGGCACACGGCAGGGAAGTAAGTGGATTTTTAGCGTATTTATTTTTAGAAACACGCCCAGTGACTGACAGTGACTCAATTCGCTATTCGAAGAGTCTCGCTATATAAGCTATCATAATCACTGTTTACAAACCCAAACCTACTCCCTAGAGAGTTCAACTGAAATTAATATTTATTTCAGGAGCCTATATATATATATATATATATATATATATATATATATATATATATATATATATATATATATATATATATATCTTGTATCTTCGTTTTTATGTGACTTCCTATTTAGGTGTAATCATTTATTTGTACAAATGCTGGTATTGTTGTTTATAAATGTGTTTAATTATTTGTAAATATATGCATATTTTCATTAGTAAAGAAAATTATATATACGTAATGCGTACTTTCAGATATGAGTAACATTTCACTAATTCTTATGTACCTAAAATATATCATCACTTCTAATGTTTGCTAAGTAACATTGTATTCAAATCCCGCGTTCAATAATAATACAATTTTATCTTCAATAAAAACGGAGGAATTATGCTAATACCAATTTGGCGGACTAATTCCAACGTAACTTTTTTTTTTTATTTCTCCTTTTTATTTCACTGTCCTGTCCGCCCGCCTTTGTATATTATCATAACATAAGGTGATTATTTTAAAAGAAAAGAAAATCAGAAAAATAAATTTCTGACCAAAGACAAATCATGGGTAGAATGTATTATTAATCTCCAGAGCAAACAAAATCCTTCCAATATTTCAATGCTCAGCCTATTTACACAGGAGATTAGATTGAAAGAAGATCGGACAAAGAAGCGTTGACCACGTCGTATAACAGATCCCTTCAGAAAATTTTATCGTCATCTCAGTTGTAATTAGCAGAGCAATTAATGAAAGAATAAGTGGTTCAAAGGACATAAGACGCATTAGAAGTCGATATAAGCAAACTAAACTAACATAGAATATATAAAGAATTAATCAACTTTAAACACAATGTGTCTGAGGGCTCCAAAGAGATTCGCAGTGAAAAGAGCTCATTGTATTTGCAAAGAAGGTATGATATCATTCACCACATTGTTATTGCAAAATTCAGAATCTGACGCATTCTTGTTATTTGATTAAAACAATTGTGACATAAGGTCACTTGGATGAAGTATCTATTAAGAAACGAAACACTAACAATTTTCGAGGTACCCCACGGCCACAAACACACACCCACGCATATATATATATATATATATATATATATATATATATATATATATATATATATATATATATTAAATGTGAACTGATGAAACAGGGAAAAAATATATATATGGGGAAATAAATTATATTCATGGAGCATTAACTTTGTCTCTTCATTATTTAATTATGATATATATATATTATAGAGGGACGAAGACAGATAAAGCAAGAGAGACATTGATATATATATATATATATATATATATATATATATATATATATATATATATATATATATATATATATATATATATATATATATATATATCGTTTTTTTGGGTGATTATTCGAGGATTAAATACGTAAAAATCAGCCTGGCTCTCTACTGGGGGATGATCGCTCAGTTGTATAATTTCCGAATGATACCAGTTCAGTCATGTTTGGATCCCGGAATGTTGGGACTATCGGATGACTAGCCACAGTGATAAGCTGTGATATTGCGAAAGAGTCTTTGGATGACTATATATATATATATATATATACATATATATATATATATATATATATATATATATATATATATATATGTATATATATTGGAAACAGTACAGAAGCGTATTAAGGCATTAAAAACAAGAAATTTTATATTGTAGACCATTTAAAGCAAAAACATACACCAGTCGACGGGTTTCGTCCGCTCCCATCAGAACTGTTAACAGGGTCTTCACAGTATAAAGTCGCAAAGTGGCTTGCTATATTGTTGAAACCTGTGTTGCAGCATTACAGTTCCTTTTGTATTAAAGATTCATTTTCTTCTTCCAAATTCATTCGGAATTGTGATGCCACTGATGGTTTTATGTGTTCCTTTGACATCTGTATCCTCTTCACTTGTGTTCCTTTATCGGAGACTATTGATATTTGCAGCGATATGTTATATCGTAGTGATTTGACTCCTCCGAATATACCTGAAGAAATGTTCGTTGAACTCATGAAATTTACCACCATGTTTGTCGATTTTATTTTCGACAATATCATGTATCGCCAGATCGATGGTGTAGCGATGGGTTCCCATTTGGGTCCCGTGTTGGCAAATATTTTTGTGGGTTTTTATCAGGATAGCCTTATGTTAAGTTCTGCCCGACCCAAGGTTTACTTTCGGTATGTGGATGATACTTTTTGTGTGTTCAGCCATGAATCGGAAGTGGATCATTTTTTTCCCTACTCAACGGTGTTCATTCTGCCCTTAAATTTACAGTAGATAAGGAGGTCAATGGTCCATTGCCCTTCTTAGATGTTCTTGTTCAAAGAACTCCTTCCTTGTTTATCACATCTGTTTACAGGAAGTCTACTTTTACGGAACTATATACTCGATGGGACTCCTTTTGTCCTAAACGACAAAAGATCAATTTGATTAGGACCCTTACACATAGGGCGCTAATGATTTGTTCGGGTGACACCTTGAAACATGAAATCAGTTGTTTAACTGAGATCTTTGTGAACAATGGTTATCCGTTGAACATTGTTCACTCGGTAATTCGAGATGAGACTGCTAGATTCAACAAAATTAAACATGCTTCAGTGGGTAAATGTCCGGTCTATCTTCGTTGGGTAGGATTAGTGAATCATTCGCCAAGCGTATTTCATGTAGTTCCCGTGAGTTTTATTTTGCAGCCAACGTTCGTGTTGTCTTTCAAACTAAGTCCGTACTTCCGTCTATGTGTAACGATGTTCTACCCACCACTCACCATATTAATTCTGTTATTTACCATTTCAAATGTAGTTGTGGATGCGATTACATATGTAGAACGACACAGCGGTTGGACGTTAGAATTACACAACACGTACCTGCTATAATACTGAATAAAAATTTTTCTTTGGGCGAGACCATTCGTAACACGTATGGGTCTTCGATTGCAGATCACTTTATAAAGAATCCCATTTGTGCCATCTATTTCAGTGTGAACTGGTTTTCCATTTTGGCCAGTTCACACTCATTATTCCATTTTAAGGTGTTGGAGACGCTTTATATCAGGTCCAGGCAACCTACTGTTTGCAAACAAAGAGATTGTCTGCTTGGACTTGCTGTGCTGCGTTTCTAGCATCTTTGTTGGTATAATTTTTATAATAATTTATTTCTCCCTGTCCAATCATTCATGTCATCCATAACAGACTTTTTCTTTTCCTGATAATTTTAGTTCCCCGTTAACAGTTCTGATGAGAGGGGACGAAACCGGTCGACTGGTGTGTGTTTTTGCTTTAAATCTATCATGGCCTACAATATAAAATGTCTTGTTTTTAATGCCTTAATATATATATATATATATATATATATATATATATATATATATATATATATATATATATATATATATATATATATATATATATATATATATACACGCACACCTCCAAGCGTGCGTAAGCTTTCATCCAACAACCAAAAGTTATTATGCAGATTATCTTATAAATCAGTTAAAACTGTTTTGCAGTATACTTTCTACAGTTGCATAGGTGGGTCTTCCCGACTGTAAAATAAATGGAGGAATTTTAGTTTGTCTCTTTTAAGAGAAGATGCCCCGCTTTAAGCGATAATAATTCCATGCGATATTTCTTGGCCAATAAAATATCTCAGATGATAAAGTCATGATGATATACACATTTCCAAGTAGGAATCGTTCCATATCATGAACTGGATTATAAGTTTCATTGTCAAGTCGTTGTAGCTGAACATTAGCTTGCATTTTACAATAAAACATTGGCTAAATGTTCTACTGAAACAAATGAAAGTGAATGCTGCTAATTGAATAGGAAGATGCTTTAACGAAAAGACGTTTGCTACGAGTGGAAATGTTTGTAAAGAAACCGGAAGACCACAAACGTTTGACAAGTGAGAGGAAAGAAATTCTCATTAGACAATCAAAATTAAACAGCCAGACAACTGAGGTATAAATGCACTATTAACATTGAGATTTCTTTTGATATACTATGCAATGTCTTAATGAAAATATCTTGAACGAGCTTATTGCTGTAACAAATCAACATTGATCAATCACCATCGGAAGGAATTATTAAAACATCTAACTTGGGATGGTGACTATATCTCAGAAGAGCAATGGGAAAAGAAAATAATGCAATATGCACAAAATGTCCGTTATAGATTAGGGTCGAACACGTAATATTTGAATCAATAGCGGTGGTAGAAAAAAGTTGATAAATTTTGATGGAGACCTAATCAGTTAAATCTATATTAGTTTACTATGTTCTAATATTCTAAACTATGAACGAGAAATGTATTAGAATGACGTTGCACCTTGACACACAACACGTGCAACATAAACCTCGCCCATCGATGATGTATTTCAACCTTTGAAAATTCTCCAACCCAATGTCCTCCTAGCAAACATTGTGATCAAATCAGAAGAAAATTGTCCCGGAGAAAACCACGCAATTTCCAACATCATTGGCATTATATCCAAGAAAAGAGGGATAAATTCATAATGGTTCTATCAGGACCTTGGTTTATCCAATATCACCTCGATTTGAGACAAATACTCGAGCCGAAAATTAATTACTAATTCGATATTTCGACGTATTTTACATTCATGTAAGAACAGGCATTATTTTGTGAATACATTTTTTAACTTAACAAAAGAGTGCCATGATGAAATATATACTGCTTAATTCGTATGATATTTTTCTACCCGCATTCTGCTTAAGATGATCTATCATCCAACGTACAGAATTAATGAAATGGGAGTAAATACTTTACTGGCCGTCCCAGATCACAATAATTTTAAAAAAATACTTCTACTCCTTATCAATTTGGTGGAAAATTGAAAAAAATAATTAATTAAACAAGGGGGTCAAAATCTTTTGCTCACTAGGGTATAAAATAACGATATATTTTTCAAAATAACATGGATAATATAGTAAAAAATGTATGACAAAGTGGAAAATTTTAAGTTGAATTTAAACATTTAATTTGTTATGTTGGTACCACAAGAAACACGTATGAACGACAGGAGCGGTGATATTTTTAGGATGTATATTTTTAATATATTGAAACTTATTCATTTCGAGTCATTTTTCTTTTATTGCATCATCTATGTTAGTAAGTATCCCACACTGGCAATAAAATGTCTGATAGGAATAGTGAAACCTTTCATTTCATTACTTATGTCAGCAGGTACCCCATACTGGCAATATATTATCTGAAAGGAATAGTGAAACCGTTCATTCCATAACTTATAAAAGTAGGTATCTCACACTGGCAATATAAAATCTGATAGGAATAGTGAAACCTTTCATTCCATCAATTATATAAGTAGGTACTCCACACTGGCAATATAATATCTGCGAAGAATAGTGATATCTTACATTACATCATTTATATTAGAAGGTATCCCACACTAGCAATAAAATAGCTCATAGGAATAATGAAACCTTTCATTCCATCACTTATTTAGGTAGGTATCCCACACTGGAAATATAATATCTGATACGAATAGTGAACACATTCATTCCATCATTTAGGTAAGTAGGTATCTCACACTGGCAATATAAAATCTGATAAGAAATAGAGAAAACTTTCATACCAACTCTTATATAAGTAGGTATCTCACACTGGAAATAAAATATCTGATATGAATAGTGACACCTTTCATTCCATCACTTATTTCAGTAGGTATCTCACACTGGCAATATAATAGTTGATAGGAATAGTGAAACCTTTCATTCCATCACTTATGAATGTACGTATCTAACACTGGCAATAAAATGTCTTATAGGAATAGTGAAAGCTTTCATTCCATAACTTATGTAAGTAGGTATCTCACAAGGGCAATATTATAACTGATAGGAATAGTGAAAGCTTTCATTCCATCAATTATGTAAGTAGGTATCTCACAAGGGCAATATGTGATAGGAATAGTTCCACCATTTATTCAATCACTTATTTACGTAGGTATCTCAAACTGGCAATATAAAATCTGATAGGAATAGAGAAACCATTCATTGCATCACTTATGTAAGTAGGTATCTCACACAGGCAATATAATATCTGATTGGAATAGTTAAACCTTTCATTCCTTCACTTATTCAAATAGGTATCTCACACTTGTAATATAATATCTGATAGGAATTGTGAAACCATTCATTCCCTCACTTAGGTAAGTAGGTATCTCACATTGGCAATATAATATCTGATAAGAAATAGAGAATTTCATTCCATCACTTATATAAGTAGGTATCTCACACTGGAAATATAATATCTGATATGAATAGTGAAACCTTTCATTGCATCACTTATGAAAGTAGATATCTCACACAGGCAATATAATAGTTGATAGGAATAGTGAAAACTTTCATTTCATCACTTATGAAAGTAGGTATCTAACACTGGCAATAAAATGTGATAGGAATAGTGAAAGCTTTCATTTCATAACTTATGTAAGTAGGTTTCTCACACTGGCAATATAATATCTGATAGGAATAATGACACCTTTCATTACATCACATATGTAAGTAGGAACCTCACACTGGTAATATAATATCTGATAAGAATAGCGAATCCTTTCATTCCATCACGTATGTAAGTAGGTATCTCACAAGGGCAATATAATATATGATAGGAATAGTGAAACCTTTCATTCCATCACTTATGTAAGTAGGCATCTCACACTGGTAATATAATATCTGATAAGAATAGCGAATCCTTTCATTCCATCACGTATGTAAGTAGGTATCTCAAAAGGGCAATATAATATCTGATAGGAATAGTGAAACCTTTCATTCCATCACGTATGTAAGTAGGTATCTCACACTGGCAATATAATGTCTGATAAGAATAGCGAAACATTTAATTCCATCACTTATGTAAGTAGGTACCTCACACTGGCAATATAATATCTGATAGGAATAGGGAAACCATTCATTGCATCACTTATGTAAGTAGGTATCTCACACTGGCAATAAAATATCTGATAGGAATAGTGCAACCTTTCATTCCATTACTTATTTAAGTAGGTATCTCACAATGGCAATATAATATCTCATAGGAATAGCGAAACAATTAATTCCATCACTTATGTAAGTATGTATCTCAAACTGGCAATATATTATCTGATAGGAATAGTGAAAACTTTCATTCAATCACTTATGTAAGAAGGTATCTCTCACTGGCAATATAATATCTCATAGGAATAGTGAAATATTTCATTCCATCACTTATTTAAGGAGGTATCTCACACTGGCAATATAATATGTGACAAGAAATAGAGAAAACTTTCATTCCATCCCTTATATAAGTAGCTATCTCACACTGGAAATATAAAATCTGATAGGAATAGTGAAACCCTTCATTCCATCACTTACGTAAGTAGGTATCTCACACTGGCAATATATTATCTGATAGGAATAGTAAAACCATTCATTTCATAACTTATGTAAGAAGGTACCCCACACTGGCAATATAATATCTGATAGGATTAGGGAAACCTTTCGTTCCATCAATTATGTAATTAGGTATCTCACAGTGGCAATATAGTATCTCATAGGAATATTGAAAGCTTTCGTTTCATCAATCATGTAAGTAGGTATCTCACAGTGGCAATATATTATCTGATAGGAATAGTTAAACCTTTCATTCCATCATTTATTTAAGTAGGTATCTCACACTCGCAATATATTATCTGATAAGAATAGTGAAACCTTTCATTCCACCAATTATGTAAGAAGGTACCCCACACTGGCAATGTAATATCTGATAGGAACATTGAAACATTTAATACCATCACTTATGTACGTAGGTATCTCACACTGGCAATATATTAGCTGATAAGAATAGTGAACCCTTTCATTCCATCAATTATGTAAGAATATAGCCCCCACTGGCAATATAATATCTGCCAAGAATAGTGATATATTTCATTACATCATTTATGTTAACAGGTATCACTCACTGGCAATGAAATATCTGATAGGAATAGTGAAACCTTTCATTGCATCACTTATATAAGTAGGTATCTCACACTAGCAAAATAATATCTGATAGGAATAGTGACACCTTTCATTACATCACTTATGTAAGTAGGTATCTCACGCTGGCAATATAAACCATGATAGGAATATTCAAACCTTTAATTCCGTCAATTATATATGTAGGTACCAAACTCTGGCAATAGAATATCTGCCAAGAAGAATGATGTATTCCATTACATCATTTATGTTATCAGGTATCCCACACGGGCAATATAATATCTGATAAGAATGGTGAAACCTTTCATTCCATCACTTATGTAAGTAGGTAACTGACACTGCCAATAAAATATCTGATAGAAATAGTAAAAATTTAATTCCGTCACTTATGTAAGTAGGTATCTCACACTGGCTATATATTATCTGAGAGGAATAGTGAAACCATTCATTCCATCACTTATGTAAGTAGGTATCTCACACTGGCAATATAATATCTGATAAAAAATAGTGAAGATTTTCATTCCATCAATTATATAAGTAGGTATCTCACACTGGAAATGTAATATCTGATATGAATAGTGAAACCTTTAGTCGTATCACTTATGTAAGTAGGTATCTCACACTGGCAATATAATATCTGATAGGAATAGTGAAATATTTTATAACATCACTTATATAAGTAGGTATCTCACACTGGCAATATAATATCTGATAGGAATATTGAAAACTTTCATTCCATCACGTATGTAAGTAAGTATCTCACACTGGCAATATTATCTGATAGGAATAGTTACACCCATCATTCCATCATTTATTCAAGTAGGTATCCCACACTGGCAATATAATATATGATAGGATTAGTGACACCTTTCATTGCAACACTTATGTAAGTAGGTATCTCACACTGGCAATATAATATATGATAGGAATATTGAAACCTTTCATTCCATTACTTATGTAAGTAGGTATCTCACACTGTCAAAAAAAATTGATAGGAATAGTGACACCATTTATTCCATCACTTATTCAAGTAGGTATCCTACACTTGAACTATAATATTTGATAGGAGTAGTGAAACCTTTCATTCAATCACTTATGTAAGTAGGTATGTCACACTTGCAATATAAGATCTGATAGGAATTGTGAAAACATTCATTGCATCATTTATGTAAGTAGGTATCTCACACTGGCAATATAATATTTGATATGAACAGTGAAACCTTTCATTCCATCACGTATGTACGTAGGTATCTAAAAATGGCAATTTAATATCTCATAGGAATAATGATATCTTTCATTGCATCACTTATGTAAGTAGGTATCTCACACTGGCAATATAATATATGATATGAATAATGAAACTTTTCCATCCATCACTTATGTAAGCAGCTATGTCACACTTGCAATATATGATCTGGTAGGAATAGTGAAACCTTTATTTCAATCACTTATGAAAGTAGGTATCTCACACTGGCAATATCATATCTGACAGGAATAGTGTAACCTTTCATTCCATGACTTATGAAAGTAGTTATCTCATACTGGCAATATAATATCTGATAGGAATAGTGAAACCTTTCATCCCATCACTTATGTAAGTAGGTATCTCACACTGGCAGTATAATATCTGATATGAATATTGAAACCTTTCATTCCATCATTTCTGTAAGTAGGTATCTGACACTGGCAATATAAAATCTGATAGGAAATGTGAACCCATTCATTGCATCACTTATGTAAGTAGGTAACTCACACTGGCTATATAATATCTGATAGGAATAGTGAAACCTTTCATTGCATCACTTATGTAAGCAGGTATGTCACACTGGCAATATAATTTGGGATAGGAATAGAGAAACTTTTCATTCCGTCAATTAATTAAGTAGGTACCTCGCACTGGCGATATAATATGTGCCAAGGATAGTGATATATTTCTTTCCATCATTTATGTTAGCAGGTGTCCCATACTGGCAATATAATACCTGATAAAAATAGTGAAATCATTCATTGTATCATTTATGTTAGTAGGTATCCCACACTGACAATATAATTTCTGATATGAACAGTGAAATTATAATATCGATAATTCTGCAGATTGATGGTGAACGATTTGACACTACAATAAATGCTTATTATACAATAATATTTTCAATTTTTTTTTATTTTCACCTTATGCATATCTTGTAGATTAATTATATCTATATTTAACATTTTACCGTGATTACTTCAGATAAATGTGTAAGTAAAATTAAATATATTTATATAATTTTCTTAATAATTTTCCGGTGAACAAAGATCAACTATTACTAAATCTTCACTGTTTTTAACGAAATTAGTGGGTAATCGTCAGCTGTGTTTGTGTGTGTTTTGTTTTGGGGGTGGGCTTTTTGCGGAAGTAGGCATTTTATTCCCCCTTGCCTAGCTAAATTTTTACTACGAGGGCAGCAGATGCGTACATAATATGTAGCAGCTAACTAAACATAACAAGAGTAGAGATGTCCTTTAAGCCACGATGAAGAATCACCATTAATGGATGTTTGGGTTGGAGGTAAAATAAAATACCCCCGGATGTTTCAAAAGCGTGCCTAAAAATCAAGGCGCACTGGGATAGTCAAAGAGGCATTACAACATATAATCAATGTATTAAGCAATGTAAACACTTCTTTAGAAACAAAGATGGGAGTATTAAACGTGATATCTATCCTCTTATATAAGAGTCAATGTTGGAATTTCTTCAAATACGAAGAAATGACTTAAGGCAACCAAAATTTGCTTCTGCAGAAGAATGATAAATATAACATGTAGAAAACATGGAAAAAACGACTAGGTTTTAGAGAAAATAGAAAAAAAAAATAAAACGTATGCATAACCTGAGTAAGAGGTAGTTGAAATAATGAAGGAGGAGGGATTGGAAAATCTGATACTCACAGGACAGATTGAGAGCAAGAGGGACAGGTCAAAACAGCGCGTAACAAGCATAACATTGTGAGTTCAATTAAATGAATGGCGGAATATGGTTTAGGAGAAATGACGAAAAGACAAAGTCACCAAAGAACAGGAAATTGCAGCAGAGCCAAGAACGCCTACCCCCGAGAGAACGCAGCACATAAAAATGATTAAGGGCAACATATATTTTACTACTTTTTTTTTTTTTTAACATAATAGGGATTCTTTGTAATTGCACTTGACTCAAATATTCTAAATTAAACAGAAATTGAACTTTATACAGCGTGGTGCGAATGTATTGTCACCCCCTACAGAAAGTAATGAGAACAATAGAAAAATAGTTATTACACAAATTTAAAGCTCATGTACTGGATTCAGTTTATTCACTTTCAGTGAATGTCTGTATGAACACCATGATTTTTGAGTCAGACATCTGAAATAGAAAATTATATTATGATGGCGTGACAAGATTTTGGACCATCCTCTACAAAGAAATATTGGGTTCAAATAAAGCCAATAGGACTGATTGATCCATTCTGAAATATTAACTTGCGTTAGTGGACTATCCACTTTTATTTCTTCTTCTTCATCATCATCTTATTATTTTTGTGTGTCTTCTCAGGTCATAGATTTTTGATTTTTTTTTTTTAATTTCTTATTTTTATCAGGTCCATTTGCCAAATTCCCCCATTCATCCAAGCTATTCTGTTAGGTGTCCTGCTGTCTCATCAGTTTCCATCTGAAAAGTAATGTTTAAGTTCTCCAAGACGTAATTCATTATCATCTGTCCAGGAAATCTTAACTATTCTTTGCCTGATTTTGTGTATATGTGTCCTTCGTGTTGCCAATTCTGCTTAAGATATCCTCTTTGCTTTCTCGCTGTGTCGATGGAGTTCACTGTAGAACCAATTCTCCGTTGCCTGCTGCAATTTCTGTGGTGATTGTTCAACATCTACTGCCATACAAGTGAATTAATATCGCATAGCAATAGATGATACTTTTCTTTGTTTCTAACGAAATTGCCATTCATATATATATATATATATATATATATATATATATATATATATATATATATATATATACTAAGCGTTTCACCCCAAGCAAGGCGGAAAGCCACTAGCACGCAAGGGGTTACAGAAGATTTGGAGCAAGAGCAGATAGAAGTGATAGTAGAAAGGATGATGAGTGGGACAGTGGATAGATCAATGCAAGTGGAGATGTCGATTGACATAATACTTGAACAGCTGGGGATTATAGCTCTCAGGGAAACTGAAATAGGGAAGGGAGTTCCACAGGCGAGAGGTGCGAGACTTGACGCTATTCAAGTAGAAGAGACGGCTACATTTAGGAGTTTCGACAGTGAAGAGGTGAGATCGGGATGACAGCCTCATAGGGCGCTTGAACTCATGAAGTCTGTGAACCAGCGAATGCAGCTCCCCGGAGCAATTGCCCTGAAAGTATTTGTAGAACTGACAGAGAGAGGCGACGGCGCGTCTGTGAGAATGTGACTGTAGAAGAGATGCCAGAGCAGGCAAATTATATTGCATATCCGCCTCTGGAGCCTATGTTTGTTAATGCTTTGTTTGGCTTTTAGAATAGATCTTTTACTAATCCCATAGACGATTGTATTTTGTTGTTGCATTTTACATCCACTGTTAAACATGCTACAATAAGAGAAATAAGCAATATTTGGATTTACAGTAAATATTAGGTTGATCCAAAAATAATGACGTAATAATGTCGTTTTTGACGTATTTTTAACGTCAAAAAACGAAATTATTACGTCATTATTTTTGCACCAACCTAATATAAGTTTGAACGGACGCGAAATTATGGTAGTACATGAAAGTCGAACATACATAACTCACAGGCAAATTTTAGCGGTCAGATTGAGCCATTTATACCAAGAATAGTTGTCTCTCTTATGATTTATTCTTTAAAATATTATCATTCACTCTATTTCTTATTTAAAAATGAATATTAATGGTGAAATGTTTATCGTGAAACTGAAAATAATCGGCACTCCCATTTCGAACGCTGGTTCATTTGTTATTCTTGGTCCACGCTCTATCTTTCTCTTGCATTATTGTGAGAAAATATATCGGCAGTGGCACAGCAAAATAAACGACGTTACAAGGGTAATCTTCACTCTCCTAACTACATTATCGGCTCAAGTACGAAATGCAAGTTTTCGGAATTCCCTTTCTTAATACGGATATGATCAAATCATATGTTAATGAACCGATTAACTTTTACTTTGTAGACACTGACTCCCGTTATGTTTGATAACCAATATCCAATTAAGTCAAAATTATATGAACTTTCTTTTAATAAAGTCAGTATTTTTGTGCGTCATTATCTGTAAATCACTTCGAATAGCTGGCAAACAGGTTAAGAGTAGTCGACAGTTCCTAAACCTCGATAATTTCGGGTTTGTCAGCCATGTTTGGATGTGAAAACTGATTCCCGTCGGTATGAGCGGATGAGATCTCCAAGAGATTTAACGGTTGTGAAGATGGTATCTGCAAGTGCCGTGGAGCGCATCAGAGCATGGATAGGACACATAGAAGTTCTGACCATATATGACAAGATGGAAGCCTGTGATTGCAATGATTCCACGTACCATTGCGTGAAATTCTCCAGGCTGCGAGTAGGGGATAACCAAGAGTGAAATGATTATTTCACTATAAATTCTTCCTACATTTGTTTGCTTTAAAAGAAATTAATTCGGATTGTAAGGAAATATATTCTTCAAACAGCGAAGTTACAACCTTGAATGAAGGGATTTAAACGCATCGATTTATCGGAATTTTTTATGAAAACATTAAAAAATGAAAAATTATTTTATTAACTAGATATTTTGTGAAACCCATAACATGGCACAAATTGTTTGCTATAAGAAAACAATGCTCAAGATAGTATGTATCTATGTGAGTGGTCTAGTAACAGAAGACTGACATTGATATAGAAATCCGAAGGCAAATAGATATAACATAAAATAGTTGCCTTCCAGAAAGTAAAGTATTAAAAAGTAACAAAATATCTACAGAAGCAACGAATATTTATTTATTTTATTTTTTATTGGGTCGAGCTAGCTCAGGCATTCCTGAGTCTATCCTGTCAACTATCAGGTTCGATGTCTTGGATCCTGCACAATAGCATGGTTGGTCTCGCGTATGTCAGAGTTGGCCACGACTGCTCTATAACCGGTCTCGATTATGCCGACGACGTTGCAATCCTTAGCGAGTCCTTCACGGGGGTCCAGCAAACACTCGACGAGGTCAATCGCATAGACAAAATTGTGGGGATGAAAATTAACGCTTCCAAGACGAAAATTCTCTCTGCGAACTTCCCCCTACCAGATCAAGTGGCTGTAACCCACGATGGTGAAGCTGTGGAAGCGGTTGAAAGCTTTAAATAACTTGGCGCCCAATTTTGCAGACACTGGTCAAGCGAAGGACGAAATCACCACCCGTATATATTTGGCTAGAGCTGCCTTTGTCAGTCTTCAAAAACGACTTTGGTCTCGCCAGGATACAAGACGATCCACGAAGTTGCGAATCTACGAAGCCATGGTCAGAACAATTTTCTCTATGGTTGTGAGATCTGGCCACTGCGCAGAGCGGATCTTCATATGCTTGAGGTCTTCGATCACTACTGTCTCCGCCGTATCCTGCGCGTGCGCTTCTCCGACCGGATCTCCAACTCGTCCATCCGCGCCAGATGCAACATTCTGGGTCTGGAAGAAACTCTGCTTAACAGGAGACTCCGGTGGTTCGGCCACGTGCTTCGGCGGCCTGGTGATGAGTTCGTCCGTAAATTGGTGGCGCCAACTGCACCCACTGGTTGGAGGAAGCGCCGAGGTGGTCAACTCAAGACGTGGCTCGCAACGATCAAAGCAGATATGGAACTCATGTCCGGTCCTCGTGTTTTCGGGGTCCGACGCTGGAATCGCGAATGACTTGATCATGCCGTTGATTCTGTTGCCGATCGAGGGGGATGGAAGGCCTTGACGCGCGATCTGGTTAATTCATTTGGAGCCGACTCAACCCACTCCGGGTGAATGCAGTTACAAGACAAGATATCAAAGTCGGAATGTCATTATGGTAACAATCTATGTAATATCATAATTGTTCAATGTAGTTGGCTTCTGGACGACCTGCTCGATTTGAGCCATGGCTAGGACTAGTTGCACTGAGCAGTAGATCTCCTGCGAATTCTTGTTGTACTCGTCAGCAGTGGCGTGCAAATCGCTTTCTGGGTTCACATATGATTGTAGAAATATCAGTCATGGGTACATACCCATGTGATTTCGTTTGATGTTGACTGCAAGAGATGTTATGTGTAGCTCTCAGCATCCGAGTGTAGGTGCCATCAAGCTTAGACTATAGAGATTTTCTTTCATGTCCAAGCAGTGGGACCATGTATTAAAACCGTCTCTTACAGGGGATTAAACGTATCTCCGTTGAAGGGTGTCTGGTAGATCAGATTTCCAAATGTCATCCATTTTATTCAAGACGGCCCAGGCATTAGATATAAGAATTTTCACATAATTTTCTGTAGAATTTATTTCGCTTGTGAGGTATATAAAAGATTCGACAGATTTTATTGATACGGCTGAGACAGTTTGTATTGATCCTTGCTGGTTCCAACTCATGAATTCAGTTTGAGAGGCCTTGTCATAGAGTCCGACATCGTTGGCAGGATTTTCTAGATGATGTAGAATTGTGGCGTTGGTAATGGTTTCTGCAGTGATAGCTAGGTCATCTTCATAGGCAATATCTGTCAACCTTTTTGCAGGATATCGAGTCTTGGTGATAAAGTAAAACTGAGGTGATGAGAGTATTTGTCGATGTTGCTTTACTGATATGCAATCTTTTATTATATCATTTCCACGGATCAAGAAGAGATTTGAAGCAACGAAATTTAAATATATGCAAAGAATATGTCTGCGATGAGAATCTTAAGTAAATAGAAACTACAGGAAAACATATATTACAATCCTAAAAAATCTGCGGGATACAGAATGTTGATGGGATGCATAATGTTTCCGTGATACATAATGAGGAAAGAGTGTTTGGAGAATGTAAGACTCACATGGTATAATGACGCCAAAAGATAAAGTGACTACTTAACGTGTTTGTGAAGAATATTCACTAAAAGGAAAAGCCAACGGTTAAAAGTTACTTAAAACAACAAAACAGTGGAAGCCATGAATGGCCTCCGTTCTAAAAGGAACTGGGCATATAATAGAATATGCAGAGCCACATCAATTTCATATATATTTTGCGATGTTCATGGTTAGTTTCATGGCTGTATTATTATTTCATTTTTTTTTTTTGTAAATTTTTTTCCACGCCTATCCATTCAGGTCGCGTGTACTCACAGCTCGCCAGAACATCGTTTTCCTTGTGGCCCTTAGCAGTGTTCTCTCTTTAACCAAGGTATGTTGGGAGTCTTTTCTGTATCTGATATCAAATATCATGTCATTTGAATTTGTTATGTTGTTAAAATTGTGGCTGTCCATGAGGGATCCTTGTGAGACTAACACTTCTTCCTGTAGAGTTTGAATAAATCCGGTGAGAAGTTACATCCTTTCCTTAAACCGCTTTCTATTTTGTATATCTTCTGAAGTCATTTTCTGTCCCTCTCCTGGCGGTTTGCAGCTAATGTAGCGTCATGATCATTCTAGTACCCATTCCAAATATGCCAAGGTTACCATGCTGGTCCACCAGTATTTTATTTTTAAAATTTAATTTATAAAACGCTTTTGCATTATATATAAAACATAGGTACACACCCTTCTGAATTTGAATTGCTCTGATATCATTCTGAACATAAATAACGCGTTCCTTTTTTCGAACATCATTAACGACAGTGCACTGTTTTGTCTTATTTCCGGTCTAATTCTGCTTTGCGCACTATTTATCAGTTTTCGGATGATTAGTTTTATTATATGGCTCATTAGACTGATTGTCCGAATGCGTTCACATTCTTTTGCACCTGGCTTTTTAGGTAGTGCTATGAAAATGTAACCTACATAGGCTTTTCGGCATAGTATATCTGTAATCTTGTCTATGCCGAAATTATCTAAGGCTACAACTACCTCTGTTAAAATCCCGGCTGGACCTGCTGCTTAGTTTCTGTTCAATTTGGCCAGTGCTGATTCCCAGTCAAATTTAATATTTCCGGTCCATCCATATGTCTGTGTATTGTCAATTGTGCTTATTGACAATGAATATTTCTCTGATATGTTCGTTCTTTTTTCTGAATTATTTTTTTAAATTCTAATATCAGCTTTCCGTTCTTGGACATTATGGATCTTGTTGATGATCAGGCCTTTTGCCTTGTCCCTTCTCTTATTTTTTTTTATGCATATATGCTTCATCTGTGCTTTTTATTCTTTCTATTTCTGCACGTTCATCTTTCAGCCATTCCTCTTTAGCCTCTACGGCATTAGTTTCTAATTTCTTCGTATATAGTCCTATATTCTATTCCGTAGATTGATCTTGCTTTTATCTCCTTTTCATTATGTGCAGAATTCGGTTTTTATGTGTCTATTTTTCTTTGGGGTGATTTGAAGTTACTAAAGTTCCCATTCTCAATTCGTCCATGGAATCTCCTTTTCACACTGGCCATGTATTTCTCCTTCGCAATCGGATCATTCAAGACGCTATCGTATTTCCATTTGGCTGCTGCCATGACCCTTTTCAATTTACATAATTTCAATCTAAGCTTACATATGACTGGAATGTGGTCGTTTCCACAGTCGGGAATTGGGTATGTTTTACAGTGTAAATCTGCATTCCGAAAGCTGTAATTGATTATTATATAGTCATTTTGGTTGTTCGTTTCTCTTCCTGGGCTTCTCCACTTTTTGGGTTTTCTTGAAACCAAGTGTTGGTTATTACCTAGTCATCGGCCGTTTGAACAAATTTTCTCATCGTTTATTACCAGTTCCTATTCCGAATTTATCAACTATTTAACGGTCTCTCCCATTGCCTACTTTGGCATCCAGGTCTACCGTATCAAATGTAAGTTCTTGCGATTTGAATTGAAACTTGGCACTATCTATCGTAGAGAAAAACATTTCAATTTCTTCTTCTGTACTTTTCGATGTCGGTACTTAAAACAAATTATGATGGATATATTGAATAGTTTTCCGTTCATTTTAGCGACAAAAGTTCTTTCAGATATATACCTATTACCAGGAATAGTTTTCTTCATGTCTTGATCTAATATTAATCTTGTCTTCTTAGCTTTTTCTCCCCGTCTGAATCTGTATTCCTGTGCATGTAACTAAAGCAATATCCATTGTTTAACTTTTTCGTTTCAAATACGCCTAAAATATTAACATTTAATATATTCATTTCCTGTTTTGTATTGTCTAACTGGTCAAATTGGATTAAAATTCTGTTGTTCAGTTCTTGTCTTTCAATCGCTGGATGACAATTGTGTGACGCATGTCGCTTATGTATTTCCTACCGAGGAAGAGATCAATTTCAAGGAGTTTGATTCCATTACGCTGTTTATGCAGTTAGTCGCAGGATGATGGTCTAGTGACGCCTGTTAGACATGTTTCTCCTTATCAGACGAGGAATTAATTCCAGTAAACTTTACCCCTTTGTGCTTTGAGCATTCGTAAAATGTTAAATGTCATTAAATTTCTTGCGATTGAGAGTAGAGTGATTTTCAGTTGGTTCTTCATGGTGATCTATTGAGACATTACCTCTAGTTAGCTTGTCGTTGATTCAACAAGAGTTTTTCCGCCCTATTCCGTCTTATTTTTCATCCAGACGGATTGCTAACAACCCTTCTCACTCGTAAGAAATATATATATATATATATATATATATATATATATATATATATATATATATATATTACGAAATGGACAAAGTCCGACAATTTATTTATTAAAGACATTTTTATGTTTAACGTTCTTTTTATAGATACAAGTATTTAAGTAAATGCTCTGTTTATAATAAACAGTATTAAATAACATTTACCGGCCTGAATGTCCGAGAAATTTTCACAGAAAATATTCGTCCTTGATCAAGGCACGTCAGCGTAAATGACGGTTCCGTATAGGATGCAGGTTCGAATTCTGTCCAAGGACGAATATTTTCTGTGAAAATTTCTCGGACATTCAGGCCGGTAAATGTTATTTAATACTGTTTATTATAAACAGAGCATTTACTTAAATACTTGTATCTATAAAAAGAACGTTAAACATAAAATGTCTTTAATAAATATATATATGTATATATATATGTGTGTGTGTGTGTGTGTATACATACATATATATATATGTGCGTGTGTTTGCGTATATATATATGTGTATATATGTGTGTTTGTGTATATATATATATATGTATATGCATATATGTGTCTGTGTATTGGATAAATGTTTTCAGTAAATAAAATAGGAAGTGAAATCAGTCATCAAAAGAAAAAATATATAAATATATGTTAATAAAATGCTTAACATTTATTTAAAACATTCAATTTTTTTCTAGCCTCTCGTGACTCGCGGTGACACTGCTGGTAGGAGAGAAGGCATATCTACGAATGTAAATTTTATTTTTAATTTTTTTAAAACCAAAGGTAATTTTTACCTTGACTTTAATTGTGAGATATCGTTTTAATATTTAATATTCGATTACAGCCAAAGAGTTTCATAGCGTGATAATCAGAAAATTTATTTTAAAAATATCTTTTCTAGTCTGTGGATATGTAAAAGAAAAAAAAAACTGTGGTGTCATTCATCTACCCAGACTGCGTATGCACTCTGATGCATTTTTGCGGGTAAATATTTCCATGAAGAAAGGATATTCAAAATACCACATTTTTCGGTCTTAACTATTTAGCTACAATATTGCATGCTCAGACCCATAGTATTCCGTTACAAACGTATAATAAATTAGTTGTTAAATTATCACTGACTGCGTAATATTTATGGGGCGGAGTGTTTTAAGTATTGGCTATCAGACTCAATTCACCGTCACCCATCACTGAATAGGAGAAAGAATATATATATATATATATATATATATATATATATATATATATTTTTGTCAAAAGATGCGTCGATGTAGAAGAAGCAAGAGAAGTAGTGTTATGTTTCTCAAGGGTTCAAGTTAAATATAAACGAACTCAGGTGAACTCGATTTGTCGATTTTTTTGTCTGTGTAGAAAACCATTAAAGCACTTCGGACTCCCACAGCGTCAGATCATGTTTTCTAAATGCGTTATAATCGAGCTCCTATTTGGAAGAAAAATGTTAAAAAAATCGCACCATCAAGCGATATTTGAAAAAGAAACAAAATAGCGAAAATAGAATAACGAAAACTATGGCCCTAACGCCTTTTAAATGTACATAAAATTTAGAAAAAATCATTATAAAATATTTATTGAACATGCTTACACTTTGTGCATTTCTTTAGTAATAGTATTAATAATTGCTAAGATTTCTTTTTTATATTTTATATAAGCATTCGCCCCAAGCAAAACAGGAGTGCTACTAGTACAAAAAAGTTTACAGAGAGTGAAAGTAAGACAAAAGACTGGGTATAGTGGGGAATGAGAAAAAATGAAAAGATGATTGGGAATCAAGGCATCAGAAGATGTCGATTGGGTATTATAGTTGTCAGGGAAGCAAGTAAGAGGAAGGGAGTTCACCTGTCGGGAAGTGCGAAAGAAGGAGCTCTTGTAGTAGAAGAGGCGGTTATATTTAATTGTTTCGACAGAAAAAGGGTTGGACCGAAATGACAATTTAGTAGCGCGCTTAAATCCATGCTGTCGGGAGACCAGGGAAAATAGTTCGTCAGAGAAGTTGTCATAAAAATATTTGTAGAAAAGACAGAGGGAAGCCACATCACGTCTGTGAAAAAGTGACTGCATTCGATCTTCCTAGTCAGGACTGCTCACATTGCATATCCGTCTTTGGATTTTGTCGAGAACCTCGAGATGAACAGCGTGGGAACCCGAACCAATATGGCGACAGTATTCAATGTATGGACTAATGGAAGATTTGTAGATGTGAGGGATAGACTCAGACATGAAAAATCCCCTGGTATGAAACGGATAACCAACATTCCTTGCAGTAGATGTAGTAGTATTTGTTATACATCAGGTCAGTGGAAAACGTGAGACCAAGAAGGCACAGTGTGATGCTCTCGTGAAGTTGAGCATCAACCATGATGATAAGAAGTAGGGATTTTTTTTCTCTGGCGGTTAAATGAGATCAGTTTCTTTTTAGAGGCATTAAAATTTACAAGTTATTAACTTCCCCAGCCAACAACAGCTTGAAGAGCCTTTTCGATACCAACGGTCAGGTTAATTTTGTTAGCAATGCCTGATTTACTATTAGGACAGGAGTAAATATACTTCTGAAAATAACTACCTTGAACAGTTAAAGTATGAAAACAAATGTTAATTTTGAATTAAGTTGTTTTCAGTATTATTCATTAAAGTGTTATCGGTCCCTTCTCAATGAGTTCCGCCTATCTAGAAAATAAGATTTCCATTTAACGATTAAGAAATAGGTTTTTCCTCTGAAAAGAAAATGAGAGACTGTTTTCAAGTTCGGAATATTATGCAACGTATAAATATTCGAGTGATCTAATCAAATAAAAAAAACATTCTTTCATGTACCATGTCCCTTCAGAAAGTAGGCGATCTTTGCCCTCCACATCTTTCTGTCCTTTGTATCTCTTAAATTGTTGGTATTTTTGCTATTTAGCCATAACCTTGTCTAACATCCATTTTCTCATGCTCATCAAGTATATCACGTGCTGCTTTTCTCTCTCCCTCTTTCCCTACTCATGTCATGGGAGTATCAGATTTTCCAATACTCTTTCTTCATTACGTGACCCAGAAATATCCACTGTCTCTTATTTATGTTAAGGATAAGTTTTATTTTTGTTTCCATTTTGTCCAAAACATCGTTGTTGCTTAAATGTTCGGCCCATGATATGCTCATAATTTTTCGGTAGAACAACATTTCTGTTGCTACAAGTCTCTTCCTTAACTTTGAGGAGATTGTCCAACATTTGCTGCCATATAGAATTACGTTAATCACGTAACAGTTCAATACTCTTTACTTTGTTTCTGGTGAAATTTTTGGTCGCTTAATACTCTACTTAGCTTTTAGAAAGCATTTTTGCCTATCCCAATACTTCTTAGGATCTCAGTTCTTGCACTTTCCGTCCTCTGTTAGTACATTTCCCAGATATTATTTTACATGTTTGATTTTAGTATCCACGATTTGGAATTTGCATTTTCGGCTCATCCTTTTAGGTTATAAATGGTGTGTATGTGGTTGTTGAAGTAGATCCCGTTACAATGGGCTTACTTTTTCTTCGGTGGCCTTCGAAGTGTGTGCCCTTTCTTTGTTTAAAAAAGCAAGTCGCTTTTGAATTAATTCTTCCTTTACCCAATGATGTTGCCGGCAGAATTTTTCCTCAATGTTTCGAAAGCTCATAATAAAAGTAAACTAACATGTTCACCAAACCCAAAGCATGTTGACTGTTGTTTCTCGTCTTGGATTAACTATAGTTTTCCCTTTTGTTCATTTTCATTACGTGCAACAAGTTGGTATCCCTTATTAAACTAAAGTCTACTGCAAATGGTCATATTTACAATACCAATGTACAATAAACAATCAAAACATTTATTTGCGTCGTTTTTCAAATTAAATATATTGTGTGAATTACATGTACAATTCCATATAAACTTAGAGTAACTATGTAAATTTCACATTAAATGATAGTCTTATATGGTAACATGTTAGAATTATTCATACTCGATAAACGAGTCGACAGCCATCATGCACAGACATTCCCAGAGACACACAAACACGCACACACTCATTTGTGTATAGCTGTGTACACCTGTGTGTGTATATGTGTGTGTGTGTATGTGTGTGTGTTGATAAATATTATATCCGATCATAATGTTCTCCTTCATTTAGAAGGACCAGGAAAATTATTTGTCCTGATCTGGCGGTTAACCACCGCCGTAAGTTTGACTTTCTGTGTCTTTTTTCTATAATGACTTTCAAGGATATTGCTCAGATAAGCTCTTCGCTATGGTACCTAGACTTTATGAATTTAAGCTCAATACTAGACTGGAGACGATACTTCATGACTTTACATTTGAGCTAGCAACATGTAACCGTAAATTCTATGATAGAACTAACTTTTGTTGCACTTCACACTTGTCAAATTTCTTTCCGGCTCCAAGGTTTACAGCCAACTTTGATCTTCAAAAATTTAATACAATGTCAATCGCTATCCAGTGTCTTCCTGATTACTCTTGTACCAACCCCTTAGTAATAGTGCTGTTCTTCCACGCCGAGTATCGCCTTGTATCTTAGTAACTTTACTGTTTGGATGGGGAGAAATCAATTAAAAAAGATAGTTAGTGAATGACAAATGGAGAATTACATATTGAGCAAAATTATAATAATGTAACAATTTAGATAATTTAGATTTAAATGCTAAGTTTAAAACAGATATACAATATTTAAAAACATCTCCCATTGCACTATCAATAATTTACAGTATCTAACTACTTATCTTCGAGTATATATATATACATATATATATATAGTCATCTACATGCAAGCCTGTTTTGTAGTTCATCTGTGTGTTTAGACGTCGGATTGCGTAAAGCCTTGATCGAAACTCGACCGATTTTATATCTGTCAGATATCTTACACCTCAGTTATCGGTGCACGGATGAGAAGAGGAAATTTTAACGTATTATACACGAAATGCATACATACTCCAGTAGCTAAGAGGCTCAATTCGTAATTAAAGAGCGATTCTTTAATAGCAATAGCAGCAGCCACTGGGTTTGAAAACTTACACTTTCTCCAAATGCTCGATCGGATAAAGGGAGATACACACACACTCACACACACACAGACACACACACACACACACATATATATATATATATATATAATATATATATATATATATATATATATATATATATATATATATATATATAATATATATATGTATATATATATATATATATATATATATATATATATATATATATATATAATTATTTCTTTTAAAAATATCAACCAAAATTTCCAAAATTCGCTTGAAATTGAAACAGAACTGAGT